>JBBCBC010000005.1:16749443-17267462 GCA_037126765.1 Stenogyne calaminthoides | reverse complement strand
GACCTATTTATTACATCGATTGTCTATACACTTCAGTTGGTCATCCTATCTGATATTTAAATCATTTGTCAGCTAACAGGTCTGACCGATCCTATTACAAACTGTTTTGGAACTTCCATCAAAACTACAAATTATCCCAACAATAAGTGCAGTGATATTAATTTTTAAGAATTAATAGCTAAGAGGTCCAAGATTTGGAACTCAATAGCTAAGAGGTCCAATATTTTTTTTGTATAACTCTCATGTCCAAAAATAGGGTAAAGTCCCCCTAATACCCTCACACCTCAAATAAAAAAGTACACGGTCCTTTTATCAAATACTCCCTCCGTCCCAAGATGATTTGAACACTATAAATGGCACGCAAACCAAGTAAAGTGGGTTTTAGTGGGTTTGAGTGGAATAAAATAAGGGTGTTGTGAGTGTATTAATATTATATTTGTTTCCATTTTGGGAGTGTTCAAATAATGTTGGGGCGTCCAAATAAAGCAAAGTGTTTAAGTAATGTTGGGACCGGAGGAGTAACTCTCCCCTCGCTCGAATAATTTCATTCTCTCTCTCACCACTACTTTCTCTCTTCTCTCTCATCACCCACCATCAAGACATCGCCGCCACCACCTTCACCACCACCACCATGCGGCATTAAATCGCCCACCTCTCTGCATACAACAAAAAAAAACGGATCGGTAGAGAGAAACCCCACCTCTCCTCGCGATACAACAAAAAAACCCCACACCCCAACTCCGATTTGAGCAGTTTGACTCTAGGCGGCGCGGGAACTCGGACGAGTTGCGGAGGTTGGGCGCAAATCTAGATTAGGCGACACTGCTCATGGGCGAATCGCGAGGCTCTAACGATGGTGGCAGCGAGACTCCAACGATGGGTCTTGATTTTTTGCATAGTTTGATATGTTTGTTGTGTTCTGAGTTAGAAATTGGGGTTTCGGAAATGAATTCGAAGAAGATGTGGCGACAACGAACTTCCGTAAGGCTTCAATTTTGGTATTTGCTTTTGAGGTCGAAGCTTCTATTTTGAAGTTTGACGGTGATTAGAAAGGATTTTTTAGTTGATATTTTTTTTTGTTTCTGTGATTTTGTTTTTTTGGATCTATTTTGTGATGTATTTTTTTGTTTATGTGATTTTGATTTCTTGGATCTACTTGATCGAGATTTAGTCACTAAGTTTTGGGTGTCTTTGAGTTCTCTGCAACATGGTGAATGGAGAAGAATACAGATATCCTGGATTTGAATTCTATTTTTCGTTTTATGGGTTATTTTGGGGTTTGAGTTTTATTTTTCATTTTTGGGGGGTTCATTGGGGTTCATGAATTGGTGCACAGGTTCATGAATTGGTGCACCCGTTAATGAATTTTTGGTGCACCAGTTCATAAATTAACGCACCTGTTCATGAATTAATGAACTCGTGCATAATGAAGACAATGAAGATGAAGGTCTGCGACATTTTTGTGTAGAAGAAAGACAAAGGAAGATTTTTTGTCATCTTTTAAATTTGTAATTTTTTATTGTAAGATATAAAATTTTCATATTGTAAGGAAAACAAAATGAATGAATAACTTCATATTTCTTGTTCTCATTGTGCTGTTGTTATTTCAACTATTTTTCCACAATTTTGTATTGACTCAACGACCCATGTGAAAAGATGATTACCAAAAAAAATAGTGAATTTGGGGGAAGGAAGAGGTTGAGCGGCAGATGGGATGGGTGTAAGAGTGTTGCAGCTTTTCCGAGTCACTTCATCCTTTTTAGCTGACTAAATTAAGGGTATTAGTGTCTTTCTACACCCTTATTTGCACCTATTAGTAATTGATAAATTTCTTTGGACCTATTAGTAAGTTCTAATGCACGGATTCTTCAAAAATCAGCAGTATGCAGTATCGGATTCGTCGAGGGTGCGATTCGGGTGGGATTCGTCTGGGATTCGCACCGGATACGCCACGTGGCGTATCCCAATTTTATTTTTATTTTTAAATCGGATACACGTATCATGTTCCGAGGATACGCGTATCGGATACGTATCGGAGTTTTTTTTGTAAAATTTATTAAATTTTTGGGGTTTTTTTGTAAAATTTTAAAACTTACTTACTAATAATTTGAAGGACACACTCTAAAACTTACTAAATTAAACCTACTATTCAAGCACACACTACACAGGTTAATGATATTTGATTTAATTGTTATTTTGTTGCTTGTGGGATGAATTTCTTGATATTAGTACATGTGTTTTAAATACTCTTGGTATTTTTATAGGTGTTATATATAATTATTGTAAATTTTTTGATATTATTACAGGTGTTATATATAATTAAATAAAAATAAATTGACGTATCCTCGCCGTATCGTATCCTAAAATTTTAAAAATTTCTGAATCCCCGCACCCGAATCGTATCGTATCTGCACCCCGCACCCATACCCGTGCAACACAGTTAGTAAGTATAGCTCCTATTTTGGACCTCTAAGTTATTCACTCAATTTTTAAATATAATGATAAATATTTCACATTATAAACAACTTCCACTCGAGACTTATTTACTAATAGGTTTCAATCCAACATATTTATTGCTTTTAGGTACCAACTTTTAAAATAATTACTACTAGGTTCCAAAAGTAGTTGAATGGACATAAATGCCCTTAACTATCCTATTTTTTTTGTCTTCTTGCTCCTATTTTATGCATTGTGTCTAATTTTATTTATTTATTCATATTTTGTCTTGTGTCTATTTTCCTTTATTTATTCCTAATTTTTGGATATATTTTGTACAATAATTTAAAATATGATATTTTCCTTTATTTAAAATAGGATGATAATTTTTAATAGGATTATGTTATGTATACACATTCAAAATTTCATATTTAAATCGACAAATTATCATATTTTACATATCTAAAATAATTTTTTTTACATATTTTCGTCTTTTTTTACATGCACATATGCATTCGTACATGCACATATGCACGAAATACGTGCACATATGCATGAAATACATGCATATATGCACGAATACATGCGCATATGCATAAACTCCAAAAAATTCAGCAACTCCAATCTTCATCTTTCTCATCAATTTCTCCGCATAAGCACAAAAAAATCAGAAAAAATAGCAAAAACTGTAAATAGGCATTTCCATAAAAAAATAGCAAAACTAGCAAAAATTGTAAACACATATGCACAAATATATATATTTTCGTCTTCTTCGACATGCACATATGCACAAATACATGAACATATGCATCCATAAATGAACATATGCATATAAATCTGGATTTTTTTTTTTTAGAAATTTAGCAGATCCATTTTCATCTTCTTCCTCCATCTTCAAATCTTTAAATCTGCATCTTCAAAAAGCCAACAATCAAGAAACTCATGAATGAGCCACTTTCAAAATTCGACATGTAATATTGACCGCGTATAACCTGCTTCCATGGATGTGCATGAAGCCCCAAACTATGTTCCTCACAGTATTGGTTTCGGGCCCAAGGAATCCAAAGGATAAGCTAGACGATTATCTTCAGCCATTGATAAGAGACTTGATATATTTGTGGAAGACAGGAGTGCAAACTTACGATGTTTCTAGAAAGCAAAACTTCACGATGCGAGCCGCTATACTATGGACCATTGGCCACTTTCCAGCATATTATATGTTATCCGGGTGTATTGTTGGGAAACAAGAATGTCCGCACTGCATGGACCGTTCTGATGCTTTTAGTCTTCCGATTAGCAGAAATTTCTCATGGTTTGACAACCATCAAAAAAATTTACTTGATGATTTGACACAACTTGGATGTGATGCATACCAAAAAGAATGTGTTTGATAATGTGTTCCACACAATTATGAATACAAAAGGCAAGACAAAAGACACTTCAAAGTCTCGCGATGAGCTGAATACGATATGCAATCGTAAAAATTTGAAAAAGGATGAGAGGACGGAAAAATATCCAAAAGCCATTTACACACTTGGTAAGGATGAAAAATTAACATTGTGTAAATGGATTGAAGAGTTGAACTTTCCGGATGATTACATGTCAAACTTGAGTCGTTGGGTAATTACAACAAACGAGAAGGTGCAGGGATGAAAAATCATGATTGTCACGTGTTAATGCAGCGACTGTTGCCGATTGCAACCACATAATTTCTTCTGAACAATGTTTGAAGGGCTATAATTGAATAATGTCTATTCTTCCGAGATTTAACTTCAACAATGATTATAGTCGATGACATGATCCGTTTGGAGAAAAACATTCCAGTTATTTTGTGCAAGTTAGAGCGCATTTTCCCACCAAGCTTTTTTTGATTCGATGGAGCACTTACCAGTACACTTAGCATATGAAGCCAAAATTGTTGGTTCAGTGCAATACAGGTGGATGTATCCATTTGAGAGGTAAAATTTTATATATACATATATACTATACATATGTTAAATCACTTTAAGTAGTAAAACTTTAATTTCCCAATCACTTTTAATATGTGCATGTATCTCCATAATTTGAAGCTCAATGTTAAACAAAAGACCAAGGTTGAAGCATCGATTGTTAATGTTTATTTGGATGAAGAGGTTACGTCGTTTTTGCTTCAGTATTTTTTGAGGACTATGTTAAGACGAGGTTGAGAAATTGTTGGAATTTAGAGGCACGTAAACACGTAATACATGCTCAGAGAAAATAAACAGTTCACCAACAACGAACAATTAATTGCATAATTAAATACGAGTAAACGTAAACATAATTCTTACAACAATTCATACACGGTTCCTCAACTATGGTATCCACGTAATGATCGTTTACTAATTAACATAGATCTCGCCAAATTGAATCCTCGAGATGAATTTGCTTAGGAAAATTCTAACTTAGAGATTTTATGGAGAAAATATGAACTCACGATTATGAATTCCCAAGAGCTCATATATATATGAGAGGCCATCTTAAATCTTAAGCTAACCTTTATTTGAAAAAAATCCTAATTTAATTAAATCCTATAATAATAATATTTCATATATTATTATTAGAATTCTATTTAATTAAATCTAATTTAATTAAATAGTAATAATAATTAATTCTAAGTATAATTATTATTATATTCTCCATAAATTAAATATTAATATCCAATATAATATTTAATCAACCAACTATAATTAGTAAACAACCGCTTACTTGTTGTGTGACCCATAGGCCCTCATATATCGAGCGATTAGTCAAACTAAATGTCTTAATTGAACCCTAAACAATAAATCAGACATTCTCAATATATGAGGTACATTGCGAGGAAATGTGCAACTACTTGTAACTGAAACATGGACTATTACGATTTCCTCCTTTCATTCACGAATACTCAATTAGTCTTGAACATGATGAAGTGTCTATCCAAATAACATAATCAATTTATCTCTAATCCCTAATTGATCACATATGTCACACTTGGCCACAAAGTCCAAGTTGACGTACATTGGCCAACGACTTTGATCCAATTATGATGAGAAGATGAGTATTCTCTCTAAATCCACTTTGAGGAATGAATCCTTTTCTTAGCTCAACTACCACGCACATGCACTTCGTGATGAACCCAATCCAAGTCATATCTACCAATGGAAGGGTGCAAGCGTCGATCATGGTCAAAGTTCATCACTCCACACATGTCGTGCGTATTGACCTCAAGTCAAAGGAGTATCGCATCGCTCCCACTAACCGAGACACCGTAGACACATATAGTGGTACTACATCAAAACGGTTTCTCGGATGGGTATACCAATACCCTCTAAGGTATTTGTGCATCCATCATGAGATACCTAGTATCTCGTAGTAAGTGAGATCTTACTACACTCTCTAAGAGTATGATGCAGATCGCACACCAATCTCTATTGCATCATCAATATCCCATTCTTGATGATCCTCGATTGGGGCTGTTTGAGAATCATGCTTAAGTCATCTGAGTTCTCACACACTCAATGACAACAGTGACTCAAGGGAACACAGATAAGAACAAATGCAAACAATCAAACATAATATTCTAATGAGTGTGATGTCATACGTTTAATATTAAATAAACAATAATATTAAACCAACACTGAATATTATCTTAGTATTATGTCCTTACAATGGATCGTCTCTAGGACACTAACACTAACAGAAATGAGCCATGTAATTACGATGGTAGAGGTATAGACAATGTCGATGGAGATCTCGAAGGTAATTTGTCTATATTTAAGTTTCCAGGTCGACCTTTGGGAAGAAAGAGCAAACGACACTGGCTATCCCAACAAGAGGCTAAAATTGCACATACATATGTGTTACTGAATTGCGACGAGATCCAACAATACATCCAGTAAGTATTAGATTTATGTTTATCTTTTAAATAAATAATTAATTAGATTGTTTGATATGAACAATTGTATTTTGTTTTCAATAAGGATCTATACAACAGAGCTACAACATGAAAATCCAAATACCGCAGATGACGAAGTAGGTGGCTACATTAGTCGTAATTTTGCAGGATGGTTCCAAAATCATGTGAGTATCATTTATTATATAATTTATTTAATATATACACATATAATTTATTATATATACAGAGTCAATCTCACAACTTTGAGAATTAATTTATAAAGGTTCTCAGTAGAGACCACTACATCATGTTAGCACATACCGTGGATATTATGTAAATGGCTACAAGTTTCATACGATTGTGTGTGCATCTACCAAAGCGACCACAAATAGTGGTGTTTGCATTAAGAGTGCAAACTTTAATGCAGATCCACGTGATTAATATGGAGAGTTGCAGAAGAAGTTGAAGTAGGATGTGCAGGGGTATCCAAAGAAAAGACCGTAGTATTATTCAAGTGTGATTGGTTTGATCGTCGGATATAGGAACAAGAATCCATTCAGATTATAAACTGGTCGATGTTAATCCAAAAAGAAAATATATGGAGTATGATCCGTTTGTATTTGTTGTTCAAGTATCTCAAGTATACTATTGCACATACCCCTAAAAAATCAAATAATAACTGGATGACTGTTTGCAAAGTAAAAGCAAGATCATTAGTGAAAATTCGTAAAATGAATAAAATTAATGAGGATGAAGAAATTCCGTTCCAAACGGAAGGTATAGAGACTCAAGCTAAGGTGCATTAGGGGATTCTAGTCTTTTTGTAGACTTAACATGTGCAAATAGATATGGTAGAAATTGAGAGCGACGAGAAGGAATTGAACGAAGATGAAAATTAGAATGAAGATGAGGATGATGATGAGGATGAAGATGATAATGAGGATGACGATAAGGATGAGGAAGAAGATGAAGAATAATTAATTTTTTAATATGTAACCACATTGACTATCATTTTAATATTGATAATTATTTGCATATTTAATTTTTTTTATTAAATAAATTTAGTTTTAGTTATAATTTTATTTTAAATAATATAACATAACTGAATTAGAAATTAATATAAAAAATAAATCAATTAGTGACTATAATTTTTAAAGGTAATATAAATAAAGAAAATTTCAATTTAAATTGGAAGAGAATTTGAAATTTTGAGGTAAGATAATTAGAAATACAAATATTAAAAAAATATAACATAATTTAATCAGTATTTATAAATAATAAAAAATAATTATAATTTTAAATGGTGTGAAATTAATGCACATAATTAAAATAGAAATTAATATAAAAAATAAATCAATAAGCGACTGTAATTTTTAAAGGTTATATAAATAAAGAAGATTTTAAATTAAATTGGAAGAGAATTTGAGATTTTGAGGTAATATAATTAAAAATACAAAATTTAAAATAATATAACATAATCTAATTAGAATTTATAAATAATAAAAAAATAATTATAATTTTGAAAGGCGTGGAATTAATCCTCATATATAGAAAAAAATTGATACAATTTTTTTTTAATTATTTAATTTATGTACGTATACAATTAATGTTGTAAAATAAATTAATGAAATTAAGTGCCCAAGTGGGTGATTGTCCGCCCTGGCACCCAAACGATGCAATTTCGATCCCCCTTGGGAGCGAAACTCGTGAATTATTATGCAGGCTTGTTAAGGCTTAAATACTAAATGGTTCGCGACTAGGGTGGTTCGACGCCCACTCAGGAGCCCTAGCAGCGCGAGTTCGAACCACCACGACCATTTTTTTTTCCCAAAAATTACGAATTTGAGATGGAAACTTGCCTTAAAAATACATATATATATTAAGTAATAATTTTGGGCAGGTTTAACAGTCTTAAATACCGACAATTTTGAGACAATTTTTTCGTCGTAATTTCCGAAGCGACTTTTTATGATGGAAAAGCGACATAAATTTGACCAGAATTGGACTAGATCCTGGTCAATTTTTGACGGTTTGAACCGTCTCAAATTTTTTACGGATTTGAGACGATTTTTCAAAAAATCGTTGCCAAAATTAATTAGCAATGACTGATTTAGCGACTAAAAAAACCCATCGCCGTGCATCTTAAATCGTGTTTTTTGAGATTCGGGTTTTTAGTCTCAAAATCCGTCTCTAAAATGCGTCTTTTTTATAGTGATGGGACAGTCCATACAAAGATTTGCTCTGATGTGAAGTGGGGCCCCCGCTAGTGGACGGTGGGTTCTGGTCCCCCGGATTAATCGGTCTTAGGGTCGGATACCGAGTTATAAAAAAAATTAAAATATTTTAAGGTCTTTAATTTTAATTATTTAGTCGGGTCCCTTAGGTAAATTTTCTAAAGACCGTCATTGATTGAGAGCCCATTATTTCTCTCGAGTCCTCACTTTGCCTTTCTTCGTTTTGTCTTGTGAAGTCAACATCTTTGGTGTCAAGTTTGTCGAAACTTGACAAAGACACACTTCAAAAATTCAAATCGGATGATGAATCGATGAATCGACAATTAGTAGTTTTGGAGGAGATGATGGTTTACATTAAGATCACGATGTATCATGGGAGTTAAGCGTGACTCAAAAGTAGTTACATCGCAAGAGATCCTTGTCTTTCGGCGATGATCGATCCTGCACACTTAAATGATATACCATGTATGAAAAACCCCAATAATTACCACTCTACCCTTATTGAGCCACACAAAAGAAAGAGTTGAATTTGAGAAGTAGATTGATTTCCGTCAGAATGGATTGTAAAGCTATATTACTACACCATAGTGATTATGTGGTTCGCCTTGTTCTTAGGAAAATTAATTGTAATTTGACTCATCATTTTGCTAGGGTTCCCTGAATTTTTCTCAAGCTCTTATTATTGGGTCTACCCTCTAATCATTATTAATGATATTTTTTATCTTAAGTATTAAAAAGTTCTTTTGATTAACAAAATAAGTATATATATATATATATTGTAGTGTAGTGTTAAGACATCCAACCATTAAAGACGATCACCGAGCGATTCACATCGATTTAATATAAACTCTCTCAGTATTCAAAGAACCGACCGAGGACCGGATCGGTTCGATTAAAACCAATCGAACCCTACGGGTTCGATTTTTAAAAATATTGCTTGCAATACACGGCCGCCTAGCTATCTACAACTACAAATTGTCCCCAACCGGTGCAAATTAGTCATTTCAATTTATCGAACACAATGTAAATTTGTGGATATTTTTTTGGGACATTTATCATTGAATAAATATTTTATGTTAATAAGAACCATAAAAAACATGAAATAATATTATAGTCAATAGATTTTCCCCATCCAATATTATTATTATTTTTATATATAGTTAATAAACTCTTCCAATGTCGAAATATGTCACCCCATAATTACAATTGACCGAATTGTCATATGTTACGTTTGGATAGGGAGAATTTGAAATGAATGAATTTGAAAAAGAATAAATATAAAAATGCATATATTTTATATTATGAATTGTTAAGAGATGACAGGGAAGGGAAGAGAGTGAAGGGGTGAGAGAGAGTGAAGGTGTAGAGAGGAGAAGATTTCAAATGAAATGGTTTTGATGAAGATTTGAAATCCCTCTATTTTAAACTAAATCCTCAAATCTAAGTATTTATAAATTAATTTAACTTAAGTGGAGAGGGTGGTGATGGAAATGGAAGTAAGTAATTGATTAGCCTACTTACCCATTGTTGATCGATATTCTAATCAAGCAATATCAATGTAATCAATAATTGCATAATGCATGATTAATCTCTCAATGATATCCATTATCATTATCATTCATAAGTCATACCGTGTGGGCCTAAGTTTTTGGAATGATTTGTTTCTCCTTGATACCTAATTTGTCCTTTGTGCGGAGAGTCTTATTTTACATTAGTCACACAACATGCAGCTACTTAAATACGTATCTCAAAATCACGTATGCTCTCCTAATTTGTTGGCTTGCATGGGTTGGTTCTCGAAGAGAAACACCTCATAGAACCCATCAACACCCAGCTCCAACAATTTTGATGTTTCAATTATATCTATTTTTTGTTGATTTAAATCATTGATCTATTTAATGTAAACAAACAAATTTGTATTATAAAATGATTAAAAAAACGTTATAGAAGGTGATGATGGTATGAAGAAAAATGTCCATTTTATTTTTAGTATAATTAAATTAAATTATTTAACTATAGTTTATCAATACTAATTAAAACAAAAACAAAACAAAAAAACCCTAAAGTTTCTATTTTTTAAGAAATTATGAGATGCACTTGAGGAAAAAAAAAATACAAAATAGACTTTTAAAATATCAAAACTAAAAATTGTATAATCATCATTAATTAGCGCCTTTTTAGTTTTGCAATCAAATGACCTTCTGTTTTGTGGACATTTAGTTGTCTAATACATTCAGGGCATGAGAAAGCTTGAAACAAGGGGTATAACTGTAGCCCCAACTTAAAAGGGTATTTGAGAAAAATAAAATATATTATCTCCTATTCAAAATATAAGATGTTTTGACCTTTTACACGTTTATTAATAAGAAAAAAATATATTAAAATTGTCCTTATTTAATGATAATTTATCTTTAATGACATGCCTTAATTATTGGAAAGCTTACAATGAAAGCATGTGAGACTCTTTTTAAAAAAAATAATAAATAAGGGCAATGTAGGAAAATAAAAGCCAAAACATCATATAATAGATAAATAATTAAAAAGTCAAAATATCTTATATTTTGAATAGGAGAGAGTAATATTTAACGTGTTTGAAATAATTTTGTTTCATCTAAAAGTCCAAAATTATAGAGAGGGTGAGAATCAATACATTTATTTAATTTTCCTCAACACTCCTCCTTACTCGTGAGTCAAATCATTGTCTCTTCCCTCTAGGGAGAAGATACATTTATTTAATTTCCCTCAACACTCCTCCTTACTTACGTGGTAATCATCGTTCTTCTTCCTCCGAGGAGAAGACCTTAGTGGACAATTTAAAATGGGTTGAGTGTTTTCCACGGAATCGAACTCAGGACTGAAGGCCGAGCCAAAGGCTCTTATACCATGAAAAGAATTTTGTAGATCATCTAAAAAGTCAACTTACATAGAGAATGAAAAGACAACGGGAAAAAGACAACGGGTATTGACTTAACCCATTGTCGTAGGACTAAATGTCGTTGTCATAGTTAAACCCGTTGTCGAAACTTTGAGAAATTCGGGAATTTGCACCGAAAGACAACGGGTTTTATTACCCATTGTCAAAACATGTTGTCTTTTTTTGTTTTTTTTAATTAATAATTAAAAAGTATAAAACCCAAACTTAGAATATTATCTCCTCTCCTCTCAGAATTCCCGTTCGCGCTAGCTAGGGCAAGATCTCTTAGAAAATTTTCGCCTCTCCTTTCAAACCCGCCGTCCGCCCAGAGAGTTCTTCGCGACGCCTCGTCATCACCGCCGTTCTCCATTCCACTCGCAGCGTTATTTTCCTCCACTCGAGGAGTCGCTGTAGGTCCACTCGCTCTCTACTGGTCCGCCGTTCGCCACCTTCTCCCGCCGCTCGCTGCCTTCTCCCGCCGATCATCAGGTGAGCCCTAATTTTAACCCTAAGTGGCATCGAAACCCTAAAAATTGATATTTGGGGATGGAGGGAATTCTGTGTTTTGATTGCTGCGTGGATTTGAAACCGTGCTAATTTGGGGGAAAATTTCTGTGTATTCTTCAAAGTAAAATGAGTACATTGTTTTGCAAATGTAGAAAATTTTTGTGTATTCATTCAAATTATTAATTCATCATATTTGTCCAGATTTTTTATTTTATTTTTCTCAACAAATTAACAATTAAGGTGAAGTAGTAGTGCCTAATCCTATTGGGTTGGTGAGGAAGTTGAGAAAATCTGGAGAAATTGGATCATTTTTTTTTCATTTTCGTTTTGTGTGAATCAATCTATTTGCATAAGGTGGCAATTTCCTTCAATCTAGATCGTTATAGGATATGAGTATTGATTTGGTTGCTCATACAGTTGGAATCACTCTTGTTTTTGTCCTTCCATTTCTTGTTACCTTGTATTTCGAACATGCTAATTTCTCAACAGATTGTGATTTGGGTATTTAGATAATAAATTGCCCCTGTAAAATATTTTATGACAATGATGCTTGCATCCTCAATGTGGGATGAACAATGTTAGCAAGTAATTTTAGATGAAGAAACATTTAATTATGTTTTCCCATTTAATTTCTTGTTGCCAGATCTCATTAAGGCCACCCTTTCCAAATCTTGGTGTATTGTGAAATTTCAGAATCAAATCCAGTGCTCTTGTTTGAATCTGGAATACATATATAGATAGATAGATACATGCCATGGTTAATTAAGAGTTGGATGTTATTAAGAAAATGGAGAAAAGGTGAATTCTGCAAGGCTTTAAGGCCAGCTGTGTACTGTAAATCAGATGCAGCACATCTCTGCCTCTCCTGTGATGCAAAGGTCCATTCAGCCAATGCTCTTTCCTCTAGACACTCTCGTACCCTCGCCTGCGATTCTTGCAGATTAGGTTACTAGCAAACTGCTAATTAGTTTGTTAAGAATTAGTTGAGCTAAGCTGCCAAATAGTTAAATCACAGCTGGAAACGATTGAATAAAATTGTGAAATTCAGTAATTTTTTCAAGCATTTACATAAATTATTAGCTTCATAAAAACTATATGCCTCTTGCTCAAAATATCATACAATTCTAGCTGAACTTACCTTCAGTAGTTCCATAGTATTTTAATTTACAACATTCCCTCCCCTAACAATCCACCTCGATAACAATTGATCGAGTTTCAGTTACCAATCATTAATTACTTCCTTCAATAGTTCATAGCAAATAGTTTTTTTGCTGAATTAATTTTAAGGAATTTGGTAACAATAATTAGGTTTTCTGCTTTAATTTTGTGAGGAAAATTTATGAGAAAAGAAAAATTGAAAATGAAAAAGGGATGAGAGAGGACACACATGTTTTCTGGATATTCTTCTGTGTACATATTACTTAATCTGCTTAAAGAAAATAGAAGGCTATTGCAGAATTTTGGTTCTGGCTACATTTCATCAATACGAAGGTCAATGTGCTCTAGAAATAGAAACTAGGAGGTTTTGTGTTGTGATTTTCATTTTTTTTTTAACTATTTTCTCATTGCAGATACAATTTTATTTTTTCTTTATTTGTTCCTGCATGCTATTTA
The DNA here is from genome assembly GCA_037126765.1 of Stenogyne calaminthoides. NCBI lineage: Eukaryota > Viridiplantae > Streptophyta > Magnoliopsida > Lamiales > Lamiaceae > Stenogyne > Stenogyne calaminthoides. Next base: position 17,253,862 of record JBBCBC010000005.1, on the reverse strand, counting down.
ATTGTGAATCATTCCCCTTTATTCTTCTTGTACTGCAACTTATACTTTCAACTTATTCTGGACAAGAAACGTTGCGCCAGAACATTTGCTGATCAGAATCGAGTCTTTTTTCTCACTTTCGGCGAATGGGATTGAGAAATACGAATCAAGGGAATTTGTTGCTGGAGACCACAAATGGTAATATACATATTCTGCTTATGTTAATTTCTCAATATTGTTTTAACCCTGCAGAGAGCTATTAGTTGAAAAGAAAGAAAAAGAAAATGCAATTGCCTAATTTTGAAGTTTCAGGGTAACCATTTACAAAATATTAGTGTTAATTAATGACGTGGATCTAGCTAGCCTTAATTAATTAATGTGGTACATATATGAACAGGAAACTCACAATCTATCCTAATGCACCAAAGGTCATTTCCCCCAAAAGTCAGATTACAGGTTTTAGCATCTCCTTATAGTGCTTTCCTGTTGCTGCATATTTTTTTCTTTTTTCTTTCTCTTATCATTTGATGCTAATGAAACAGCAATATTCTGAATAAATGTGATGGCAGGCCTTGAATGGTCTGTCCTAAATGTGAGTGAGTGTTTCATGTTCATTGGTGATTCTTTCTAGGGTTAAATGGACGTTATTTTGTTGAGAAGCTTCTATGATGAAGTGTTTAGATAATATGTGTTTAGATCAAATGATATCTACAAAAATGTACACACATTAAATATATTTGTTACTTAGCCCAGAATGAATAATGTTGTTACTTTTATTACCTTGCTTGTTATCTGAGTACGGAGTACCTGACCTCCTGCCCCATCCCGTATTAGGCATTTAAGCTAGAGTAGTTCTCCAGTAAACCAAGTTCAAGTGAACTCTTTTTTTCAAAGTAATACATTTAAGCATATGAAGTATCACATTTTAGCATACGAATTATCATATTAAATGTAGTATGTCTCTGCGATGTGATTCTGTTATGATATGCAGAAATATAGCTTATTCATATTAAATGTATATGTTGGTTGCGCAGGTCGTTAAGCTGTTGAGGGATGCTTACAATCGTAAAAAAAGGTACGCTTCTTAAATCAATATCACCATACTATCTGGACAAATTTTTAAGTAAACCAGTTTCACTGTGCAACTGGTTTGCATTTTTTTTGTGTACTTCTAAACAATGTTAGTTGTTCCATGAAAATGTATTAGTTGATTCATTCAATTAGTTAAGTTATATGATAAAAGTGTTTTACATTTAAATGTGGTGTAATATATAATCTCTTTGGATGGATTGATGTTTTTGTTGAGATTAGTCTCATTAATTCCAACATTTTTTTTAAAAATATTCTCTGATTTTGTAGGAATTGCTCGACTTGAGAGATAGAAGATGGGAGATGGAAGGGACGATGATGGAATTTGTAGTTAGATTTCTTTTCATTAGATTCATTATCGAATTAATTCTTAAATTTACTTGAAGTGGGAAAAATATCACGAATTTTGTACAAATGATGATTGTATTATAAAGTTTTCTTATATGTTATTTAATATTATTCATTGGAATTTTATGATACATTGTTTGCTATCTTGTTAGAATATAAAAGTACACAAAATTGTATATAACAACAGGTATAAACCAATGGTATTGTAATAAGCACTTACGACGACGGGCTACTATCAGTTAACACAACGGTTAAAAACCGTTGTAATAAACACCTACGACAACGGTCACTATGAGTTAACACAACGGAATAAAATCTGTTGTAATAAACACCTATGACAACGGGTTACTATGAGTTAACACAACGGTTAAACCCGTTGTAATAAACACCTACGAGAATGGGTTACGATGAGTTAACACAATGGTTAAAAACCGTTGTAATAAACACCTACGACAACGGGGATTACCCGTTGTCAAATGTTAGGGACCTACGACAATACCAACATCCACAAAGGGGGAAAAACATATACGACAACGGGGATTAACCGTTGTCGTATCTAGTTTTTGGCATAGTGTCATTTATTTAATTTCTCTCAACAGTGTTTATATTGCATAAATATATGACTTAATTTATATTTCGGGAATCAAGGTGGCTCGGCATGCTCCTCCAGTGTCCCATCTCCTGTTTGCGGACGACAGTATTTTGTTTTTCAGGGCTGCCCAGAATGAAATCATGAGGGTGGCATCAATCATCAGCACATACGAGATGGCCTTGGGGCAAAGAATTAATCTGGAGAAGTCGGAGTTGATCACGAGTGGGAATGTTGGGGTGGATAGAAGAAGGGAGATTGGGGAACTGTTGGGAGCCAAGACCGTGGATCAGTACTCTAAGTATCTGGGACTCCCAACTATCATTGGCCGGGGTAAGAAAGAGGTGTTCCAAACCATGGTGGATGGTGTGGTTAGCAGAATCAAAAGCTGGAAAGAGAAAACGTTGACGAAGGCGGGACGGGAAATACTTATTAAATTTGTGGTTCAAGCAATTCCGAATTATGCTATGAGTTGTTTTCTTTTCCCGAAATCTTTATGTGAGGACATTGAGAAAGCGGTGGCCCGTTTTTATTGGGGAGCGACACCAAGTGATCGAAAAATCCATTGGCTTAGCTGGGAGAAAATTTCAAGGGCAAAGGATAAGGGGGGTTTGGGGTTCCGTGAGATGTTCTTTTTTAACCTAGCGATGGTTGCGAAGCAATATTGGCGACTCTCCATTAGTCATGACTCGTTGGCAGCAAAAATTTTGAAGGCAAGGTACTATCCGAGAGGCAATATTGAGGCTGCAACCATTGGTTTCCAACCGAGTTTTCTATGGCGCAGTATTCTTAAGGCTGGGAGCTGGTTCTTGAAGGGACTGCCTGGCAAGTTGGCAACGGATTGTGAATCCAGTGTTTTTCTGATAGGTGGATGGTGTGACTCAAAAGAAGAAAGCGGAGGGATCTTGGCCCGAAGAGATGCAGAATTTGAGGGTGGCGGATCTGATCTCAAACGAAAGTGGTGAGTGGGATCGCAATCTTATTGGTTCGTTGTTTGAGGTTGATGATGCACTGAAAATCAATCAAATCCCTCTGAGTGCCCGTTGCCCGGAGGATCGCGTGGACTGGAACTTCACGAAAAATGGCAAATTCTCTCGCTCGATCACCATCAATTGGGTTTTGGGCCTTTTCAAACGTGGCGAGATCTCCGTCGCCAAAGACGACCCACCCTCGATGGAAGAGATTGTGCTGGCGCAACGCCCCCGAAAATCCAAAGATTTCTGTGGCAAGCTTGTAACGAGGCGCTCCCCACGCTTATTGCCCTCTCTGTTCATGGAATCCAAACGAACCTGGTCTGCAAATCCTGCGGGCAGGAGAATGAATCTATGTCCCACGTCTTCTTCAGGTGCCCGATCGCTATTTATACTTGGGGGAGAAGCCCCTCACAGATTAACCATGACTCTCATCATCCGCCCATGTTCAAAACTGTTTTGTGGGACCTTCTTCACAGCCTTCCCGACTATTGCATCACCGTCTTCGCAACTATCACATGGCACATTTGGAAACTCGTAATTGTCTCCATTTCGATCAGCAGCAGCCTGACCCTATCCAAATTCTGGACCGGTCTATCCGTCTTGCGACTGAATGCAGCACGAAGGAGGGCCTCCGGAAACAGGTCCGTCCCAAGGATATGTCTGCTGTCTTCTGGAAACGGCCGCCCCCTGGTTTTCTCAAGCTTAATTCGGATGCAGCGGTCTTCAAGGACAAGTCAGTTGGGCTCGGTTTTGTGGTTCGGGACGAAAATGGGGGGGTGAGTCTCATTTGGTGTCTTAGATGTATTGGTTGATGCAAGTAGTAGTACTTTGATTGAAGCCTTGCACTTCGTTTTGGTATCAAAGAAATTGTGGAAGAAAGGTGTTAGATTGAGGTGGAAGCCTACAGTAAGGTGGTTGTGCAGAATATTGTGAATTTGGGTTCTTCTTTTGGCAGTGTGAGCTATAATTTTGTAAGGAGGGATACTAACAAGGTAGCTCATACTTTATCTCATTTTGACCCCTTTGTTAATTTTGAGAAACTTTGGCATAGTGAAATTCCTGCTTGTTGCTTTGGTCTCGTGGTCAATGATGTTAGGCGTGAGCCTACCTTTTCTTGAGTAATACAAATTTACTTTTTCCGTAAAAAAAAAAAAAAAATTATAATGAAATCATAATAATAGACAAGTGTGTCCTACACACTAGTTCACACACCAATTTATCATTTACTTACCTTTGTTTGTATCTTTTTAGTTCAACGTTAACCTTAATTAATAAATAAATAAATAAAAATGAGCTTGAATACCTGCTCTTTAATTGTTTGACTAGAATATAATGGAGATCGAATTTTGAGGGATCCATCCCATTTGCTAGGTTATTAGACCTAGTCCCCCCTCATCTCAATAAATCCAGTGTGATATCAAAGAAACATTGTTCTATTTTATTATATTCTATTACAACAATTTGTACGGAACCGTCATGCCGCCGCCGCCATCCGCCCCGCCTTTGCAAAGGCGGGAGGAGATTCCCGCCGCCACGCCACCACTACCCCGTGCAGAACGCCCCATCGTCATGACATTCATCTTTTACAACCGTCACGTGCCCCTACTATTATCTTGTCTTCTAGGTGTTTTAATTTTTGTCATCTTATTGATTATTTTATTTGCTACTATTGGACAAAAATTATCGCTCTTTGATATTTGAATTTCATTTTCTGTAATGGATTTCAATTTTACTAGCTTTTCGTGATTTCTATATTATGTCTTTTTCATATTCATTGTTGATAGATGTGTGGGTGTAGCTTAATGAAAATAGCTTAAATTATTGGTGAAATTCTACGTTTAATTCATTTTTTGTGTTTGTGTGCATCATTAATTGCAAATTTGCAACTGAAAAAATAAGCTAGTAGTAGTAGGCCAAAATATCCAAATTACGCGAAGAAGATCATCTATCAGTTACGAAAAGTAATGGTCCATGGAGGAAAGTTTGGAATCCCGTCAATTACGCCAATTCATTTTTAACCACTTAGATAATTAAATAAAGACTAGGTCTTGTATGTTTTAAAAATCCCAAGACTTATAAATAAGATTTTAGAATGTCTGAATTCATTAAATCTGTGCAATTATTTTTAAATAAGTTACACTTTTCAATATAATAAATCGCACGATTTTAAAATGCACTATGAGTGTACATGAGACTTACTCTTAAATAAAAATAAATAAATCTTTTTTATCTCAACATTTAACAACGAATATCCATTTTTAATAGACGTGGTTTTCGATCAAAAGATTGGAGAAAATATTTTTGTATCATGAGGATTTTGCTTTTGTTCTTTGAAGTTTGAACCTTTCTTGAGATAACAAACTGTTTTGTCAAAGTGGTTCTTTGTCTTGAACCTCCACGATGACCTACTCTTTTCTTTAAAAAAAAAAAAAAACAATTTCTATTCTCAAACCAATGATTTCATAACCGGTTTGAACCGGCCGGTTCAACCGGTTGAACCGAAAACCCGCCGGTAAATCGGTCAAAAAATCAACATAATAACCGCTTTTCAGGTTGAACCGGTCAAAACCGGAAAAAACCGGTTCAACCGGCGAACCGCCTAACCGGAAAAAATCGGTTTTCACCTTTTTTTTTTTTTAAATATTTTTAAACTACTTTCTCTCACATTTTTTCCCAACACTTTCGATGTGGGATAAATGTATGAGGTGAGATAAAATGAACCAAGGTCCTCATTCACCCCTTTTATAATACTTCATCTTACATTTTTCTTCCAACAGTTTCGATGTGGGATAAATGTATGAGGTGAGAATAATATGAACCAAGGTCCAACTTCACCCCTTTTATAATACTTCCTCTCACATTTTTTCCCAACACTTTCGATGTGGGATAAATGTATGAGGTGGGATAAAATGAACCAAGGTCCACATTCACTCCTTTTATAATACTTCATCTTACATTTTTCTCCAACACTTTCGATGTGGGATAAATGCATGAAGTAGGATAAATATATGAATCAAGTTCCACCTTCACCCCCTTTTATAATACTTTCTCTCACATTTTCCTCCAACACTTTCGATGTGGGACAAATATATGAGGTGAAGTACACTTTATCCCTTTTATATTGTTTTCTCTCACATTTTCTTTTAACATTTTCGATGTGGGACAAAATTATGAGATTTTATTTTCTCTTACATTTTCTTTTAATATGTACTTGATGTGGGATAAAAATATAAGGTCCACTTTTCCCTTTTAAGTTACTTTCTCTCATAGTATTGTGTTATTTTTTATTATGACCATAACTCAACTGTGTTTTCTTAGATATGAAAAGTTATAAGATATATGTTTAAATTTTTATAGGTGTATATTTATTTTATTTTTTAACTAAATATAAGAAATAGTGAAAAAAATTAGACAGAAATCATTTCAACGGTTGAACCGCCGGTTAAACCGGTCCGACCGATTGAACCACTGACCGGTGAACTGTCCGGTTCGATCACCGGTTCGGTTATGAAAACATTGTCTCAAACGCTTGGTCCCTGTATAATTTTTAATTTTAATTCGAACATTTGGTTTGTATTTTTAGAAGCATCTTGGCTCAGGGTTGGGTAAAAACCCTTTTTTTTTTCTTTTTTTTTTTAAAATTATGCTAAACTAAAAAAAAAGACGGTTGCGAATTAGGATTTACGACGAATTTGTGGCGAAAAAGGGTGGTCGTAAATTATTTTTTTTTCATTTATTTACTATGCCAGTATTATTTTAATTATTATTTACTAGCACTTAACCCCGTACACTACGCGCGCGGGATTCAAAATAATTTTTATATTATTTATTTTAAATTAAATATTTAAAATATTTAATTAATTTGATTAATTTAATTTTAAACATAATTTTTATATTCTAATATTGTATGTGTATATTTTTATTTATTTTTTTATTTTAAATTACTCCCTCCCATTAAAATTAGTTGTTATACTCATTTAAGTCTTATGTATTATTTACATAATACATGTAATTTTAACATTTTCACCCCTCATCATCTTATATATACCCTAATGATTATTAAAAAATTTTATTTTTCTTCAAATATGTTGAGTTAATAATTTTTCTAGCCAATAATAATTATAAATTAAGGTTAATGTTGTCATAAATGATCATGAAAATTATTCTTCAGAAGTATATATGAGATAAATAGTGGAGAAAATATTAGAACGACATTTATTATATAAATATTTTAAAAGATTAAAAAGACATTTAAAAATAATGGAAGAGAGTAATTTAGAATAAGAAATTAATGAAAATATGTGCATACAATATTAGAAGTAAAAATTATGTCTATAATTAATCAGTGAGGAGTGATTCACATTTAATAGATTATGGATAAATGAAAAGTAAAGATCAAGATTAAATAATAAATGGTTGGGATTAAAAAATTAAAAACTAATAATAATATCATAAATATATTCTCACAGAAATTCAGAGATTTAAAATAAAGTCACCATATGAAATGGGTCAAAGACTTGTATGCAATATTGCATACAAGTCATATGTGCAATTATAGATTAATTGAGTTTTTTTTTGTTTTTTTTTTTCCGTCATGATCTTTGATCGGGCCGAACTTTTTTTTCTCGCTACGCATTAACAAACACGATTATATCTCAGTTTTGGTTTTCACGGCGCTGCTTCTTCAAGTTTTTCATTCTCTTATCGTGTTCTTCTTTTTATTCTTCTTAATTTTTCCACTTTTCTCATTCTCCCAAATTTACAGTCTTCTTTACACTTTTCCTGGACGTTTTTTTTATTTGTAATCTTGAACTGATAATTTTTTTTTTAACTTTTATACTATTTTTTTTTCATATAATAACGCTCGTTTGTTCATAGATTAACACTTGAGTTGGGAGATGAGAAGGTTTAAAAACTCTTGGGTGTTTCTGGTAATAATTTTTATGACAGAGTATCAGAAATTACATCATCACCAAAAAGATATTCAAATGGTAACATGAAAGGCAACGGGCAGTCCCCCAACCTGCTGACACGTTTCATCCCCTACCTTTTTTTTTTTTTTTTTATTTTATTTTTTTTTTTATTCTTAATGTTTAAATTGGAACTCAATTATATCATAGTTAAATATTTATAATGTTGCTCCCTCCGCTTCAATCTTTCTTGATCCTTTTCTATTTTGGGCGTTTCAATCTCAACTGCACATTTTTTTAAATGGAAATAACTACTTTATCATTTTATCACATAAAATACCAATAAACAACTCTTTCTATCCCAACTAACTATTACATTATCACTTTATCACATAAAATACTAATAAACAACTCTTGTCACCCCCAAACACTTTATCATTTTATCACATAAAAGATATAAGATATCCTTTGAAATGGTCTCAATATGAGATGAAACATAATTTAAAAATGTCGATTTAATATTTTTGAATGGGTGAATGTTAAGTTTATATTGCTATAATCTTAAAAAAGAAAAATAAAAAATTATATGAAGATAGTCGTTTAGACAAATGATCGAATAAGTGACAAAATATTCTATATGTATTCAAGATTTGTTAATGTATTTATTTTTTAATTTGTAAAAGTATAAAGATATTTAATTTTATGTTTGTTCAGTGTAAATATAAAAATATTACAAACTTAATTAATTTAAACATTAAAAATAAAAAACTGAAATTAAAAAAAAGGAAAGAAAGAATGAGCTTCAATTTTTGTTAAGATATTTCAGTGCAATTCTATATTTAAATCACACCACCACTAAAAAGAAGTGTCTCCTCTTCGAAAATGGTTGAATGATTTAATTAATATCGACATATATAAGATTTATTTGAGAAATACATACAAATAATTGCAAAAGTCACTCTGAAAAAAGTGGAGAAGGAAGGGGTGGCCCCACTATACACAAATATCCCTCCTTGAATACATGCCAGCTGTGCATAAATTTGTCTCACTCACTTTTCAGGCCTCACGCCTCAAACGCTCAATTTCCTAACCTCTACATTTCTCAGTTTTGTTTGCGTTATGAACTGGTTTCTAGTGTTTAAATTAAATGTGAAACTATATGTACAAATAATTATTTGCTCGGTGATAAATTCTGTTTATTTATTTAAATTATTTGGTAAAATTTTTAATCGCTCATATTTGCAATATAATATACGGGGGCATTTTGGTTTATAATTTTTTTATACAAATAAATATAGGGCAATTGTGACGATTAATGAGGATAAAAGATGGTCAATTAATCTTCAACATACATCTTACAAGGTAATGAGACTCGAAATTTATTAATTATTTTCTGATTTTTATTAACTACTTCCTCCCTATAATTATTTTTCTTCTGAATCATCATATTATTCTTCGATCAATATTCATTTGTTATCTTAACTTATACTAAAATTAGAGCATGCACTAAAAATATAACCATCAAACTTTGTAATTTGCTATTTAAGTTCTTATTTATCATTTCCATTGTAATTTATGGTTTGAGGATCTGTGTTATCATTTGTATTGAAAGATTGACCAATAGCTCCCTTTGTGTGAGAATAATAAAATTTATTACGAACTTTATGCATAAATAAATAATTGAATTGTGAATAACAATAAACCACTATGCCAAAAACTGGATACGACAACGAGTAATCCCTGTTGTCATATCTGGTTTCCCCCGTTGTGGATGCTGGTGTTGTCGTAGGTCCCGAATATTTGACAACGGGTAATTCCCGTTGTCGTAGGTGCTTATTACAACGATTTTTAACCGTTGTGTTAAGTCATAGTAACCCGTTGTCGTAGATGATTATTACAACGGGTTTTAACCGTTGTGTTAAGTCATAGTAACCCGTTGTCGTAGGTGTTTATTACAACGACTTTTACCCGTTGTGTTAGCTCATAATACCCATTGTTGTAGGTGCTTATTACAATAGTTTTTACCCGTTGCATTAACTCATAATAACCCGTTGTCGTAGATGTTTATTACAACGATTTTTAACCGTTGTGTTATTACAACAATTTTTTACCTATTTTTAATACCATTTTTAGACCTATTTTATGTTTTCTATTGTTTTAGAATACGAATATAATACACATTTTTACTGAATACAACAAATACTAAGATCCAATAGAACTTCTTACAATTAAGTAATCAATTCATACATTGTTCAAAATAAGTAATAAAAATGTAAATATAACTTCAAGATAAGAACTTGTTCAAAATCACAAAAACAAACTATTCTTAGCTTCCATGTCGCTTTGATAGACATTCGCCACCTCCTTCCGTATTTCATCAAAAAAAAAAAAAATTCGAGTAAATCTTTTGTGTAAACATGGGGCTGAGGGCACCTTTCATGCCGTCTGCTGTGAAGCTTGTATAAGTTTAATCCTTCCTCCAGAGTAGACCTCATAGTTTCAGGCAAAGGAGGTCTTTTTTCACATGCAGATAAAAAACAGAAAGAATTGTGAGTTCTCAGCAAAGATAGGAATAAAAGCATATAAGAACTCTATAAGAAATTAACTTAGGTAGGGGACACAGGAACCAAGTGCTACTCAGAGAAACAAAGGACAAGCACATTCCATCTTTAAGATTGATAGTCAGAAACTTAAACCAATCAATATAGCTACAGACAGATTATGGCAAGCCCAGAAGCTATAACTTATCTAATTACAGAACTGAAAGAAAATGCAGTACATATCAAATTAGTCATAAACCTGGTGGACTCCAATAAAGGCATCTTCACAACTGAGCCAAAACGTTCTATAAGCTCAGCTTCAAACTCCTTGTGGTTCTGGAGATTGCAGGACAATGGGATAATGAAAAATTTGTTAATTGCAGGTTATAATAATATACGATGGCAAGTTATAATAATTGCAAGTTATAATAATATTTCCATAACTAAGGCAACTGTACCTTGCCATCGTATAGATTGTAAAAATAGCAAGAGCATCAAGAGAGAATGGATTTGATTCAGCCCTTGCATAGTTTCAGAGAAAGTAGACCAATAAAACAAATAGGAAAATACAGAAACAAAAATGGGAAACACTAGAAAGGAAATGAAGACCTTACAAACATGCAAATATACACCCACAAACCAAGTACAGACAGCCAATACATGCCCTAAGATATTCCCAAAAATATAAGACCAAAGCATGACAATATGACTATTGGATACAGGCCCTCAATGATACACACCATGACAAAAGCATGCCACTTGTGCAACAAAAAATATACACAGTATGACTACTCCAGCTTATCATCCAAGGAACTGAAACAAGATAGAGCGACAATATTTCTAAGGTCAATATATGCATTAACTCCTAATCATTTTCAAAAGAAGGAAGTGATTTGAAAGAGATAGAATCATCGGTAAAGATTTTTTGCTTATGGGAGATATGTGCCCTTAAAGAACTCAAAAGTCCATCGAAGGCTAGCTAGATGTATGATTTAGTACGGTACATGAATCTCATTGTATTTTTAACAGAGGTCTTACCAAGAAAGGCTCCATACCAGCAGGCCTTACCAAGAAATGCTGCTGAATATTTATGAAGCTCGGAGAGATCGTCACTGCTCTAAAGTTTCACAGGGCATCCATGAAACAAGCCTCTGAACAACAACAACAACAAGAAACAGAATCAAGGGCGGAAACTCAGCCATTCAAGGTAATTTGAGATGAAGATAGTCAATCCTATGTTTCTACAATCATATCTTAATGTAGGATCCTCGAAATCTAAGGACCACAGTGAATACATATGTTGAAGCTGAACTCCATAAGTCATAAACAAACATATTTCCACACTACTAGGATCCTTTGGCTCAGTGCTACAGATAATGTCAACGAAAACTATATTAACTCTTTATCATGTGCTTTGAAAAATGACAAGTACTAGTTTAAACCATGATTTTCATCATGAATAACTAGATGGATTTAACTCTGAATCTTTTAATACATTACTGCTGGGTACACAGAGTACACACCATCCTTAACACACAAAGCCCATGCTTTGGCCCATCTAACCCCAAAATAAGCAGCCCAGATGATGCTACTTCGGCGCACAAGTAGTTAATTAGGAAGCAGGCATGAAGCATGGTTGAATAAAGTAAGACACTTTTAACTATAAGAAAGCATTTTTTCATCTTTTAATATTTTGATTAGACTGCTTAATTATAACAAACATCCATCTTTATAACTCTAGTAACATCTTTGATTGATTTTTGTTCACAGCTTAACATAATTATACCCAAACATAATCACTGCAACAACCTCTATATATATCTCACCATCCTTCAACCACTTAGTATTCAAACACAGTCTTCTCATAATTCAACACTTTCTGCAATAACTTCATTCTTTAATACATTCATTCCTTCATTTTTCTGATTATTTCTTTCTCATCACATATTGTCTTTTCGACTCTGCAATTGTAATTACCCTTTCGAGTTTTTAATAAATTTTGAATTTTTTTACAATCTCTTAAGTGTTAAAAATAGACAGACATAGACACCACTTCAGTTACGACCTTCTTCGACTTAATAGAGACTAAACATCATCAATACCTTCCATTACCATATGTAAACAGAGAATTACATGTTGCAGATTATCATCATATTGATCGTCCTCGCAACACTTTTACTTGTCTCCACCAGATTGTTTAACCACGACTGCACGAGAGAGAAAATATTAGCTTGTTAGTTATATGCATGCGATGAAGGTCTCAGATTGATGAATATTAAATTTATTAGAGAATGAATCAAACTCCAAACAACTACCAGTGCATTAGGATGACATATTCTAAATCCATCTTCGGATCCTTAATCCTCTAATCCAAATGCAATCTCAATTTACCTTACATATGGGAAGTTATTACTCAAGATTATTTTAAAATCTGCAAAAGAAGGAGCATGAAATTCAAGTCCATTGAACGAAAGCTTGGAATGCCAGAAGATAAATGGAACACAAAAAAGATAAATCGAAAATGAAGTGTTTCTATTTGTTATATCTCAACAACGAAAAATATGACATCACAAAAGGTGCAGAAAGATAACCATATCATCTGTTTTCTTGATTTCAATTAGGGCTCCACATTTAGCCCCACAAATACTAATAAGTAAATTGCACTGCGACAAATCTTAACTGAACAAGAGGAAATGTAACCAAGCCTACATTATCAGATGCATATTCCAGTAACTGTTTTACCTTAAAAAATTCATAGACATGGTATTTAGATACCGTATGATTTAGGGAATAGCAAGCTGCAATGAATTTATTGAGAGCTGATACAAAGTTCCCAAGAACTGCCAAATTGATAAAGAATATCAACAGTCATATCTATAACAAATGAATCTAGACTTCTTACACTAAGATCTACAAGTCATGCCAAGCATGCAATATGAGATCATTATAAAGCATCCAACACACAAAGAAGAATAAGCAACAACAATAGCCCCTAGCAGAACAAGGCCATTAATTTTTCACAAATGCTAGTTAATGTCTTTCTTTTAAGATAATTGACCAATGCACAAAAATATATTATAAACTTCAAAAACAGAACAACGAAATACTTGATATCTCTCCATATATTATGTAAAAATCAATTACCCTCATCAACATCAACCGCAAGCATGATTTTCTCCTACGAGGAATTGTCTAGAAATCACAAACCAGCACCACAATGGTCAAGAACATTCCAAAATGCAGGTACTCCCCAAACCAATCTCCATAGCAATGCAAAAAAGGAAAAACACCACATTAAGCTTTTTCTAAATTCTTTCACAATAATAAATCCAATTACGCACATTTAAAGCAACTGTAAACAAAATCAGCCCTAATTCTGAGTAGGAAATTAAGCGGGAGGAAGGTTAGACAAATCAGGGTTGAAATTACCTTATATTGGAAGCGTCGAAGGAAGGAGAACAACGAAGGCGGCGGGGGAAGACTGTAAGCAAATCAGCCCTAATTCTGAGCAGGAAATTAAGCGGGAGGAAGGGTTAGACAAATTAGGGTTGAAATTATCCTTATATTGGAAGCGACAAAAGAAGGAGAACGACGAAGGTGGCGGGGAGAAGAACGACGAAGACGGTGGGGGAAGGAGAACGACGAAGGCACTGGGGGAAGGTGGAGGACGACGAAGGCGACGGGGGAAGGTGGAGGACGACGAAGGCCATAGGGGAAGGAGGACGACGACGGCGGCGAACGGCGGTGGTGGCAGGCGGCGAACGCGGTGGAAGAGACGAAGAGATCTGGTGCCCTAGTATTGGTGGTGAGCGTACGCGAGTTTGGAAAGGGAGTAAAAATAATTGTAACGGTCCTTTTATACCCTTACTAAATAATTTTTTAAAAAAAGATATGACAACGGTGGACTAAACCCGTTGTCTTTCGACACATTTCCCTGCATTTTCGAGAGTTTAGACAACGGGTTTACTTACGACAACAGATTTTAGACCTATTACAACGGGTCCAATCAAAACCCGTTGTCTTTTCGCCGTTGTTGTATCTAGTTTTTGGCATAGTGAACATATATTTATTGCGAAAAATATTATACATAATTTGAGGCAAATGTTTATGTGATTAAGATATTTCGAGTATATTAAAATGTCAAGGAGTTACTTCATTCATAGTAATTAAAAAGTGTTCATACGTGATACGTTAATATTAAGAAATTCAATTAAATTAATATATATGTAATGTGGTGATTAAGTGGTTCAGGGTCATTTTGCCAAATTTGCTAGTATTTGGCAAAACATACTTACATGTATTGTGTTTACGTTTCACATTTAATAACAAACATGTATTTTGTAAACAAAGCATACTATGTAGGCTAAGTCTGGTATGTATTCAAGTGCACTGTGCACTTATAAATTGTGTCGTCATTAAGGGATTATTTGAAAAAAAAAATTGAAGAATTAATTGAAATTGATGATTATTAAAAAAATGATTAATAATAGTATATTTTGATAGTGTTTTTAAATTGTTTTATATAAAAGTCCATAACATTTGCAAACAAATTAAACAAAAGTTGAGAGTATTTAAAAATAAATTATAAGCTGCTAAAATACCCCATTATTTACTTTTAATTTATAATTTATAACTTTTAACAACATATTTAATTTAACTTAAAAAAGCATTCCAAATTATTTTTGTACCCCATTCTGAATCATTATACTTGCTCATAATTTTTCTAAAACACCCTGCCCCTAAATATGAAGTAAACAAATTCAACCAGATAATTTAATTAACCGAAAACGATAAACACGAAATAGAGGAGAATACAAAGAATCGACATACTAATCATCAAGAAATTCACGATTATGGAAAAGTGTAAGCGGCAATTCGTCGATATATGAACAAATTACTGGATCCAAGAACAATGCGTTGAATTCAATTCATTAAAACCCAGATGTGAGGTATATAGCAATCATAAAGCCATATCCAAGAAAATGTACTAAGTAAGAGTAGCTAGAATGAAAAACAAACCAAGCTGCAGATATCAATTCAAATGTTTAATATGGAACAAGATCAAGATGATAGCACCAGCACACACTGCCGTAAAAATAATAAGTATCAGCACAGCAGCGCAAACCCAAATCACGAACGGATCCCTCATGAAGGCAAAACGGTTCCTGATGAAATCCCGAAAACGGACCCAGATCGGAACTCGAGGACTGCGTGGGGGTCTCTCGTCTGGTCCGTACGGCAACAGTCGACGGCAGATTCCGCGCCAGTCGGTGCCACCAATAAGACCGCCTCCGCCGCCACCGGGTGGAGGGACGCCGCCGCCGCCACCGCCACCGGGTGGAGAGCCGCCGCCGGATGCAGGATTGAGGTCAATAGTGTCAAAATCAGAGCTGCCGCCGGATGCAGGATTGAGGTCAATAGTGTCAAAATCAGAGCTGCCGCCGCCAGTGGGGTCGACGACGTCCACAGGGGGAGAAGCGCCGCTGCCGCCGCCAGCAGTGGGGTCAACTTCAACAACGTGAGAATCAGCGCCGCCGCCGACGTCCACAGAAGGAGGAACGCCGTCGTCGTGAGCTGCCATTTTGTGGGTGAAGTTTTTTTTGCTCGATGGAAAGTTATGATATTCGTGGGTTTTATTGGGAAGAGTGTATAACCGCTCCAACAAAATGGAGTGCCACTCTTTTATTACGCCATTTTCCGATTTTACCCCCCAACCCCTTATTTTCATTTAACTAAAATGATAATCTGCACCTATTATTATTAACAATATGGGTTTAACAATCGTTTCAATGCTGAACTACTTAAATTATGTAGTGTTTAACCATTTTAAAAAATAGAGAATCGAATGTAATAAATTAGGATTATAATTTTTATAGTTTAGTAATCTTGCATCGTTTTAAAATTGGTCTCGTTTGTTTTGATTTTTAAAAATTTCAAATTTTTTAGTAACTTGCACGATCAAAATAAAAAAGAATCGGACGAAGCAAAATTATTAAACTACAAAAAAAAATTAGTCCCTAATAAATTTGCAGCATTGTACTACTTATATGAAAATCGGACTCTTTGCAGAATAATTAATACATAGTTGAACTCTAAAACCCATGCATTAGTGTATTTACAAATTAATACTCCTCCGTCCCGCTATGTTTGTCTCTTTTTTTTTTTGTTGAATAGTTTAAAGAATAATATTAAAATAATATATAGTAAGTTTTTATAATATTTAATGGATGAAAAGTGAAGGTATGTGGGGTAGTTGGGATAAAAAGTAAGAGGGATAATATTAAAATAATAGATATTGGAGTGTTATTTTTTCGTTTTATGGACTGAGACAAACATTACGGAGGGAGTATTATTAAATTGCATTTTTCCATATATTTTCTTTTTTTTTTCTTTGCCAAGACACCACACTCAACACGTCGAGGATCTTACATTACACAAATTATTAAATCTCTCTCGTTACATCATTTAGATTTGTGACATGTGTTGATCTTATAATATCTACAAATATAAGAAAAACATTCTAACATAACTCTTTAATCTATTTAGGAAATTATATTTATTTTTAGCAAAAAATAATTCCTCCAAAATCTCATTCCAAAAAATCTTATAAACATATTTATAATTAATTAATTTAACCTACAAATGTATAAATTAACCAATAATTAAATTTGATAATTATTCAATTGGAGTACATATATTATAATCTTAATCTATCATATAAATTTAAAATTCAAATAAAAAATTTAAACTTATTAAAAGAAAAAAAAAAAAAAAATGAAACTTTATAAAATTTGTAAAAATGTAAATATTTTACAAAACAGGAGAGTAATAAATTTGTAAGAAAATTATATATTTTTACATTAATATTATTATAACTTAAGTTTAAATTATAATATTATAAATTTATAAATATTACTCCTATAAAATTATAGCATATAACGACAATCATATAAAAAATTTATAAACTATAGTATGATAATGATATTAAATTATAATGTGATAATGGTATTAAATTATAATATGATAATGATATAAAATTTATAATTAAACTATAATATCATAATAAATTATAATTAAACTATTATATTTTATAATATGATATAAAATTATAAACTTTATAAATTTTATTATTATTATAATGTAAGTCTTAATATTAATTTATTATTATGTTTTATAAAGTAAATTTTTTTCCGTCTCAAATATCATTGTCCCCCTCCTTCCCCCGCCGCCTTCCGACCCTGGTCTTTGACATCAAAAAATAAGGTTGTAATAAAGAAAGAGAAAGGGGGCTAGGGACCCTTCTATCGGTATCGGGCCTTTGGCTTCCTAAGCTGGCAGGCAATCCAATCAAAGCCCTATCTAAGTAAAGCTTAAATTTTATAACATGAGTTTTAATTTTAATTTATTATTATGTTTTATATATGTGTGTTTTACAAGAATTTTCTTGTAAAAAATTGTAATTTTCTTAAAAATTTATTACTCTTATTAGGTAAAATATTTATATTTTTACAAATTTTATAAAGTTGTATAACCTTTTACCATTATTAATTAAATCAAATTTAATTAATACATAAATTTTTTATATTAATACGTAGAAATTTTATATGTATTAATTGTCGAGTTTGCTGGTAAAAATTGATAATGCTTTTAAATATTAAAATTTCATTTTTTTTATAATATATGTTGTCGATTTTTTTTCTTTTAATAAGTTTTTATTTTTATTGATTTTTAAATTTATATGATAGATTAAGATTATAATTAGCAAACTTAATTATTGGTTAATTTATATAAGTGTAGCTTAAATTAATTAATTATAAATATGTTTATAAGATTTTTTAGAATGAGATTTGAGAGGAATTAATTTTTTGCTAAAAATAAATATAATTTCCTAAATAGACTAAAGAGTTATGTTAGGATGTTTTTCTTATATTTGTAGATATTATAAAATCAACACATGACGCAAATTTAAATGATGTAACATGAGATGTAACTCTATTGTATAACAGGAGATCCTGACCGCACTCATCAATTAACAAAGCTTGTTTTTTTGTTTTTTTTTTCCTTCTGATCAGGCAAAGAAATAATTGTATTACTAAGAAATAGTTCGAGTATATGAAGTACTCACACCATTACAAGAAACTAAAAAATACATCTCCATCACACAATAGACTAACAAGGGATTTATATCCTGGATTATGCACTCGTCGGGGATTATCTAGCCAAACGGAATACGAGATATCCTTTGCACTAGATACATGAATTTTGAACCAAGCCCAGAGTGTACCTTTAAAGACGTCCCAAGTCTTTGATACATTTAGAGATAAGCCGTTGCCAGGGCAGCGCCTTTACCAGGAATTTTGCGATTTTCTAGGGGCCTAAACTTATATATGCATGTGTGTGTATATATACATATATATATAAAAGTTTGCGAAAGAATAATGTTTGGCTCAAACGGTTGAGGCTCCTTGATTTTTCCCCAAAATTGGGGTTCGACCACCCATAAGGCCTCCATTATATTATAATTTTTTATTACAGAAATTTTAAAACATAAGGCCCAAATAGTGGCCCTTTACATTAATCAAGGCCATGCACATTAAACAACCGTATTACTGAAATTTTAAAAAATAAGGCCCAAATAGTGGCCCTTTACATTAATCAAGGCCTCGTGTACATTAAACAGCCGCCTCTCTCTTCTCAAACATACAACCGCCTTTCTCTTCTCAAATAAGGATTCAGTGTAAATTTTCCCCCTTCAGAACCCCGCTCCTGCTGGAGCGGCTATAAGACTGATGTTTATTAAAGCGGCCAAACGATTTTTTAATACGTGAGTATAAAAAAAAAAAAAAAAAATTGTTGACCCGGGTTGTTGGATGACCTTGGTCATGAACAATTGCTCCAATTTTTTTTATTACATTATTTTCCATATTGACATATGTCATTATCTAGTTGGTCCGGTATATTTTGTTTAGGTAAATGTAATTTTCTATTTATCCACATAAAATATAAAAATAAAAAACACCAAAATTCATAAAATAAATATCTCTATAAATAGAGACTAATATTGATATATTTCTTATCACAATTTCAAACACCCTCTTTTCTCTTCTTAACTTGTGTCAAATTTCTTAATTTTTATCATTTTAACTGTATTGTATTGTATTTTATTTTTATTATAATTATAATTTTTTTAATATTAAATAATTATGTATATTTTTTAAATATTTTAAATATAATAAAAATAATTATATATATAATTATTAAGTTATAAAAGAAATAATTTATTAAAGGGTTATTGTGGTTGTGGGTGGTCACGGATAAAATATGGTAAAAGATGAACTTGGGTTGTAGGGTAAAATGTGTATGTGGAAGAGAGATAAATGAATTATTTATTAATTGATCATGGTTCTATTGGGCATGGATAAAGATGGTCTAGTGCGAAAAAGAGAATATTTAAAAATTAAATCCATTAGGTATTTTATTTTAATGAGTTTATAATACACACGTTTTATTCTTTTACTTGTATAATATAATTGAAAGTTTAAAATATATTGAATTTTATATTTTTTGTTGATTAATAGTAATTATTAATTTTTATTTGTTTATGTAGTTGTTAATTTTAAATTATTTTACTAGTGTCATGCCTCCTAAATACACGTTTGGACATCAAAAGAGGAAAAAAAAGGCAAGGATTGAAGATTTAACAAAAAGTCAAGCCGGTGATATCAATAAATATTTTAGTTCAAATAAGCAAGTAGTCGTAGACAAAAATAATGAAGCTGAGAATTTGTTGGATAAAGAAGAAGATGAAAAATTAGAAGAAGAAAATTTGAAAGACGATAATGGACTTGATTCTGAAGAAGTGATTGAAACTTGTGATACAAATTCATTAAATGATATTGAAGATGTGATTGAAGATGAGAAATATGATGATATTATTTCACATGAGAATGAGAATGCAAATCAAGAAACGAACCTTGATGATCCAGGAAAGCGTAATACTATTGTTAATCACAAAGTTAGAGATTTTTTAGTGGAAAGGGGTCTCAAGAGAGATTCATGTAGCTTATATCCTAAATATAATGTCAAAAGGCATTTTGATGCATCACATTATAAAAGGACATTATAAAGGATTTTGCCAAACGGTGAGGAAATAGATAGAAGGCGGTTGTTATACTCAGTTTATTTGGGTAAGATTTTCTGCATTTGCTGTAAGTTGTTCAAGAAAAAAACAAAGTCGGAATTCAATTTGTTAGCTAATGAAGGCTTCAATGATTGTCATAATCTAAGTCGTTGTTTGAGAGGTCATGAAGCTAGTAAGGAATACATGGAATGTATGACTGACTGGCTTGAATTGGAAAGAAGGTTAACAAAAAGCAAGACAATATATGCAAGCATTCAAGTTCAACTCAACAAAGAAAAAGAGCATTGGAAACAAGTCTTGCATCGGATAATTGTTATTGTGCAAAGATTGACAAAAAATAACTTAGCATTTCGAGGAAGTTTTGAAAATTTTCATGTAGAAAATAATGGTATTTTCTTGCAAATGATTGAAATGATTGCAGAGTTTGATCCAATAATGAAAGAGCATATTCGGCATATGCAAGATTGTGAGACATATGTTACGTATCTCGGAAGTAGGATTCAAAATGAATTGATCTGTGTCTTAGCGGATGAAGTAAGAAAAAAAAGATAATTGCAAAAGTGAAGTGTGCAAAAAAAATAATTTGTCATCCTAGACTGTACTCCAGCTGTTAGTCATAAAGAACAAATGGGCCTTATTATACATTGTTTGGATGATTCACAAAGCTCTGCAAGAAATGAAGAATATTGGGTGAATTTTTTAGAAGTAGATGACACTTCAGGGTTAGGACTTTTTACACACGTTCGAAATACTTTGATCACTCTTGGGCTTGAAATTGATGATATAAGAGGTCAAGGATATGACAATGTGTTGGGATATTTTAGTTTTGATGAATTATGCCAAAACATTATCAACTTGTGTTTTTGAAGCTAATCTACAGATAACAAGTTGAGGGGGAACGAGAGAACAAGTTGAGGGGGAACTCACGAAATCAGATGAAGATGATCGAGATCAGACGAGGCTGCAGACGAGACTGATCGAGATCGGATGAGTTAGATGAGTTCAGAGTTAAACTGATGAGCTGTGCAAAATCAGAAGAGAAGAAAAGCTAAGCCACCGATCGGAAGATCGATGACCGTAATGCACTGATCGATGATCGGAAGAACAATCAGTGATATGGTGATCGGAAGAGCGCATGTTTCGATCGAAAAGAAATCGACTAGATGACCGGATCGTAATAGGAGGTTGCAGATCGAAGAGGAAATAGATGAGACCGACGAGATCGACGTGATCGAGATCGATATGAAGACGAAAGCAGATGATCAAGATCGACGTGATTGAGATCGACAAAAGTAAACCGATATGCTAAACCTAATGTAATCGACCGATGCTATCCGGAAATATTGATCCGAAGAAGTGTTGATCGATCATCGAAATGATCGATCGTGCAAAGAAGAAATCGATAAATGAGTCAAAGTGACTGAAGGTCGATGTCCGACCAGAGAATCAACTCACCAAATTTCTGATGTCAAGATGCTCGACGACAAAAGTCCGGCAAGAGAAGTCTGAATCAAGAACCCCGAAAGTGAAGTAACTCAAGACTCGTAAGAAATCAAGAATATAGCCGTTAGAATTCAGCTGACGTGGACCAATGAGAGGAAGACAACCAGCCTGAAGAAGCTGTTGTACTTACAAGAATAGTATGGATTTGAATGTGATTCTCTCCAACGGTAACATTCAAATCCACACTATAAATACAAGTTCTTCCTTCATTATTACGTGTGGATGCGTGGAGAATATAGCACACGATGCTACAGAGCTAAGAGGAGTTATAGTCAAAGCATTCCCACCCTAGAACACAAGTCTGTAGATATATATATATATATATATATATATATATATATATTCAAAGAGTGTTCTAGAACCCAACCTAAGCAACCCACGATGTATCATAAGCTTAGAGAGATTTTCCCAACCTTAGCATTGAGGCTAAACCATTGTAAGGGAAAATCTCACCATAGTTGGAGACAACCCGAAACCCAAACCCCATTCTCGTAAGAGATAAGTAGTGGTGAAGTGAGGTAGTTGTTAGGCAATCCCGAGTGAGGGTGATAAGTCCCGAAGGAGTGTGAACTCGTTAAATATCTAAGAGGCGAGCCCGAGAGGGTGATAAGTCCAGTTTGTGTTAGTAAACTACAGAGGTAGTCAGAAAGCTCAAGGTCGGGTTGAGTAAGTAAACTACGTGGAGTAGTCAGAAAGCTCAGGGCCTAGTTGAGTAAGTAAACTACGCGAGGTAGTCAGAAAGCTCAGGAAGTGTTTGAAGGAATTTCCCTAGAAACAGGGAGAGTGGATGTAGGAGCTTGAGTCTCCGAACCACTATACTTTGTTGTGTTCTTTATTGCTTTACGTTCTTATCTTGTCATATGCATTCGATTATAAGCAAAACACAACACATCGTTCTTAAAAAGTAAAAATCTGGAATCACCATTCCTTCACCCCTGTTTTTATATTCATTTCATGATTATTCCGCATTTCATGGGTTTTTCACCGGGCCTATCACAATGGATCTAATATGAAGGGAAGACATAAAGGTGTACAAAGTAGGCTACTCGAAGTAAATCCTAGAGCATTTTTTACTCCTTGTGGTTGTCATAGTCTTAATATGGCGTTGTGTGATATGACAAATTCTTGTCCTAAAGTTAAGTCTTTTTTTGGAGTGATTCAACGCATTTATACATTATTCTCGTCTTCAACCAAACGGTGGAAGATATTACAAAAGCACATTCTTCAATCTTTTGATCGAAAACCACCTCTAAAGTTGCTAGGAGTCTATACAAAAAGATCTTGTAGAAACTTACCAGATGTGGCAATATATATTGAAACCAAAAAAATGATAAAGGCAATAAATTATAATGATTGGGCAAACCAGCAAAATGCTTACTCATTGCTTTATCTTTCCTAAAATTATTTCTCCCCCCACCTCTCCTCCCCCTACCTCTAAAGAATCCCCCCTTCCTCCTAATTCATAATTTTCTTCCCCCTCTTCTTTACCCTCAGATGATCCAGCAACCCACCTAAACCCGCCGCCGCCCCTCCTACCCCTACCCTTGCCTCTCCCCCCTCCTCGTGCCCCCTTCCAACTTCATCGATAACCCTTTCGTCATTTTGCTCATCTTTCGCTTCTGCTAACCTTTGAATTGCCCCCAAAGGCATGTTTCCACCTTTTCCTAGACCATGAATGAGTTCCTTCTGAGCTTGATTAACCAATCTCGATTCGTTATAATTGGATACGGCCACAGAACCCTCGACTTTGTAGCTGTAATTTTTACCATCCTTGATGTAAAACTGAGGCTTTTTATGTGATTGCCACTTTGAATTGTCGGAATTCGAAGTTGAGCTCTCACCATCACCTCCCCTGTGTGAATTGTCCATTCTACCCTCTAATGTTTCAAACTCCTCTACCCCTGAATCTCCGACGCTCAGACCTAAATCGTCGAATGAGTCATCGTACTCATCTTCGTACTCAAACTGTGATGCTAGAGTTGAAGTTTTAGCCAATTCAGAAAATTTAAGAGAAAAGACAAATTTAAGAAAATATCAAAGAAATTTTAGAGATTCAGGATTAATTACGATTTAAAGAATAATTAATTAAGGAGTAAGAAAGAGTAATAAGAAGGAAAAAGTAATTAAATGAAAGAAAATTTTACAAAAAAAAAAAGCGAAAAAGAGGACCAAATGTGATACATATGCAAAAGCTGGAGACCTTTTAAAAATAACTAAATAAAATTGTTAGTATTGAAATTCGAACCCCAAAACTCCAGCGTAGCCCAAAGATTTTATTGTATCGACCGCCCAACTTTGCTAACAAAAATAGTTGAAAACATTTTGCAAAGTATGATTTATATTATATATATATACACTAAATTAAAAATGGGGCCCTCGACCGGTGTGAGGCCTGTGCTACGGCACAAGCTGGATGGGCCCAGGACCGGCCCTGATTGTCATGTAGTAGGGCATATAAGGCAATATTTGCATACGAATTGCATGTTACGTCACGTTTTTGTCTTTTTCGTCAGTTAAGTTTTGTGGAAATGACGAGTGAAAGTGAATAAATTAAAAAAATATGGAATAAAGGAGCAAAGTTAATAGAACGACACCGTTTGTTCCCCTTTTTAACATCACCATACTGTGTCGTACTGCCAACAAACAAATACTACAAATAAAATGTGTGGGTAGTGGGTGAAAACGTACTGGTTCAGCTTACAGAGAGAGTCTATTACAGAAAAAGAAAAATCAATGTCACACACTTTATCACTCTTCACTCTCACATGGCGGCGCTAGTAGCGGTATCAAGATGGGTAACGTTAGCGGGGAAATTGAGGAAATGGAGGTGGAGAAAATGGTGGCGGCAACATAGGAATGGAAATGGAGGCAAGAACTAAGTCGCCCCTGGGCTATGCAACATTTTGCGATAAGTTAATATCCTTTGGATTAAATCCAAAACCCATTCCACACTTTTAAGAACAATTATTTTAGTATTAATGGTTTTCGCTTAACAATATTAGTTGTGCATCAATTGTACGGTGCAACTGATACACACAAGTGTTATTTATTTTTCTTTTTTAGCAATTTATGGAATTTCTTTTAATTTTTTTACATCTTGTGCTTTACTTTAGAGTATCACAAACTTTTTTATGAAACTTATTCATGGTATAAAATTAAATGATATGAGTATTATTTTACAAGAGTAATGATATTAGTTTATAAGTGTTATGATATTAGTTTATAAGAGAGTAATTTTGTAATGATAACAATTTTATATTGCGATCAAGTTTCACCGGAGACTTATTCTAGATTAATATTTCGATGCCTAGTTACAACTGATGTGATTTTAATTATATTTGATATATAATTTTTTTTATCAATCATGTCTTAAAATATTCGTGAAAATAGTTTGTATACCGAAAAAGTATTAAAACTATTCCGCATATAAAGTAATACTTTTGTTAATATGAAATTGATATTTTTATTATATAAATTAATATTCTTCATTCTATTTTTTCAGTCTTGTTCTACTAAATTCTTTTATACACTAATTGTGAATCACCTCCTATTCATATAAATCATCTATTTTGTGTGACGGCACAAGTTGCACAGGCCCAGGGCCGGCCCTGATTGTCATGTAGTAGGGCAAAAGCAAATAAGGTAATATTTGCATACGAATTGCATGTTACGTCACGTTTTTGTCTTTTTCGTCAGTTAAGTTTTGTGGAAATGACGAATGAAAGTGAATAATTAAAAAAAAAATGGAATAAAGGAGCAAAGTTAATAGAATGACACCGTTCGTTTCCCTTTTTAACAGCTCCGTACTATGTCGTACTGCCAACAAACAAATACTACAAATACAATGTGGCAGTAGTGGGTGAAAACGTACTGGTGCAGCTTACACAGAGAGTCTGTTACAGGAAAAGAAAAATCAATATCACACACTTTCTCACTCTTCACTCTCACATGGCGGCTCTAGTAGAGATATCGAGATGGATAACGTCGGCGGCGGAAATGTAGGTGGCAGCAGAGGAAATGCAGGCGGAGGCGACGGAAGTCGTCCCCCGGGGTTGTGCAGCATTTTGCGATAAGTTAATATCCTTTGGATTAAATCCAAAACCCAATCCACACTTTTAAGAACAATTATTTATCATTCTTAATTTTAATTATGGAATAATATTTATATATAAAACTTCAAGTATTATTAAATAAATTAATTCATAAAAACATCGGGCCCAAAATTCAACATAATTTGGCTAATTAAACCAAACTCGTAGTCCAATTAGGGGTGAAATCTCAATCAATTAGCCACCTCTTCTCAAATGGCTCAGTTTGTTAATTATGATCAAGTATACTGTTCAATATTATATTGACCCAAACTTGACCATAATAGCTCAAATTTCAATTAGTTTGACTTTTAGTCAGCATTCTCGATTCAGGCCTTCAGGGATATGTCATCACTCATCTCATTTGTTTTAACATATATTTCTATTAGGCATCGATTCCAGTCAATTGGTTACCAAACTTTTCTTGTTCGCCATTTCGACGCAACTCTCCACAACCATTTCTTCTTAGAGCAAAAAAGAGTACGACTCTGGTTAAACGGACAAGAGATTAAAACTACACATACATATGTATTATTGAGTTGTGATGAAGTTCAACCGTACATTCAGTAAGTATTTCATATATGTGTCATATTATATAATAATTGAATTAATCACTATATTCGCTTTCAATTAGGATCTACACTGCATAACTACTACATGAAAATTCGAACATCTCAAATGTTGTTGAAAATATCAGTATCGGTAGAAATATTTATGATCTTAAACTTATTGAAATATCCATGGATATTTCGATATTGATAAATTATCAAAATTAATATTTTTAATAACAAACTTTTAATATATAAATGTAACAAAGGAATTTGAATAAATTTTAAATTTGTGATAAATATATATAAATAATATAATATATATACTTATCTCATATGTTGTTTATTGATATTTTTCAAAATTTACCGATATTTTTTTGATATTTTTCGATATTTTACCGATATTAGGCTTATACGATTTTTTGTTCTACTTATGTGTATTATAGTGTCGTCATTAAAACATAAATGCACGCAAATGACGAAGATACATCAACAGAAACAACAACCAGTAGTTTTCATAATTCCAGAAAATCAAGTCAGATAGATCAAAATTAACCTAAGAGATATACCTTTCTTTTGTTGATAGCTGATGGGGCTTTCACATCTTTTTATGATAGAGGATGAAGAAAATAATGGGTCCTCCAACAAGCACCATCACATCGATGCACGAAATGAATGCAATGACGTGCTTACACACAAGAAGCGGCGCTGAATTGCCTCACAACACCTAGTGGCGATCCTATGAAGTATTACACCTAAGTCAAGTTTACAATTTCAGCCTTGGTATAATCAATATAAAAATTTTAAATGATATGATATTAAATAATGTACAATTAAATAATTAATTGTATTTGTATAATCAATTTTTTCACTCAGGTGTTTCTCAATCGATAACATGACTAATCCATTCAATCTTGATCAGCTTCAACTTTGAGAAACTTATTTCAACTCTTGCTACTGTAACTTGTATTGTCAACAATATCTTATAAGCAATTTAAGCATTGGGAAAACTGTTGGGAAATTTGTAGTTTTGATGGAAGTTCCAAAACAGGTTATAATAGGACCAGTCAGACCTGTTAGCTGAACTGATGACTTAGAAATTAGGATAGGATGACCAGTTGAGATGTATAGACAACTGATGTATTAGATATGTCACATATTGAGGGGGAACTCAATATGTATAGGCCAAGTCGAGAAGATCAGAAGATCAGACAAGTCAAGAAGATCAGAAGATCAGATAAGTCAGGAAGATCAAAAGATCAAAAGATCAAACAAGACAAGAAAGATCAGAAGATCAGACAAGTCAGATAGTCAGATGATCAGGTGAAGACATGAAGCTGAAGATTCAGAAGACCTGAAGATCGAATGACTACCAGATGAACAAGACCAAGAAGACCTCAGAATAACATACATCAGAAGAACGAAATAGAGTCTGTAAGTAGTGCTAAGACAACCTACATCAGAAGACTCAAATAAGTAGACTGATCAGTTTTAACTGATCAGGTTAGCTCAATCAGGCTACAACCAAAGGTTCACCAAAGTCATACGAGTTCATCAGAAAGGAAAATGTCAAACTAAGTTGGTAAATCAAACACTGAACAAGTGTACTTGATAACCAATGAGAGCAAGACACGTATGTACGGAGCTGACAGTGCGGGATTCGACGCATCACAGTCAAACGGCTAGAAAGGACAAGCTTGCATGCTTTCGGCCATGCCGCCTCTGCGCACGTCATATCAAGCCTGCAAACCTACCTTAAATAGACCGAAATTCAAATTGCTCTCCAACGGCTAGTTCGATTTCGTGCCTATATATATGTGATCAAACCTTCATAGTAAGGTTACGGAAATAATCCACAAGCTCAAGCAAACAAAATTTCCGCACGAAGAACACAAAATTGAAGAATATTTCTAAGTGTTCATCCCATAGTTCTTAGCACAGAAATCTTATCCTTTAACTTTAGGCTAGCCAAATATTAGGATAGATTTCCAGTTGGAACAACTCAAATCTTATACCCAAACCAAAGTGTTAGGTTAAGTTTTGTTTAGCAAGATCTCAAGCTAGGGATTTTAGTCTTGATTTCTGGGATTGGTTGAGTGAGAACTCTTGAAACATCTGTTGTATTGTGTTGGACTAACACATTAATCTAAGTCCAGTTGGTTTAGTTGGTGCCCCTGCTGATAGGGAAGAGTGGACGTAGGATAAGTTGTCCGAACCACTATAAAAACCTTGTGTGCCTTAATCTGCTTTACCTGCTTTACACTATCTGCACACACCTGTTTAACTATTGCATGCATATTCTAAGTTTGGATCAAATTTGCACCAAACAACTGATCTGATCAGCTTGGCACTTTGTTATCTGATCCGATACAGATAACTTAGAACCTGATTTAGTAAACTGGTTTTTCACATGGGTTAAATTTATCTTCCGCACATCAGTTAAACTGATAGACACCAAACTGATCTGCTCTCAAGCGATCAGTAAGTTGGATATCAGTCCAAACTGATTCACTCGCACTCTGATCAGGCAAACTTGCTATTCACACATGATCCCACGAAAAAGTTCAGAAGTCTATTCACCCCTCCCCTCTAGATTTCTGCCTCACTAAAACCCATTCGGGTCCTACAAGTGGTATCAGAGTCATGGTTCTATGGACCACTGGCTTTGAGTATCATCGGTTCTTGAGGAAGAACCATTTTGGTCACTTGAACAGATCTTTGAAAAACCTGTTTTTAAAACTCATATGTTTTTAAACTCACATATTCAGCATGGATAACACTTCTGGAATGTATCATGATCTACCGAAGTTCTCTATTGATGAGTATGGTGACTGGACCATTCTCATGAGCAACCATCTGGGTGCGATAAGCAACAGAATGATGGAAGTTCTTGAACAAGGACCCATCATCATCTATCACAACAACCCAACTGAAGGAGGTGATCCAGCACATCCAACTGGAGCCAGAATCAGAAAGAGTCCTTCACTGATGGATGCTGAAGAAAAGAAATTGTCCAATCTGGATAGTGTAGCAAGACATATCATCATGAAGACGGTGGACAAGACAACACGTGAGAAGATCAAATACCTTAAGACTGCTAAGCAGATGTGGGATACTTTTGCTGAAATTTGTGAAGGAAACGATCTGATTAAGGACAACATATTGCAAGCTGAATTGGTGAAGTTTGAGAAACTCAAGATGCTACCAAATGAAACTATAAATCATCTGGATGGAATAATCACCATGTCTGTCAATAAGCTTCGTGAACTAGGACGAGAAATGTCTGATAAAGACATCAACTACAAGACCTTGAGGTCCCTGACCAAGAAATGGGACATGAAAGTAACTGTGATAAAAGATTGCCAAGATATCGCGAAAATGAAGCCAAGCAACATGTTTCTGAGCCTAAAAGCTCATGAATTTGACCTGATTGAAAGAGGTTAAGAAGAAGAAGATGAGTCACCTGCTGAAGCTACACCTGCCACATCAAAAGCAGTTGCATTCAAGGCAGCTAGTAGCAGTTTGAAGTCTACTAAACCAATAGGAAATATCATTAGTCAAGCTGAACAGATTGCTTTGCTGACCTGAAAATTAGAAAGGTCAAATGTTCAACTGGGAAAGTATCGAAAATTTTATAGAGACTATCAGAACAACAGAGGAAGAGATAGGAGATCTACTGACAGATCACAAGAAAGAAAACGTTCTGATGATAGAAGAGATGACCATAGAGATGACCGCAGAGAAGATAAGAGAGATGATCGTTCTGATGATAGAAGAGACAACAAATCAGATAGAAGGAATTCTTATTACAGGTAAACTGGGAAGTCACCTGACAGATCCTATAGAAGAAATGATTTACCTGGCAGACCAAATTCTGGAGAACCTGGAGCTTGCTTCAACTGTCAAAAAATAGATCACTACAGTGCTGATTGTCCTAACCTGACTCCAAAGGAGAGAGAAGAGAAACGTAACAGAAGAGAACAAAGATATCGCGACAGAAAAGCCATGGTTGCCGATATATCAGGTATCGATGACTCTTATCTGCCTTCAGATGATTCTGGTTACTCATCTGTAGAAGACTTCTGCCTGATGACCACTACTGATGATGTCAAAGACCTCGACGATCTGATGTTCTCATCTGATGATGACATCTGTCTCATGTCCAAAGATGCTGATCAAACTGAGGTAACTTCTAAGCCTTCTGTGTTTTCTATTTCCACACCTGTTGTGCTGAGCACACCTGCTGGAGAGATTGACCTGCAACTCTACAATGAGCAATTGCTTGATGATCTCTCTGATGTAGTAGACAATTATACAATAGTGGAAGCTGAGAACGATAAGCTAAGGTCTGAAAACATTCAGCTTATTAAGGATAAAGCTGTAAGTAGAGCTGTTGAACTGAAATCAGTTGAGATTGTTCAGAAGATGACTATAGAACTGGAGTTTCTGAAAGTCATCTCTTCTGATCAGGGTAAACTGGTTAAGGAACAACAAACTATCAACAAGCAGCAAGCTGATGATCTCAAAATCCTCCAAGCTAAGTTTGATGAACTTTTCCGACTGCATGAGAGTCTAAAATAAAGTGAGGACAATTTGCGAAAGAAAGTAGAGATTTTTGGAAAAGCTTCTAAAAATGTTGATGAAATAACAAGCTACTTTCGGAAGCCAAGTGATAAGACGGGTATTGGGTTTGATAGCCCTTCTGGATCCTCACATGTCCCAATTGGTTCATCCTTAAAAGGTGAATCAAAGAAGGTTTCTGGTAAAGATGCACATTAAGTTAAATCTGCATCTGACAAAGGGAAGAAACAGTTGATCAGGTAAAGCCAAAGTCTAATCAGAAAGGGAACATAAATGGACCCCAACTGACTAAGCAGCAGCCGAGGAATCAACAGAAGAACCCTGTTCTTCTGAAAAGACCTCAACCTAATCAACATACTAGGTATCAGCTTGGACCATCTCTCAAGGGACAGTCCCAACTGAAATCTAATCAGGTTAAGCTGCCTAATAAGCAAGCTAAGGGTAAACTGTTAAAACCATTTGTGCAAAAGAGATATGAATCTTTTGATGGTAGCAGTCGTACCTATCCCTTTAACCAGAAATCCAGGACATCTGCACCTGAACCACACTGGATTAAAAGAATACAGACCAATTAGAAAAATCCCAAGTCTTCTGATTCATCCAAGGTTCACACTCGTAATCATACTGACCAGAAAGCACATGAAGGGATGTATGATTATGTAGATGCTTATGGGAGACAAATTAGGCCTTCTGATCTTGATGATTATCATAGAAGTGCCCTGTTTGTTTGGATCCCGAAAGGTAACACTAACCCCTCAGGACCCAATCATACAGGGGTACCTAAAGCCTGATTTGTCTGCAGGTTCGCGTGGGTTTGACCAATAGGGGAGGTGTACAAGCAACTATCTGGTACATCGATAGTGGATGCTCAAGGCACATGACTGGCAACAAACATCTCCTCAGTTCATACATAGAACAAGAAGGCCCACGTGTACTCTTTGGTGATGATAACTTTGGTTTTACAAGAGGATTCGGAACCTTAGTCAATGATGATGTACATGTTTCTGGAGTTTTGTATGTCGATGGTTTAAAGCATAACCTGTTATCAATTTCACAATTATGCGACAACGGATTCAGCGTTGAGTTCTCGACTGATCGGTGCACTATCAGAAATTGAGCTACTCAACAGATTTTACTAACTGGTTTAGAAAAGGAACGATCTATACTGCAGATGACAGTTGTCCAAGAAATGCATGTCTGATTGTTAAGAGTTCCAAAAGCAGCAGTTGGCTCTGGCACAAGAGAATGAGCCATCTGAACTTTAAGACTCTTAACAAGATAGCAAGGATGTCCCTGGTTGAGGGTCTCCCGAATGAGATATTCTCTAAGGATCAGACATGTGTCGCATGTTAGAAGGGAAAACAGGTTAAAGTCTCATTTAAGGGGATCCCAGGACCAACATCCAGCAGAGTACTGCAACTGCTCCACATGGATTTGCTTGGACCAGTTACGCTACTTAGTTTTAGCGGACGCAAATACACTCTGTTGATCGTGGATGATTATTCCAAGTTTACCTGGGTTGTATTCTTGTATAAGAAGAATGAGACTACAACAAAGATACCTGAGCTGCTTAAAAGATTGCTGAATGAGAAGGGTGTCAGCATTGTAAAAATCAGATCAGATAAAGGTACAGAGTTTCTGAACTCTTCTATAACTGATTTTTGCACTGAGTTTGGTATACAACATGAAACATCAGCCACCAGAACACCACAACAGAATGGTGTAGCCGAACGGAGAAACATAACACTCAAAGAAGTTGCACGCACAATGTTGGTTGAACATGCAACTCCAAACCGTTTCTGGGCAAAAGCTATCAACACTGCATGTCACACTCAGAACAGATGTTCTCTGACTAAGATTCACTTCAAAACACCCTATGAACTGTGGAAGGGCAGAAAACCTCGTGTTTTTTACTTCCATGTTTTTGGGTGCAAGTGTTTTATTCAAACAATGGGAAGAGTCAGTTGAAAACCTTTGAAGCTAAGTCAGATGAGGGTATATCCTTAGGATATTCCTTAACCAGCAAGGCTTTTAGGGTATTCAACAGGCGAACTCTAGTTGTGGAAGAAACACCTCATGTGGTCTTTGATGAGACATCATCTGAACAGGAGAAATCTGGCTCAGAACAAGCAGTACCAGATAAACCAGTACCTAATGCTCAGAAAATGGATCAGTTGAGTATCAAAGAAAAGGAATCAGATCATGTAACAGTGTATATTCCTAACCTTGATCTTGATGATTCACCAAGTCAGTCAGACCCTAAGGTACGTACAACTGTCAATGAAGAAGCTGGTACAGCTGAGACTGTAACAACTGAACCATCTGGTTCAGGGGGAACACTTGATGTTCTGGCGGACAAACATCAGCTGAAACATGTTCATGCCAAGTGGATCCTATTAATGTACCTCTTCCAATCTCTAGTGACTCAACATCAGATAAGGATAATGTCCAAACTGATATACATCAGGGAAGAAGGACTTGGTTAAAAGACTATCCGACTAACCAGATAATCGGCAATCCTAATGCTAGAGTCCAAACTAGACATCAGGTTGGTGAAAGTGCTATGTATTGCGTCTTTGAAGGAACCTACCACAACAGAAGAAGCCCCACTAGATGCCAGCTGGATTCTAGCCATGCAAAAAGAACTAGAACAGTTCGAGAGGAATCAGGTTTGGGAACTTGTAGACAGGCCAACTCACCAAGATGTGATTGGTACTAAGTGGGTTTTCAAGAACAAGAGGGATGAGAATAACGTCATCACTAGAAATAAGGCAAGACTCATTGCAAAAGGGTATTCACAATCAGAAGGGATTGATTATGATGAGACATTTGCACTAATCGCTCGCTTGGAAGCCATTCGGCTGTTTCGGGCATATGCTGCCCACAGAGGGTTCACTGTGTATCAGATGGACGTAAAGAGTGCATTCTTAAATGGGGTACTAGCGGAGGAAGTTTATGTAGAACAACCTCCTGGCTTTGTAAAAGGCGACCAAGTGTACCGTTTAAGAAAAACTCTTTATGGCCTGAAATAGGCTCCTCGAGCTTGGTATGATAAACTATCTCAGTTCTTGATAGACAGTGGATTCACTAAAGGAATCATAGATAGAACCTTATTCAGAATAGAAGATGGTGAAGACATTCTGATGGTTCAGATATATGTGGACAATATCATCTTCGGATCTCCCAACAAGAGCTTATGTGACAGATTTTGCAAACTAATGCAAGAGAAGTTTGAGATGTCCATGATGGGTCAGATGAATTAATTTCTTGGTCTTCAACTCAAACAAAGTACAGAAGGGATATTCATCTGTCAAGCAAAGTATACTAGGAATTTGTTGGCTAAGTTTGGAGTTCAGAATAGTAAGGTAGCCAAAATTCCTATGATGACTGGATTTAAGATGGATCTAGATGAAAACGGTCAGAAAGCTAATCAGAAAGAATATAGGGCTCTCATTGGATCACTACTATACCTGACTGCCAGCAGACCAGATATAACATTTGCAGTAGGCGTATGTGCCAGATTTCAGGCAAATCCGATGCAAAGCCACCTGGAAGCAGCTAAGTGGATTCTTAAGTATCTGAAGGAGACAGTAAACCTTGGTTTATTCTACCTATCTGATGATAATCTAGAGCTTAGTGGATATTTAGATTCTGATTATGGAGGTTGCAGAATAGACAGAAAGTCAACCTCAGGTACATGTCAGTTCTTAGGAAGTAAACTGATCTCTTAGTTCTCAAAGAAACAGACATCTGTTGCCACATCTACTACTGAAGCAGGATACATGGCCGCAGGAAGCTGTTGCTCCCAACTGCTCTGGCTTAGTCAGCAGCTGAGGGATTATAACATTGTAGCTACGAATGTGCCTATATTCTGTGACAGTAATAGTGTTATTGCAATCACTCAGAATCCAGTTCTACATACAAGATGCAAGCATGTGGACGTCAGACATCATTTCATCAGAGATCATGTGGAAAAGAAGAATATCAGAATGGAAAAGATCCATACTGACAAACAAAAAGCTGATATGTTAACCAAACCACTAGCTGAAGTCAGATTCAGAGAACTATCAGTCGAGCTAGGACTACTAGACTTAGGAGAAAGTGCACCAGAATTCTTTGGTGGACTAGTTTCAAATACCAGTTGGTTAAGAAACTGATCAGGAAGGATCAGTCAAGGACTGATCAGAAAAGGAATAACAGTTGAAGGGGAAACTTCAACTGATCAGATAGGATCAGAAGAAACCTGATCAAGAAGAGTGGGATATGGTTGGGAAAATACTAAGGATTATGCTACAATCAGTAAGGTCAACAGTAATCAGGCAAGCCAGATCAGAACAAAGTGGTAACTGACTGATGACAATATTAGTAAGTCAGATACGTTTTCTGATTTATCTTTATATAAGTCTATGCTAATACATGCTACTCTTTACTGTGCCCATTACTTTATGACGTCATGTCTGCAAGCATTAAATGCGGACGTGGGGTTTTTGTATTAAATGCATTTATTGCGAGTTTTTAAGTCCAAAAGTTTGTCGTTTTAAATCCTTGACCGCACGATTTAATTACTTTTCAACCGCTTAATCTTGACCGTCCGATTTAAAAAAAACACGGACACTCAAGTACTCTAAAAAATATTCGTGCAAAATATTTTCCTTCCCACCTATTTAAAATCCTAAATCCTATTTTCTAAAAACCTTTCGCATTATCGTACTCAAAATTCCAAACTCAAACTTATCCAGAAAGCTTTCCAAACATTCATCCAGCGATTAAAATTCCTTTCAAAATCCTCAAATCGTTTTTCTGGTAATTTGTCTACTTTGAATTTATTGCTCATAAATATTATGCGTTAAGGTTATAGGTTGTATATGTATATGTTGTACTGTTCATTTGTTCATGTTGTAACAAATTTAATTTGCTTAATGCTTAACACTCTGAAAAAATAAATATGAACAACATGCATATTTGGGGATATTATTTGTACAAATGCTTCACACATTGCCCAACTGCACTTCGTATTGTTTAAAATCTTACGGGTTTTGAAAAACCTAATTTAAGGTGTTGTATGTGTTTCACAGAAATGGCAACTTCAAAAGCAACCCCTGAAGTTTGCGATTACGCTTCAATGGTGAAATAAATCATAGACGAGAAGTATGTGATTTTCACCGTCACTACAGATCCAGAATCCCTAGAGATTTTGGAATGCCTCCGTGCCAGCGGTTTAGAACAATTTTGCTATAGACACTTGGACAGTGTCTATGCAATTGAATCTCTGGAATTCCTTCGGAACTTGAAGGAGACAGACAACAAAGAGCTTTATTCATTTGTTGTAGGAATAAGTATCGAAGTGTCCAATGATGATTTGCAAGGGATCTTCGGTTTACCAGCAGGAAGGAACACACCTGATGAGTTCACGGCTGGAATGAACGGTAAAGAGTACCTTCAAAAGGTGCTTTTAAGACCAGCCAACAACACTCATATCACCAATTTGAAGGAGCCCTACCTAAAAAGAAAGTATAGATTACTCTTTGAGATTATCTAAAAGGTAATTCTGGGGATTACATTCAGTCCTGATGCCTTAACCCAACAGAAGCAAAGTGTGATGACTGCTATAATCGAAAAGGCACATGATATGAATTGGCTGGGACTGTTCAAGCACAGATTGCTGCAGGAGACAGACAAATTCATGATTAACGAGCAGAATCAAGTTGTGCTATCTAAGAAGATCAGCAATATCCACAAAGTCTCTATCATCCTGTCTGACAAGCTTCCAAATTACAATTGGTCTAAACAAGGAAGGAAGCAGTACTTCCCTAAGTTTAAAGCTCTTCTCTCAAAAGATGAAGAGTTATCAGGCCAAAGAGATGATAACCCTGCCCCCTACGTGCCCAAGACAAAGAAAGACAAGGCACAAGCTTCATCTCAGGTAATCCGAGGCATGTGGCGATCCCCGAAAAAGGTTATGAATAGAAAGCGGGTTATAACTAAGTCTGCCAAGACAAATGAAGATGCGAGTGAGAAACGTCAAAGAAAACTCACTACAATGCTTCCAAAGAAGAAGGGTATGCCATCTGGAGGCCTACGGGATGAAGATAGTGATGTGGAGATCTTGGAATCTGCTGGAGAACAACCTGAGGAGCAGGTTGTGGAGGAAGCTGGTGGAGAACTTGGTGAAGAGACTGGTGTGAGCTCTGAGCACACAGTCAGCACGGGAAGGGATCTGACAGCAGAAGTAGGAGTTGGTCAGATAGAGGTTGTTACTTTTGCTGGAGATGAAGAAGGTGAAGGTGGAGAAGAGGAGGAAAGGCTGGAAGAGGCCCAGGATGAATCAGAACCATCTGATTCTGCTCACCTGAGTTCTCTATTTAAAGGAGGAGAAACTACTCACATACCCAGATCACCCACTCCCCCATCACCACAACCAGAAATCACCCTACCTTCACCCCCCAGACAAATCAACCTACCTTTAGCTCAATCAGAAATTCCCACATCTGAGCTAACCCCACTGCAGAAACCGCATCTGCAGAATTTCAAATTTCGGTCGCCCAAACTTAACTTGCTCAACCCCTCAACCTAAGCCATACAGAGAAGCCACTCTAGATATCCAAACGACCAGGCAGAAAGCCTTGTTTGTCTCAGTTGTCCACAACTCATTCAACACCAGAACTATCTTTGAAACTCCCCGAGCCGTAAAAGCCCAAGGATCAAATTCTTGAGGAGACGTTGACAACTACCTAATCGAGCACTATTTTGATCGATTGATCATCCAAAGCTTTTCGAAAATAGGTAGGCGATATTCTCTTTTGGGGATATCGCTCTGAATATTGAAGATTTTCTAATGGCCCCGAGGCAATGGGGGGGAATGAAGAGTTCATGGACCGAGCTTAAAATGAAGAATCTGGCAGGTATGGCCAGTGCAACAGAGTTGGCAATGGAAGATGATGTTGCCTGGTTGGTTAACAATTTGTTGGGTTTCCCAATAATGAAGAAGAAGATCAGACAATCTGGGAATATGGGCAAGCTGCCGATGAACCAGTAGAGGGTGAAACAGATGAGACCCTAATTGGTGAGGCGCAAACATCTGCACCGGTGGTAGTGATTCTCGCCTGAAATCCTAGACCAAGTTTCGACGACTATTCTGGATGGGGTAAAGGCATCTGTGGAAGCTCAGTTCAACGTCCTAGCAGCTAATCTGTTGAATCAGATGGAGGAGAGAACCAAAATGCTGGTTGAATCTGAGAGGAATCAGACTGCCACAAAATTGGTGGAAATGCACTCTGAGGTTGCTGCAACAGAGATAAAGAGGGTGGAACTGATGATGGAAAAATTGGGATTGGAAGTCTCCATGCTTTCCGATGTCAGAATACTTCTTAAAGAGACATACAAATCCCCGATGTAGATGATTCAAGCCTTGAGGTCAACTGTGAAACGCTTTTGAAACCTCTCAGATCTATTACCAAAAAGGCCCGGAAAAGGTCAGATCAAATATGCTTGGACCTGCTCCATCTACCTCATCTATTCAGATACAATCTATGGAGGTAGATGATCTTAAGAAAGAGATGCTCTCTCAATTCGACAATCTGGAGAAGAATCTCAGAAAGTTTTTTGATGCAACCAAAAAGGGGGAATGAGAGCCATCAGAAAAATAAGCTGCTCTGTCTGGTCAACCTGAATTTCCTGAAATTCAAGACACTGAACTGGCCGAGATGTTCACAACCATTGAGGAACATACCAAACAATTTGGACATTCGTGACAAGGCGATGTCTCTAATGTAAACCTCAATGATAGATCTGACTGCCAGAGTTGATAAAATTGAGGACTTCTCCTCAACTGTTCAAAAAAGGATGCAGACAGAAGAAGAGGCAAGGAGTCTAGAGTTAGCAAAAAAACTGGAAGAAGAAGAAGAAGCTTCGTATAAATAAATGAGGCGTAAGCTAAGAGAAGAAAAAAAAATCAAGGGAAAGCAGAACCAGCGACATTGCCGCTCGTAAAAACTGTTGTAACAAGATCTGAACTACTGTTATCAAAGGAACAGTTAAGGGAGCAAGAAGATCAGGTTAAAAGAAGAAAGGTCATCGAAAAGGCTACCAAAAGGAAAAAACTGAAGGAAGCAGCAGGCCTAGACCGAGCATTCAGAAGAAAGCAGAAGAAGAAGAAGAAGAAGAAGAAGAAGAAGAAGAAGAAGAAGAAGAAGAAGAAGAAGAAGAAGAAGAAGAAGAAGAAGAAGAAGAAGAAGAAGAAGAAGAAGAAGAAGAAGGCTGTTGCAGGTGAGGACGAGACCTGGGTTGAAAATGCCTTACCTGCTACTGTCAACGACATCCTGGTTTGCAGAGAAGACCTTCATGATCCGTGGAGAGTAATAAAGACAGACTGGTTATGCGATGTCTTCATAATCTAACTAGTTCCAGAAGAGGTAGATTACAATATGTTTGATGAAATCTTTCTGGACTGGCTTGAGACAAAGTATCCAGTATTCTACAAAGAGGTCATGAAGGAAGGGCAGAAAATGGTGTTGAGACCCACTACTCCGAGGTACGAATATCTGATCCCTCCTCTAAAAAAGAATCAAGAGTACGATCCAGTGGCATTCAGAAGAGCATACATTGATGCACTGGAAAGTGGGAACATCATTGAAGAGGATCTCCAGAAGGAAGTGCTCAGAAGGATGTACGACATTTTCAAAATTCCTGAAGGCATGAGAGATAAGTAAAAGATCAAAAGATGAGTCTCAGATCAGATGTTAGGTAATTTTTGCTTATCATTTCTTGTACTTGTAAACTGCAATATTGTTCAATGAAATGATTTACCTTTCAATATAGTAAGGTTACGAAAATAATCCACAAGCTCAAGCAAACAAAATTTCCGCACGAAGAACACAAAATTGAAGAATATTTCTAAGTGTTCATCCCATAGTTCTTAGCACATAAATCTTATCCTTTAGCTTTAGGCTACCCAAATACTAGGATAGATTTCCAGTTGGAACAACTCAAATCTTATACCCAAACCAAAGTGTTAGGTTAAGTTTTGTTTAGCAAGAATGTTGGGAAATTTATAGTTTTGATGGAAGTTCCAAAATAGTTGTAATAGGACCAGTCGAACCTGTTAGTCAATTGATGATATGATAAGAAACCAGCTGAACATGTTAGACAGCTGATGTATTAGACTAGGTCACATTTTGAGGGGAAACTCAAATTGCACAAGTCAGGTCAAGATCAGCAGCAAAGATCAGCAACGAAGATCAGTAGCAAGGATCAACAACTAAGATCAGTAGTGAAAATCAGAAGACCTATTCTACGAAGACATCAGCAGAGTCGATTGGTTGAAGTTAAGACAACCATATCAGTAGACTCAAGGCGACTGATCAGTAGAGGTGCTAATCAGTTCAAGCCTAGTCAGAAAAGTGAAGCATAACTACTTATCCAAGGCATACGATGTAAATCAGACCAAAAGAATGTCAACATAGTTGGCTTTACAAGACGCCGAATAAAGTGTCCTTGTTATCCAATGAGAGATCAACACGTATGCACAAAGCTGGCATTGCAGGATATGGCGTATCAAGGCAAACGGCTACAAAGGACAAACATATATGCTTTTGGCCATGTCGTTCCTGAAGCACGTCACATCAAGCCTGCAAACTACCAAATATAGCCTGAAATTCAAATTGCTCTCCAATGGCTATTTGATTTCGTGGTCTATAAATATGGGATTACTCTTCATAGTGAAGACACAGAAATTATCATCAAGCTCAAGCTATAGCAAATTTGCGCACGAAGAACACAAATTCAAGAAAATTTCTAAGTGTTCATCCCATAAGTTCTTAGCATAGAAATCTCATCCCCTAGCTTTACAACACATAAATACTAGGATAGATTTCCAGTTGGAACAACAACAAATCTTATACCCAAACCCAAAAGTTAGGATTAAGTTTGTTTTGCAAGAGTTCAGACTAGGGTTTCTAGTTTCTGATTTCTGGGATCGGTTGAGTGAGAAATTCTTAAACATTTGTTGTATTGTGTTGGACTAACACATTAAACTAAGTCCAGTGGGTTAGTTGGTGCTGATAGGGAAGAGTGGACGTAGGACTGGTTGTCCGAACCACTATAAAAATCTTGTGTGCTTATCTGATTTACCTGCTTTACACTATAGCACACTACCAGATTTAACATTGCATACATATTCTGAGTGTAGATCAGTTTTGCATCAAGCAACTGATCTGGCCAGCTTGACAATTTGTCATCTGATTGAAAACAGACAAGCAGAATCTGATTCTCTAAAACTGGTTTTTCACACGGGTTAAAACTTGCTTCCGCACATCAGTTAAATTGATAGACACCGAACTGATCTGCCATCAGGCGATCAGTAAGTTGGATATCAGTCCAAACTAATTCACACGCACTCTGATCAGGCAACTTGCTATCACACTTGATCTTGCACGAAAAGTTTTCAAAAGTCTATTCACCCCTCCCCTCTAGACTTCTGCCCTCACAAAACCTGTTCGGGACCTACAAGTGGTATCAGAGCAGTGGTTCTACGGACCACTGGCTTTGAGTATCATCGGTTCTTGACGAAGAACCATTGTGGTCACTTTAACAAATCTTGAAAAACCTGTTTTTTAATTCATCTGTTTTCAAAACTCACAATCAGCATGGATAATACCTCTGGTATGTATCATGATCTGCCTAAGTTTTCTATCGATGAGTATGCAGACTGGACCATACTCATGAGCAATCATCTGGGAGCTATAAGCAACAGAATGATGGAAGTTCTTGAACAAGGACCCATCATCATCTACTACAACAATCCAGCTGAAGGAGGTGATCTAGAATTTCCAGTTGGAGCCAGAATCAGAAAGAGTCCTTCTCTGATGGATGCCGAGGAAAGGAAATTGTCCAATTTGGATACTGTGGCCAGACATATCATTATGAAGATGATGGATAAGATAACTAGAGAGAAGATCAAGTATCTCAAGATAGCCAAACATATGTGGGATACTCTTGCTGAGATGTGCAAAGGAAATGATCTGATTAAAGATAGCAGACTACAAGCCGAAAAGGTTAAGTTTGAGAAACTCAAGATGCTGCCAAATGAAACCATAAATCAGCTCGATAGAAGAATCACCATGTCTGTCAACAAACTTAGGGAACTGGGAAGAGAAATGTCAGACAAAGACATCAACTATAAGATCTTGAGATCTCTGACAAAGAAATGGGATATGAAAGTCACTGTGATAAAGAATTGTCAAGATATTTCGAAGATAAAGCCAAGCAACCTGTTTCTGAGCCTTAAAGCCCATGAGTTTGATATGATTGAGAGAGGGCAAGAAGAAGATGATGAGTCGTCTGCCGAAGTCACACCTGCCACAACAAAAGCAGTTGCATTCAAGGCAGCCGGCAGCAGCTCAAAGTCTACTGAACCTGTTGGAAATATCATAAGTCAGAAAGAACAGATTGGTTTGCTGACCAGAAAACTTAAAAGATCTAACATACAACTGGGTAAATATCAGAATTTTACAGAGATTATCAGAACAGCAGAGGAAGAGATAGGAGGCCAACTGACAGATCACAAGAAAGGAACAGATCTGATGACAGAAGAGATGATCATAAGGAGGGTCGCAGAGAGGATAAGAAAAGAGATGATCGATCTGATAACAGAAGAGACAACAGATCAGAAAGGAGGAATTCTGATCACAGGCAAACAGGAAAGTCACTTGACAGATTCTACAGAAGGAATGACTCACCTGGCAGAAGAAGTTCCGTGGAACGTGGAGCATATTTCAACTGTCAGAAACCAGGTCACTACAGTGCAGACTGCCCCGACCTGACTCCGCAAGAAAGAGAAGACAAGCGGAACAGAAGAGAGCAATGGTACAGAGATAGAAAACTCATGGTTGCTGATACATCTGGGATTGATGATTCTTATCTGCCTTCATAGGACTCTGGTTACTCATCTGTAGAAGATTTCTGCCTGATAAGCAATGCTGATGATTTCAACAACTTTCGTGATCTGATGTTCTCATCTGATGACGACATCTGTCTCATGGCCAAGGATGCTGATATTTCGGAGGTATCCTCTAAACCTTCCGTGTTTTCTATTTCCACACCAGTTGTGCTGAGCACACCTGCTGGAGAGATTGGCCTACAGCTCTACAATGAGCAATTGCTTGATGATCTCTCTAATGCAGTAGACACTTATACAACAGTGGAAGCTGAGAACGATAAGCTGAGGTCAGAGAACAATCAGCTTGCTAAAGAAAATGCTGCAAGAAAAGTCACCGAATCAAATCGCTTGAGACTGTTCGTAAGATGACCGCAGAATCGAGTTTCGAAAGTCATTTCTATCGATCGAGGTAAACCGTTAAGGAACAAGTAGCTATTAACAAAAAGCAAGCTGATGATCTCAAAATCCTCCAAGCTAAGTTTGATGAACTCTTCCGTTTGCATGAGAGTCTAAAACTGAGTGAGGACAGTTTGCGGAAGAAAGTAGAAATTTTTGGAAAAGCATCTAAAAATGTTGATGAAATAACAAGATACTTTCAAAAGCCAACTGATAAGAAGGGTATTGGGTATGATAGCCCTTCTGGATCCTCACATGTCCAACCTGGTTCACACCCCAAAAGTGAATCTAGGAAGGTTTCTGGAAAAGATACACATAAAGCTAAATCTGTATCTAAGAAGGGAAATAGACCTGCTGAACAGATAAGGCAAGTGTCTGCTGAGGAAGGGAACATAAATGGACCTCAACTGATCAAACATTAGCTGAGGAATCAACAGAAGAACCTTGTTCTTCTGTAGAAACCTCAATCTGATCAGCAGATTAGGAATTAGAATAGACAACCTCTCAAGGGAAAATCTGATCTGAAACCTAATCAGGTCAAGCTGCCTAATCAGCATGCTAAGGGTAAACTGCAGAAACCATTTGTGCAAAAGAGATATGAATCTTTTGATGGTAGCAGTTGTACCTACCATTTCAACCAGAAATCCAGGACATCTGCACCTGAACCACACTGGATCAAAAGAAGACAAACTAATCAGAAAAATCCCAAGTCTTCTGATTCGTCCAAGGTTCACACCCATAATCATACAGATCATAAAGCACATGAAGAGATGTATGATTATGTAGATGTTTATGGGAGACAAATCAGGCCTTCTGATCTTAAGGATTACAATAGAAGTGCTATGTTTGTTTGGATCCCGAAAGGTAACCCTAACCCCTCAGGACCCAATCCTACAGGGGTACC
Organism: Stenogyne calaminthoides; assembly: GCA_037126765.1. Classification (NCBI taxonomy): domain Eukaryota; kingdom Viridiplantae; phylum Streptophyta; class Magnoliopsida; order Lamiales; family Lamiaceae; genus Stenogyne; species Stenogyne calaminthoides. The sequence goes on along the minus strand of JBBCBC010000005.1, from coordinate 17,209,337 downwards.
TAAAGCCTGATCTGATTGCAGGTTCGCGTGGGCTTGGACAATAAAGGAGGTACACAAGCAACTATCTGGTACATCGATAGTGGATGCTCAAGGCACATGACTGGAAACAAACATCTCCTTAGCTCATTCACAGAACAAGAAGGCCCACATGTACTCTTTTGGTGATGATAACTTTGGTTTTACCAGAGGATTCGGAACCTTAGAAAATGATGATGTACAGGTTACTGGAGTCTCGTATGTCGATGGTTAAAGCATAACCTGTTATCGGTTTCACAATTCTGCGACAACAGATTCAGTGTTGAGTTCTCAACTGATCAATGCACTATCAAGAATCGAGCTACTCAATAGATTTTGTTAACTGGTTCAAGGAAGGGAATGATCTACACTGCAGATTGGAACAGTTGTCCAAGAAATACATGCCTGATTGTTAAGAGTTCCAAAAGCAACAGTTGGCTCTGGCACAAGAGGATGAGTCGTCTGAACTTTAAAACTCTTAACAAGATGGCAAGGATGTCCCTGGTTGAGGGTCTCCCGAATGAAGTATTCTCTAAAGCTCAGACATGTGTCACATGTCAGAAGGGAAAGAAAGTTAAAGCCTCATTTAAGGGGATCCCAGGACCAGCATCCAGCAGAGTACTGCAACTGCTCCATATGGATTTATTTGGACTAGTTACACCACTTAGTCTCAGTTGACGCAAATACACTCTGGTAATCGGGGATGATTATTCCAAGTTTACATAGGTTATATTCTTGTATAAGAAGAATGAGATAACAACAAAGACACCCGAGTTGCTCAAGAAATTGCAAAATGAGAAGGGTGTCAGTATTGTGAAAATCAGATCCGATAAAGGTACAGAATTTCTGAACTTCTTTATTACTGACTTTTGCACTAAGTTTGGAATACAACATGAAACATCAGCTACAAGAACACCACAGCAGAATGGAGTAGCAGAACTGTTGGGAAATTTAGAGTTTTGATGAAAGTTCCTAAATACTTGTAATAGGACAAGTCAGACCCGTTAGTTGTCTGATAAGCTAGATATCAGGTTAGGATGACCAGTTGATAATTATTGTATAGAACAACTGATGTAATAGATAGGTCACATATTGAGGGGGAACTCAATATGTATAAATCTTGAAGAAGATCAGATCAGATCTAACCGATAGTCAGATGATTAGGTGAAGACATGAAGCTGAACTACCAGATGACCTGAAGATCAGATGACTACCAGAAGAACAAGACCAGAAGACCTACATCAGTCGAGTCTGCTAAGTTGAGCTAAGACAACTTACAACTGAAGACTCTATCAGGAAGATTGATCAGTTTTATCTGATCAGTCCAGCTCTCACCAGGTGTCAACTATTTTGTGCACCAGATCATACGTACTAATCAGACAAGAAGAATGTCAACCTTAGTTGGTATACCAAACACTGAACAAGTGTATCTATTAACCAATGAGATCAAGACACGTATGAACAGAGCTGGAAATGCAGGATTCGGCGTTGCAAAATCAAACGGCTAGAAAGGACAAACATACATGCTTTCGGCCATGTCGTTCCTGAAGCACGTCACATCACCCTGCAATTCTACCAAAAATAGCCTGAAACTCAAATTTCTCTCCAACAGCTATTTGATTTTAAGGTTTATAAATATGGGATCAACCATCATAGTGAAGACACAAAAATTATCATCAAGCTCAAGCCATAGCAATTTCCGCACGAAGAACACAAATTCAAGAAAATTTCTAAGTGTTCATCCCACTGTTCTTAGCATAGAAATCTCATCCTCTAGCTTTAGGCTGCATAAATACTAGGATAGATTTCCAGTTGGAACAACAAATCTTTACCCAAACCCAAAGTTAGGTTAAGTTTGTTTATGCAAGATTTCAGACTAGGGTTTCTAGTTTCTGATTTCTGGGATCGGTTGAGTGAGAACTCTTTAAACATCTGTTGTACTGTGTTGGACTAACACATTAAACTAAGTCCAGTTGGTTTAGTTGGTGCCCCTGCTGATAGGGAAGAGTGGACGTAGGATTGGTTGTCCGAAAAACTATAAAAATCTCGTGTGCTTATCTGATTTACCTGCTTTACACTATAGCACACTACCTGATTTGATATTGCATACATATTCTGAGTCTAGATCAGTTCAGCATCAAACAACTGATCTGGTCAGCTTGACACTTTGTCATCTGATTGAAAACAGACAAGCTGAATCTGATTCCATAAAACTGGTTTTTCACACGGGTTTAAACTAGCTTCCGCACATCAGTTAAACTGATAGACACCGAACTGATCTGCCATCAGGCGATCAGTAAGTTGGATATCAGTACAAACTGATTCATATGCACTCCGATCAGGCAACTTGCTATCACACCTGACCTTGCACAAAAGTTTGCAGAAGTGTATTCACCCCTCCCCTCTAGACTTCTGCCCTCACAAAACCCGTTCGGGACCTATAAGAACAAAGAAACAGAACACTCAAAGAAGCTGCTCGTACTATGTTAGCTGAACATGCCACTCCAAACCGTTTCTGGGCAGAAGCCATCAACACAGCATGTCACACTCAGAACAAATGCTCTTTGACTAAGATTCACTTCAAAACACCTTATGAACTATGGAAGGGCGGAAAATCTCGTGTTTCTTACTTCCATGTTTTTGGGTGCAAGTGTTTCATACACATTAATTGGAAGAGCCAGTTGAAAACCTTTGAGGCCAAGTCAGATGAGGGTATATTCATAGGATATTCCTCAACCAGCAAGGCTTTCAGGGTGTTCAACAGGCGAACCCTAGTTGTGGAAGAAACACCTCATGTGGTCTTTGATGAGACATCTTCTGAACAAGAGAAATCTGACTCAGAACAAGCAGTACCAGACCAACCGGTACCTGATGCACAGAAAATGGATCAGTTAAATATCAAAGACAAGGGAGCAGATCACGTAACAGTGTATGTTCCAAAACTTGATCTTACTGATTCACCAGGTCAATCAGACCCAAAGGTACATACAACTGTCGATGAAGAAGCTGGTATAGTTGAGACAGTAACAACTGAACCATTTGGTTCAGGGGGAACACCCGATGTTCCTATGGATAGACATCAGCATATGATGATTCCAACATCAGCTGAGACTTGTCCGTGTCAAATGGATCCTATTACTGCACCACTCCCAACTACTAGTGACTCAATATCAGATGAGGATAATAATATCCAAACTGATATACATCAGAATAGAAGGACTTGGTTAAGTGACCATCCGACTGATCTGATAATTGGCAATCCGAATGCCCGAGTCCAGACTAGACATCAGGTTGGTGAAAGTGCCATGTATTTTTGTTATCTATCTTTGAAGGAACCAACCACCATAGAAGAAGCTCTACAAGATGCTAGCTGGATTCTAGCCATGCAAGAAGAACTAGAGCAGTTTGAGAGGAATCAAGTGTGGAAACTGGTGGACAGACCAACTCATCAAGATGTGATAGGCACCAAGTGGGTATTCAAGAACAAGAGAAATGAGAATAATGTCATAACCAGAAATAAGGCAAAACTTGTTGCTAAGGGGTATTCACAATCAGAAGGATTTGATTATGATGAGACCTTTGCACCAGTCGCTCGCCTGGAAGTCATTCGGCTGTTTTTGGTATATGCTGCCCACAGAGGGTTTATTGTGTATCAGATGGATGTAAAGAGTGCATTCTTAAACGGGGTACTACCTGAAGAAGTTTATGTTGAACAACCTCCTGGCTTTGAAAAAGGCAACCAGGTGTACCGCTTTAGAAAAGCTCTTTATGGCCTGAAACAAGCTCCTCGAGCTTGGTATGATACACTCTCTCAGTTCTTGATAGACAGTGGATTCACTAAAGGAGTAGTAGATAGAACCTTATTCAGAATAGAAGATGGAGAAGATATTCTGATGTTTCGGATCTATGTGGACGATATCATCTTCGGATCTCCCAACAAGAGCCTATGTGAAAGATTCAGCAAACTAATGCAAGGGAAATTTGAAATGCCAATTATAGGTCAGATGAATTACTTTCTAGGTCTACAAGTTAAGCAAAGTACAGAAGGGATATTCATCTGTCGGGCAAAGTATACTAGGAATTTGTTGGCTAAGTTTGGAATTCAGAACAGTAAGGAAACCAAAATTCCTATGATGATTGGATTCAAGATGGATCCAGATGAGAATGGTTAGAAAACTAATCAGAAATAAAATAGGGCTCTCATTGGATCTCTACTATACCTGACTGCCAGCAGACCAGATATAACTTTTGCAGTAGGCGTATGTGCCAGATTTCAGGCAAATCCAATGCAAAGCCACCTGGAAGCAGCTAAGAGGATTCTTAAGTATCTGAAGGGGACAGTAAACCTTGGTTTATTCTACCCATCAGATGATAATCTAGAGCGTAGTGGGTATTCTGATTCTGATTATGGAGGTTGTAGAATAGACAGAAAATCAACCTCAGGTACATGTCAGTTCTTAGGAAGCAAACTGATCTCTTGGTTTTCAAAGAAGCAGACATTTGTTGCCTTATCTACTACTAAAGCAGAATATATGGTTGCAGGAAGCTGTTGTTCCCAACTGCTCTGGCTTAGTCAGCAGCTGAGGGATTATAACATTGTAGCTACGAATGTACTCATATTCTGTGACAGTAATAGTGTTATTGCAATCACTCAGAATCCAGTATTACATACAAGATGTAAGCATGTGGATGTCAGACATCATTTTATAAGAGATCGTGTGGAAAAGAAGAACATCATAATGGAAAAGATCTATACTGATAAGCAGAGAGCTGATATCTTAACCAAACCACTAGCTGAAGTCAGATTCAGAGAACTATGTAATGAGCTAGGACTTCTGGACTTAGGAGAAAGTGCACCAGAAATGTTTGGTGGACTGGTCTCCAGGACCAGTTGGTTAAGAGATTGACCAGATAAAAAGGATCAGTTGAGTAATGGAACATCAACTGGTCAGAAAAGATCAGTAAAGGACTGATCAAAAAATGGATATCAGATGAAGGGGGAACTGATCAGATTGGATCAGAAGAAATCTGATCAGAAAAGTGGGACATTGTTGGGAAATACTAAGGTTTAGGCAGAAACTAAGTGTTGGAATTTAGAGGCACGTAAACACGTAATACATGCGCAGCGGAATTAAAAAGTTCACCAACAACGAACACGTAATTGCATAATTGAATACATATAAACATAAAGAGAAATCTTACAGTAAATTGTACGCATATTTCTCTACTATGGTATCCACGTAATCACCGTTCACGGACTTGCACAGATTTGCCAGCGTTGAATCTGAGAAGGAATTTGCTAGGAAAATTCATGTTCTAGATTTTATGGAGAAATATGAATTAACGTTGTTTGTGAATTCCCAAGAGCTTGTATATATAGGAAAGACCCAGCTTAAATCTTAAGCTAACCCAATTAGGGAAATAAAATCCCTAATCTTGAATTAAATTAATTCCTTTTAATTTAATTCCCTAAATATAAATCTCTACGGATTTTAAATGCCTTATATGAAAATCTCTACGATTTATTTCCATATACATTAAATCCTACAATTATATTCCAAATATAATTATCGGGAATTCTTATTTAATTAAATCCAATTTAATTAAATATTAATAATAACTAATTCCAAATTAATCTATTATTAATTAATTATCCATAAATTAAATATGTTGGGAGATGAATTTAATAAAGAAGATTTTGATTAGATCCCAAAACCCTTGAGTATGACATGTTCAGGATAATCTTGATAGTTGAGTCAGGATTCAGTTTTAGAGTGTTCAGGATGTTATCTCGCACAATGTATAGTCACAGACATAGATCAAAGTTAAATTTCAAGATTCAAGACTCAAGAAAGCCAAGACTCAAGCAGAAACCGAGAAATCAAGACTCAAAGAAACCGAGAAATCAAGACTCACCGTGAAACCGAGAAACCAAGGCTCAAGATGAAATCGAGAAACCGAGACTCAAAGATGAAGACTCAAAGATATCAATCGGTATATCTGTGAAGACTCAGAAGACTCAGAAGACACTAAAGACTCAGAAGACACTGAAGACTCTGAAGACACAGAAGACATAAGACAAAAGACTGAAGATAAAGGATATCAAGGCACAAGAATTATCAAGACTCAAGAATGTATCAATGCTCAAGATAAACCCAATGTTCCGAGGCAATCAAAAATAATTCTATCTCAAGGATACAAAAAGGAACTAAAACAAAGTGTTGTTAAGGTTATATCGGTCGAGATATTGACCAAAAAGAGCCGTTGTGTTTGTTTATTACATTAATCAAGACAACAAAGAAATCGGAGGAAGACAACAACACTGCTTTTTATCGACACTTTGAAAGCGGACAGTCATCAAGCATGTCAAGAGTACTATGTTCCGCATCGCAAAAAGTGGTGATTTGGTCGCATAAAGGCACTTTGCCTAAAACATGCTAGGGAGTGTCAAACCCTAAATATAGCCGCTCATCACACACCATATATGAAAACTCATGAAGCTATCTCTTCCAATCTGGATAGTTTTTCAAGAGTGACCTTGGTGTTTGCCTATAAATACTTGTGACCATCTACATTGAAGGTTACGGGAAATTTGTAAGCAACTCAAGAGCTCAAACTTATTATTGGAAGTTGAAGCACTCGAAAACCCAAGAATTTCCCAAGTGCTTTACGTTGAAGAGAGCTCATTCACTAAGCCTAGTTTTGATAAGATATATCCAAAGCTTAGTAGAGATATCCTAGCCTTTGCATTGTACTTAATTGTAAAGGATATCTCATCCTAGTTGGAAACCAACTAAGAAACCCCAAACCCTTTGTAAGGTAGTTTGAGTGTGATTGTTGGTGAGTTGGAGTTGTAAAGAGTTAGTAAACTACATTGAGGTAGTCAGAAAGCTCTAGAGAAGAAGTGAGTAAACTATCTTGGATAGTCGTAAAGCTTGTGTGTGTTTTGAGTAAGTAAACTACAGGGGTAGTCAGAAAGCTCAAAATAGAAAGGTTAGTAAACTACAGAGGTAGTCAGAACACCTTAGGAAGTAGAAAGGTTAGTAAACTACAGAGGTAGTCAGAAAACCTTAGGAAGTGATTAAGGAATTTCTCCAAGAGTCGAGAGAGCGGGCGTAGGAGCTTGAGTCTCGAACCACTATAACTTGGCATGTTATTTGCTTTCATCTTTGCATTGATTAATCTGTTGCATATCTTTAATTGAAAGCATATTTTCACTGATATACAGTTGGACTTAATCCACTGAAGTTGCATCTAACTGAATCACAGCCTTAATCACTATTCCATTAAAAGGAAGGTTTTCATCAAAGCATAAAATGAGTATAAACTTAGGGCCAACCATTCCGCACATCTGAGTAGCTGTTCAAGCAACTCAGTATCTCTGAAAGTACTCAGGCTCAGTTGGGATTATCTGAGGTTACTTGAAAAGCGACTTCGGATCACTGCCTCGTAGATTTTTGACTCGAGGCGATCTGTGGCTTCTCGGACCAAATCATCGTGACAACTCCCCGACCCATCCTAAACTCGATGAACAAAATGTTTTAAAATCACTGAACACGTGTATTCCCCCCCATACACGTGTAAGACTCATTTGCACCGGGACCAACAAGTGGTATCAGAGCAGTGGTTCAACCTGACCACCTACTTTGTTGACCATAGTCTTATTTGCTAAAAGATTCTTGTGGTCTATCTGAACAGATCTTATTTGTTGAAATCTTAAAAGGCTCAGACATAATGCCTTTTAAGAAACTTCCCATGTTCTCAGTAGAGAGCTATGATTTGTGGAGATTGAGAATGCAGGCTCACCTGTATTCTAAGCATGAACGTATGTGGAGAGTGGTCTCTGAAGGACCATTCCAATTCACTGTGGTGAATCCCAGAGTTACAGAAAATGAGAGAAATGATCCCAGGACTGAATTTCCTAAGTCTGATTACCAACTTACTCCTGAGGAGAGGAAGTTAGTCAATCTAGACTATATTGCCAAAGACACACTATATAGTACAATTGATGATGGTGTGATGTGAATGATTTCTCATTGTAATACTGCCAAAGAAATATGGGATACACTAGCTGTAATGTGCCAAGGCACATATCATATCAAGGAGAACAAACTTTCAGTTGCCATTGGAAAGTTTGACAGTTTTGAAATGGAAGAAGGTGAATCTATTGACAAACTGGAAGTCAGATTCACTAGTATAATTAATGATCTGAATGCACTTGGAAAGAGATATCCACAAAGAGAAGTAGCATTGAAAATTCATAGAGGTCTATCTAAGAAATGGGATATTCATGCAGTGGTGATTGAAAACACCAAGAACATTGATTCAATGCCGTACCAACAAGTCTTCTCTGAGCTGAAAGCTTATGAGTTTGTTATTGATAAGAAAACAAAGAAAGCTGACAACAAAGATGATTCTTCATCTAGTAAAAATGTGGCTTTCAAAGCCAAGGATAAAACCTGTAAAACTAGAGAGTCTGAGAACTCCCTTGCTAAAAATCAGGATGAGCTAGAGGATAAACTAGTACTGGTGGCAAGGAGGTTTGAAAGGCTTAATAGTAGATATGGAAAATATAAAAACTATTACAAGAATCACAGGTACCAGAAAGATTCAAAGGCTGAGGACATATCCACTGAGAAGAGAAAAGACCTGAAAGCTGAAGGATCTTCATCCAAAAAGAAGGACTCCAAGACAAAGGAGGAAAGTGATCAGGATGATGATGCCAACAGATGCTATAACTGCCAAAAGAAAGGTCATTTTCAGTATGACTGTCCAGACCTAAGTGCTAAGGAGAGAAAAGAAAGGCAAGCAAAGAGAGACAAGAAGTTCTCCAGCAAGAAAGCCATGGTTGCAGAGGAAGAACACTCTGAAGAAGGTTCCAGCTCTTCAGATGAAATGTTCTCAGATAGTGACAGTGATGACATCTATCTAATGGTTGTGGAGGAGGTAAATTCTTCTATCTCTGTTGTTGCTCTTACACAAGCACAAGAGTTGTCAAGTTCCACTGTAAACAGTCAATTTGACCTGATGGATTCTTTTGAGAGTCTTATGAAGGACTATGCTGTTTTACAAGAACTGCTGAATGAAACTCAAGAGCAGAACAAAGAACTGATTGTTGAAAATCTTAAGTGGAAAGACTCTAGTAATGCTGAGATCAATTCTCAATTAATGGGAACTACTGATGAACTAGATGTTCTGAAAGTACAACTCTCAGAGAAAGAGAAGTTGATAGAGACCCTAAATGGAAAACTAGAGGAATCCACTGTGGAGATTCAGTTGATCAGAACTAAGTTCAATGACCTCTCTGAGAAGCATGAAACTCTACAAAAATGTGAGGATAGTGCGCAGAAGAAGCTAGCTCTATTGAATACTGCATCTAAAGTAATAGATGAAATTCAGAGTTATCAGAGACCTGCCACTATAAAATCTGGATTGGGATACATTCCAGGGGGAACCTCACAAGGTCATCTGAATGCTGCATCAAGTAGCACTAAGACAATCTTTGTTAAACAAGTGGCACCTATCCTTCGAACTGAAGATTTGCCCAAGGTTTTAGACAAGGGAAAGGACCTATGGTTCCAGAAAAAACTGAATGTTCAGGTAAAAAAGCTCAAACCTCAGGAAAAGGCTAGAAAACCTGACCACTCAGTAGGAAAATTTCAGGCAAGTACTTTAAAGCCTCAGGCTAAGAATGCAAACCTGAAAGGATCTGCACTGAACCAGCAGAGGAACTTTCAGAAGAGAAACACTCAGCAGAGACATTCTCAACTGAAAAGACCAAGTCCTCAGAATACTGAAAGACCCAAATTTCAGTACAGGCAACCTAAACCCCACTTGCCTAAGGGTAAAGGTTACCTGACCCCAAGTCAACAGAGATTCAGACCAGCTGCACAAAAGCCAAAGCAATGGAACAAAAGGCCTGTACCCAAGAAAAATTCTAAGACTCATGTTCATGCCAAGGCTAGCACTCATACACAGGACACTGCTAAGGCATCCAGAGTGGTAAATGTGTATGTAGATGTTTATGGAAGACAGATCAGCCACTCTAAAGTAATTAGAGTTGTCAGGCAGATTTGGATTCCAAAAGGTACAACTAACCTGGTAGGACCCTACACCAAATGGGTACCTAAGAATTGATCTGTTTTTCAGGAGAAAAACAAGGGCACTGAGCTGATTGAAGATCACATAGCACTGATGAGTGGAGATGAAATGGCCCCTGCTGTATGGTATCTTGACAGTGGATGTTCAAGACATATGACAGGATTCAAGCAAATACTCAGTGACTATGTAGAGCAAAGAGGCCCTCAAATCACATTTGGAGATAACTCCAAGGGATAGACTGAAGGATATGGAACTCTTGAAATCGATTCAGTTCATATCCATGGTGTTTCATATGTATCTGGATTGAAGCAGAACTTGCTTTCAATAAGTCAATTCTATGACAAGGGATTTAATGTTGAGTTCTCAAAGAACTTATGTTATGTGAAAGATGATACCTCACAGAAAATACTACTGACTAGTACTAGAAAAGGAAATGTGTATCTTGCTGATTGGAGTTCAACTCCTAAAGATACATGTTTAGTTACAAAAAGTTCCACAGATACCAGTTGGTTGTGGCACAAAAGGATGAATCACCTGAATTTCAAAACCCTGAACAAACTTGCAAGATTAGCACTTGTGAGGGCAAATGAAGTGTTCAGTAAAGAACATGTTTGTGATGCGTGCCAAAAAGGAAAACAAGTTAAAGCATCATTTAAAAGCAAAGTAGATGTTTCTACTGAGAGAATACTTCAATTGTTGCATATGGATCTTTTTGGTCCAGTAACACCAGTGAGCACAAATGGCAGAAAATATGCACTAGTAGTAGTTGATGACTACTCAAGATATACATGGGTCATATTCTTACTCAGTAAGAAAGAGACTCAGATAAAACTGACTGAACTACTGAAAAGGCTCAGTATTGAAAAGAACCTGAGTGTGGTCAAATCAGATCAGATAAAGGAACTGGATTTATAAACCATATTATATCTGATTATTGTGCAGCAAATAGAATAACTCATGAAACATCAGCTACAAGGACCCCACAACAAAATGGTGTTGCAGAAAGAAGGAACAGGACTCTAAAAGAAGCTGCAAGGACAATGATAGCTGAAGCTGATATTCCTAAAATATTTTGGGCTGAAGCTGTCAACACTGCATGCTATTCTCAAAACTGATCCATGCTAACCAAAAGTTAAGGTAAAACACCATACGAGCTTTGGAATGAAAGGAAGCCTCTTGTTTCTTTCTTTCGTGTGTTTGGTTGCAAGTGTTTCATACACAATAATGGTAAAGATCAGTTGAAAACATTTGATAGCAAAGCTGATGAAGGAATATTTTTAGGATATTCTGAAGTCAGTAAAGCCTTCAGAATTTACAACTGTAGGACTCTTATTGTGGAAGAAACACCTCATGTTGTTTTTGATGAATCTACTTGTGTTCAGAAAAAACAGGAACATGATTCAGGAGAACTGACCAAGAGAATCACCAGACTAAGCCTGAAAAAGAATGACAAAACATCCTCTGAACCTGAAAAGAAGAAGTCAGTCACTTTCTATGAATGGGTGAAAGTGCATTATTCTGCTACTTCCTATCAGAGAAAGAGCCTACTGAGATTGAAGAAGCTCTACAAGATTCTTATTGGATTACTGCTATGCAAGAAGAGCTGAATCAATTCTCAAGGAATGAAGTATGGGAGCTAGTGGATAGGCCTGAAAGGCACAATGTGATTGGAACCAAGTGGGCATTCAAGAATAAAAGAGATGAGAACAACAATATTGTAAGAAACAAGGCAAGACTAGTTGCACAAGGTTATTCCCAAGAAGAAAACTTGGATTATGATGAAACCTTTGCACCACAAGACTAGAAAGCCATCGATTGTTTCTTGCATATCTTTGCCCACATGAAATTCACACTATCAAATGGATGTGAAAAGTGCATTTCTGAACGGTGTGCTTAAGAAGAGGTTTATGTGGAACAACCTCCCGGTTTTCGCATGTAATGACCAAGTTTACAGCTCGTAAAAGCCTTGTATGGTCTTAAGCAAGCACCCGAGCATGGTATGATACTCTTTCTCGGTTTCTTCATCGACCATGGTTTTATCAAAGGAACTGCTGATAGAACTTTGTTCGTGATAGAAGATGGGGAAGATATCTTACTTGTTCGTATATATGTAGATGACATCATTTTTGGATCTCCAAATCATCACCGTGGTGAAAAGTTTTCTACAATCGATGAAAGGAAAGTTTGAGATGTCTATGATGGGGAGATGAATTTCTTTCTTGGACTTCAAGTGAAACAATCAAAGGAAGGAATCTTCATCAACCAAGCAAAAGTACACCGAGATCCGATTGCCAAGTATGGTGTATGATTGCAATGCGCTTAGAATTCCTATGAATACTAACTACAAGATGGATCCTCGATCTCGAAGGCAAATCGATAAGTAACACCGATTATAGAGGGATCATTGGATCATTGCTTTATCTCACGTTAAGTAGGCGGATATAACATTTGTTTGTTGGGATATGTGCAAGATACCAAGCTAATCCTAAGGCTAGTCACATGGAGGTCGCCAAAAAGATACCCAAGTATCTTAAGGGCACAGTGAATAGAGGATTATGGTATCCAGCTGATGATAACCTTGAATTAACCGGGTTATTCGATCTCGACTATGGAGGGTGTAGAATTGACAAAAGTCCACTACAGAACTTGTCAATTTCTTGGAAGTAAGTCGATATCCCGGTTTTCAAAAAAATGCACCTCGGTAAAGAGCAACTAGTACTACCGGGTTTGAATACATGGGGTCGGAAGGAAGTTGTGCATGATTCTTTGGCTAAGACAACAATTAAGGGATTATAAGATTGTAACCAATGAAGTACCAATATTTTGTGATAATAATAGTGTCATTGCTATCTCACAAAATCTGGTATTGCACACCAGATGTAAGCATGTGGATATCAGACATCACTTCATCAGAGATCATGTAGAGAAGAAGGACACCAGATGGATGAAGATTCATACCGATAGCAGAGAGCCGATATCTTGACTAAACCTTTGGTCAATCAAGATTTCGTGAACTATCGATTGAATTAGGGATGTTGGATCCGTGTATAGAGTAAATCAAAAAAAAAAAATTGAAGGTTTTCAGATGCATGAAGTTTCTCGAGATTCTACTTGAGAAACTCGAGATAAAATTGAAATACTTGAATCGAGTCTTGGGAAACTCGGTGTCTTCAAGGTCAAGATTTCGATATTATCTTGAACCCATTCAAGATTTTCAAGATCATCTTGACATTTTATCAAGGTCAATACTCAGTAAGACTGATAGGAAAATTAGTCTGAAGAAGTAAAAACTCATGCAACTCATTTATTGCTTAAGGAAATCTCAGTAATCATTTGCAATAAATACAAAACACCTGAAGAATGTTTTTGGGCGGGATCTTTGAAATGTCGAGGAAGGTCAACAGTCATTAATTACTCTGATTCAATTAATCACCAATAAGGTTAAAATGGCGGCGTACTTTTCGTGAGATCGTCCTTTCGCATACCCGATTAGTCGGTGGATCAATCTTAACCGTTGATTTTAATTAATCACACGATTTCTCACAAAGCCACTTATATATTCATTTGAAAGCCATTTACGCCCTATTTCATTAAACCTTCGTCTCTAAACACTCTGCAACTAAAACCCCTTTGCCCAGAAATCTTCATCGTTCCAAAAACCCTACCTTCAAAATTCTCAAAATTACTGTCACAATATTCGATAAACTGGTTTCTTCCAACAAGCCATGGTATGAGTATGTAGTATCGCTTGAAAGCTTATCCAACATAACCCGTGAAGAAGAAGCGCTACACATGATCAGAATCGCAAAACTCACAAATCTCGTCGCAAGTCAACAAGAGGCCGAATACTCTAAAGAGGTAATAGAGTTTGTCTCAAATCTGAAAATAGATGAGGAAGATCGTATCGAGTCTGAGATTACTGTTTTCCATCTAGAACATAGCTCGAAGTATGTAAATTTTGTACGGGAGTTGTATTTAGTCCCTAAAAACTTAAACGATGTTTTTGAGTTGTGTGATAGAGGAGAGGATCCCACAACTTATATGTTGGGTCGGGAGCAGGAATACCTTGATAGGATAACAGAGCATCCTATTAAGTTTGAGGCTACATTGCATAAACGGCATTTGAAGCCGAAGTACAGAGTTTTGTTAGATATTGTTAGCAAATGCATAATGAGTAGATCGGGGAGTTTTGAGCAGATAAGCACTCCCAAGATTCGATTGATGGCTGCTATCGAAGATTCACCCACCAAAGATTTCAACTGGTTGAAATATCTGATTAGAGTGGTGAGTGACCAGGCCAAGCTAATCAAGAAGGAGGATGGATCGATCTCGATCAAAGGCAAGATACTCCATGCAACCAAAATATCTTTTATTTTGGAGATGTGCCGAGAAGAGGAGGATATTTTTGCCGACACCACTCCTTTCCCAAAGTCTAAAGTTATGTTCAAGCCAACAGCTACCAGAAAGACTTTAAATGGAAAGAAAGAGAAGAAAGTGGAACCATCTGCTGCTGCTGAAGAAACCCATCAAGCCAGGGGGAAGGCTTTGATGGAGGTCAAGAGAGAGAAGGGTGAAGCATTGAAGAAGAAGACCTTTGCTCCAAAGCGCAGAAAGATGGTGATTGCCACTGAGGAGGAGGAGAGTGAGCCTGAGGAGATACAACCTGAGGGCCAAAAAGCTCAGAAATCACCTTTACATGTATTGGCTCAGGTTATATCCACGGCACAGGAGCAAACTGAGGAGCAAGTCTTCTCTGAGGTTCTTGAGACGTCACTGAGCACAGACAAATTCTCTCAAGAAATCTTCCAAGGACCTCAGACCTCAGAGACAGCTCAGATTCCTACTGAGGAAGTGCCTGCTCAATCCTCAGAGCCAGCTCAGATTCAGACTGAGGAGTTGCCTGCCCAATCCTCAGATTTTGCTGAGCCTCAGGAGCTGCTGAACCTTGATGAGCTCCTGAGTGATCCATTTCTTGATCCTTCAGCAGATTTTCCCACTGAACCTGAGAGCCCGAAGTTGAAGAAGGGCAAAGCGGAAGAAACTGAGTGGCGAAGCAAGGGGGAACGGTTCATACTAGATCGGTACCCTGAGCTAAGCACATATCCTGACCTCCAGGATCTATTTTTTAGACTGGGGTCAACAGTATACATTCTCAACCAGAACCTACCTGAAATGCTCAATATCGCTTCATTCAGAGGTGAAGACTGGTGAAATGATGAGACGGTTGTTTTGACTCAGTTCTCAGGATTCAAAAAAACCAAGCTCAGGATGAAAATTTCTAATTTTGATGAGCTGGTGAAGAGGAAGCTTGCTGAGAGGAAAGATGCTGAGGTTGGTGCCCCGAGCTCCAAAGACAAAAACCAAGATGAAGACCAACAAGGGATGATGAGAGTCAATCTCAGATGGAGAAAGATAGTACTGATGCTGAAGAGCCTGTTGTCAAACATCCTCAGACTGAAGTTAGCCTTCAGGTAACTTTTGGCACTATTAAAAATTATGCCAGGGCTACTGAAGTATCTATCTTTAACTCTGTAATGTCTGATATGCAGACTGAGGCTCAGGTGGACACCCAAGCTCAGGTGGATACCCAAGCTCAGACTGATACTGAAGCTCAGATTGAGATTGAAGCTCAGGTTGAGACTGAGACTCAGGCTGAGCAACCAGCTTAGGAAAAGCAGCAAACCTCTTATGCTCCTGAGATTGATCTCACTCCCATTGTGGAGAAGCTAGAGAAGGTTGGGCTAATCATGGACAAAGTAGCCCAGATTAAAGAAGTATTGGCCAACCAGAATCAGAAAATGGAAAGTCTGAGTTCTACTTCAGACCTGATGCAACTTCAGACCACTCTGACCGAAAAGATGACTGCCATGGAAGGAAAGATGGATGGAGTCAAAGCTGAATTGAGTGTAGAGCTGAAGCAAAAGTATCAGGAAAGGACTGAATTTCTAGAAGCCAAATTGGTGGAGAAGAATGAGATGCTTGTCAAAAATGCTATTGAGGAAATGAGCTTCAGGCTCATGACCAAGATGACAGATATGTTCAAAGAAGCTCTCTCCAACCAGTTTGCCCAAATGTCTGAAGAGTTCTCAATGGCGAAGAACCACCTGAGGAGGCTAGAAGAAGAGAAAGATCAGTTGGCGGGAGAGGTGCGTAGTGTCATCAAGGAACAGTATCATATGGACACTGCACTATCCAGACTTCTGCCAAGGTATGATGCCAAGAAGGGGGAAAGACCCGGAGCGGATCTAAAAATATTATTGGCACACACCTTGGAAAGAAAGGCAGACAAAGAAACTGAGAAGAAAAGCATTGATGAAGCCTTGCAAGAAGTTGAAGCCACTGAGAAGCTGAAATTCAAGGAGGTGGAGAAGCCTGTCTACACTCAAGTTTCTGAGGAAACCATGCAAGAAGTAGCTGCAGAGAAGCTGAGTGCTAGAAGAAGAGTTAGAACAAGCCAAGCCGGAGCTGAATTGCCTATCAAAAGGAAGGTTGTGGCATTTGTTGAGCCTGAAGGAAAAAGAGCTAAGGCTTCTAAGCCAACTCAGAGGAAGCTGATATTGGAACTGGAAGAGTCTGAAGAACCGCAGAAGGAAGTCTTCAATACGAGAAGAGCTCTGAGATCACTCCAAGTCGAGCAAGCCAAGAAAACTGCTGCTTCAGTTTCTGGAGTACCCTTGATTAGAAAGAAGAAGGAAGAAGAGCAGAGGCGAAGGAGTGGTTTCAAGAAGTTCGCGAGCAAGAGGAGAGGGACTGCAAAAGCACAAAAGTGGCCCGCACATTGACAAGTGGATGCCAATCCAGTTCAATGATGTGTGGGAAGAGATTAAAAGAACATTTTGATTCTACTACGAAGTGCTAAGAGAATGGAGAGGGGAGAGCTCAGATTCTAATGAAGCTTTCATCGACTATCTGCTGACCTTCTATCCGAAGTACTTACAAAGCTGGATCAATCTTGCGGATGAAGGAAAAGTTCAGATCACTGCCCCTGGTCCATACTCATACCCTCCTCCTAGGCTGGAGAATGGCTTGGTGAATGAAACAGCCATTTCTCAGGAGATTGCTCAGTACGCCATTCAGTTAGGCCTGACAGGTAACAATCCTGATATCATCAAGGAGAGAGATGAGCTGAAGAAGAGGTATTATGAGATGTTTAACCTTGAAGTGCCTGCTGATGAGGTGGAAGACGAGAACTGAAGAGTCAGAGCTGAAGAGCAAAGAAGACTGAAGATCAAAGCTGAAGACTATTGTAATTTCCTTATCTTTTTGTCTTTACTTTCTGATAAGTTCATTGTAAGTTGTAACTCTCTATCATACATCAATGAAACTTTATCTTTTTATGCTCAAAGATAATATCTCATTATCTTACTTTACACGTCTTTACTTTTGATATGCCTGATTATTGTTGATAAAATTGTTGGGAGATTGATTGTGAAAATTGTTGGGGATATACCATTCTTGTAATAGGAAAAACTGAAACCTGAGTATAGGTTAAGTACATTTGTAACAAGATGGTTTTGGCATCATCAAAAAGGGGGAAATTGTTGGGAGATGAATTTAATAATGAAGATTTTGATTAGATCCCAAAACCCCTGAGTATAACATGTTCAGGATAATCTTGATAGTTGAGTCAGGATTCAGTTTTAGAGTGTCAGGATGTTATCTGCACAATGTATAGTCAGCAGATATAGATCAAAGTTAGATTCTCAAGATTCAAGACTCAAGAAAGCCAAGACTCAAAGCAGAAACCGAGAAATCAAGACTCAAAGGTGAAACCGAGAAACCAAGACTCACCGTGAAACCGAGAAATCAAGACTCAAGTGAAATCGAGAAATCAAGTCTCAAAGAAAATCGAGAAACTGAAAACTCAATATGAAGACTCAGTATATCAATCAGTATATCTGTGAAGACTCAGAAGACACTGAAGACTCAGAAGACTCAAAAGACTCAAGACACGTAAGATGTAAGATCAAGACAAAGGATATCGGCGCACGTAATTATCAAGACTCAAGAATGTCCCTCAATGCTCAAGATAAAACTCGAATGTTCCAAGGCACTGAAAATATCTATCTGAAGGATACAATACTGAGAAAAATGCGATTACTTAGAAAAATAGATATTGCCCAAGACATTCAAATGCAGACAAAAGGAACTAAAACAAAGTGTTGTTAAGGTTATATCACTCAGAGATATTGACCAAAAAGAGCCGTTGTGTTTGTTTACACATTAATCAAGACAACAAATAATCGAGAGGAAGACAACACTGCATTTTATCGACACCGAAAAGCGACAGTCATCAAGCATGTCAAGAGTACTATGTTCCGCATCGCAAAAAGTGATGACTGGCTGCATAAAGGCACTTTGCCTAAAACATGCTAGGGAGTGTCAAACCCTAAATATAGCCGTTCATCACACACCATAAGAGGAAACTCATGAAGCTATCTCTTCCAACGGATAGTTTTTCAAGAGTGACCTTGGTGTTTGCCTATAAATACTTGTGACCATCTACATTGAAGGTTACGGGAAATTTGTAAGCAACTCAAGAGCTCAAACTTATTATTGGAAGTTGAAGCACTCAAAAACCCAAGAATTTCCCAAGTGTTTTACATTGAAGAGAGCTCATTCACTAAGCCTAGTTTTGATAAGATATATCCAAAGCTTAGTAGAGATATCCTAGCCTTTGCATTGTACTTAATTGTAAAGGATATCTCATCGTAGTTGGAAACCAACCAAGAAACCCCAAACCCTTTGTAAGGTAGTTTGAGTGTGATTGTTGGTGAGTTGGAGTTGTAAAGAGTTAGTAAACTACATTGAGGTAGTCAGAAAGCTCTAGAGAAGAAGTGAGTAAACTATCTTGGATAGTCAGAAAGCTTGTGTGTGTTTTGAGTAAGTAAACTACAGGGGTAGTCAGAAAACTCAAAATAGAAAGGTTAGTAAACTACAGAGGTAGTCAAAACACCTTAGGAAGTAGAAATGTTAGTAAACTACAGAGGTAGTCAGAAAACCTTAGGAAGTGATTAAGGAATTTCTCTGAAGAGTCAGAGAGAGTGGACGTAGGAGCTTGAGTCTCTGAACCACTATAACTTGCTGTGTTATTTACTTTCTGTACTGCATTGATTAACTGTTGCATATCTTTAACTGAAAGCATATTTTCACTGATATTCAGTTGGACTCAATCCACTGAAGTTGCATCTAACTGAATCACAGCCTTAATCACTATTCCATTAAAAGGAAGGTTTCAGCAAAGCATAAAACGAGTATAAACTTAGGGCCAACCATTCCACACATCTGAGTAGCTGTTCAAGCAACTCAGTATCTCTGAAAGTACTCAGGCTCAGTTGGGATTATCTGAGGTTACTGAAAGCAGCTCAGGATCACTGTCTCAGGTAGACTTTGACTCAGGGCGATCTGTGCTTCTCAGGACCAAATCATCAGGACAACCTGACCCATCTGACCTTAGTTAAGAAAAAGTTTTAAAATCACTGAACACGTGTATTCCCCCCCATACACTTATAAGACTCGTTTGCACCGGGACCAACAAAATATTAAATCCAATTTAACATTTAATCAACCAACTATAATCTGTAAAAGGGAATTACTTGTTGTGTGACCCATAGGCCCTCATATATCGAGTGATTAGTCAAACTAACGGATATCAGTCCAAACTGCTCTGGCTTCCTGATCTTACACGAAAAGTTTTCAGAAGTCTATTCACCCCTCCCCTCTAGACTTCAGCCCTCACAAAACCCGTTCGGGACCTACACCAGAGTGCGTGTGAATCAGTTTGGACTGATATCCAACTAACTGATCGCCTGATGGCAGATCAGTTCCGTGTCTATCAGTTTAACTGATGTGCGGAAGCTAGTTTTAACCCGTGTGAAAAACAAGTTTTATAAGATCAGATTCTGAAGTCTGTTTTCAATCAGATGATTGAAATGTCAAGCTGATCAGATCAGTTGCTTGATGCAGACTGATCCTAACTCAGAATATGTATGCAGTTTAAAGTCAAGTTGTGTGCAATAGTGTAAAGCAGTTAAGAGCAAGTAAATACACACAATATTTTTATAGTGGTTCGGACAACCAGTCCTACGTCCACTCTTCCCTATCACAAGGGGCACCAACTTAACCAATTGGACTTAGTTTATTGTGTTAGTCCAACACAGTACAACCAATAGATGTTTATAGAGTTCTCACTCAATCGATCCCAGAAATCAGAACTAGAAACCCTAGTCTGAAATCTTGCTAAACAAACTTAACCTAACTTTGAGTTTGGGTAAAGATTTGTTGTTTGTTCCAACTGGAATTCTATCCTAGTTCAGGAACGGCATGGCCAAAAGCGTGTATATTTGTCCTTTCTAGTCGTTTGACTTATGCAGCGCCGAATCCCGCATTGTCAGTTTCGTACGTACGTGTCTCGTTCTCATTGGTTAACAAGTACACTGATTCAGTGTTTGTTCTACCAACTAAAGTTGACATTCTTCTTGTCTGATAGAACGTATGATCTGGTGTAACATCAGTTGACACCTGGTGTGAGCTGACCTGATCAGATAAAACTGATCAGTCTACCTGATTGAGTCTTCTGGTGCAAGTTGTCTTAGCTCAACTAGCAGACTCGACCGATGTAGGTCTTCTGGTCTTGATCTTCTGGTAGTCATCTGATCTTCAGGTCTTCTGTACTTGAGCTTCATGTCTTCACCTAATCATCTGACTAACTGACTCGTCTGATCTTCTGACCTCATCTTGTCTTTTGTCTTCTTATCTGGTCTTCTGATTTGACTTGTCTTCTGACCTTATCTGGTCTTCTGACTTGACTTGTCTTCTGACCTGACATATACATATTGAGTTCCCCCTCAATATGTGACCTATCTTATACATCAACTCTCTATACATTTTAGTTGGTCATCCTATCCTGATTTTAAGTCATCAGTCAGCTAACAGGTCTGACTGGTCCTATTACAACTATTTTGGCACTTCCATCAAAACTTAATACAGATTTCCCAACACATGGGCTATTACGATTTCCTTCTTTCATTTGTGAATACTCGATTAAGCCTTGAACATGATGAAGTGTCTATTCAAATAACTTAATCAATTTATCTAAAATCACTAATTGATCAGGTATGTCACACTTAGCCACAAAGTCTAAGTTGACGTGCATCGGCCGATGACTTTGATCCAATTATGATGACAAAATGAATATTCTCTCTAAATCCACTTTGAGGAATGAATCCTATTCTTGGCTCAACTACCACGCACATGCACTTCGTGATGAACCCAATCCAAGCCGTATCTACCCATGGAAGGGTGCAAGCGTTGGTCATGGTCAAAGTTCATCATCCCACACATATCGTGCATATTGACCTCAAGTCAAAGGAGTATTGCATCACTCCCACTAACCGAGACACCCGTAGACACATATAGTGGAAATACATCAAACGGTTTCTCGGATGGGTATACCAATACCCTCTAAGGTATTTGTGCATCCATCATGAGATACCTAGTATCTCGTAGTAAGTGAGATCTTACTACAATCTCTAAGAGTATGATGCATATCGCACACCAATCTCCATTGTATCATCAATATCCCATTCTTGATGATCCTTGATCGGGGCTATTTGAGAATCATGCTTAAGTCATCTGAGTTCTCACTATCTCAATGACAGCAATGACTCATGGGAACACTTGCATGAATAAATGCAAACAATCAAACATAATATTCAAACAAGCGTATTGCCATACATTAATATTAGCATCGAGTATTATGTCCTTACAATAGATTGTCTCTAGGACACTAACACTAACAATCTCCCACTTGGACTAGAGTCAATCACCTACATGTCTAACCCCTAGACCATCGAATGTCTAGTGTGTACATGAACACTCGGTGTTATGGTGAAAGGATCTGCCAAATTAAATATGTGGGAATACATTTTAATTATATTTTTCCTATCGTTATGATCTATCGGATCAAATGATAAGCCTGGTACTGCTTGTCGATCTCGGTTCCTTTGCTTGCGCAATCGCACCAACGTTGTCTCAATACAAGTTTATTAGACAATTGGTACTCGGAACTACCCCTAGTTCTCTTAAGAACTATAAAATCCAGACAACCTCCTTGAGGCTTCTGATACAGCAATGTACTCAGCTTCGATTGTTGAATCTATAGTCGTCTCTTGCTTGGAACTATTCCAACTGACCGCCCCATCATTGAGAGTGAAACATAACCTGACTGTGATTTATAATCGTCACAATCGGATTGGAAAATTGCGTCAGCATAACTTATCACTACTAGTTCTGACTGTCCACTATAGACAAGGAAACATTCCTTAGTTCGTATAAGATACTTCAGAATAGTCTTGACAAAAATCCAGTGAGACTCACTCGGATTCTGTTGGCATTTACCAGTGATGTTGATAGCGTAGGCCAAGTTTGGCCTAGTGCAAGTCATGGTGTACATGATTGACCCAATTGCATATGCATATGAGACATCTTTCACGTGCTTGATATCAGCTTCAACAGAAGGACAATCCTTCTTTGATAGCTTTATCCCATGATTTGCCAGTAGAGACCCTCTCTTAGAGTTCTCTATCGCAAAACGCTTCAACACCTTGTCTACATAGGTGGACTGTGATAGCCCCAACATCCTTTTGGATCTATCCATGTGGATCTTGATCTCTAGGATGTAGCAGACTTCACCAGGATCCTTCATCATGAAGGTCTTTAACAACAAATCTTTAATGGACTGCATTAACGGGATATTGTTTCCCAAAATTAATATGTCATCGACATACACGATTATGAAAACAATATTCTTCCCGCTGCGTTTACAATAAACGCAAGGATCTTCCGAATTTCTGATGAAGTAAAAAAAAACTTGATGGCTTCATCAAATCGGATATTCCAACTCCTAGAAGCTTGCTTCAATCCATAAATGGATATCTTTAGTTTGCATACTAGATTAGAATTTGACTTAGACATAAAACCTTCCAGTTGAGTCATAAACACTTCCTTATCAATGTCTCCATTGAGGAAAGCTATTTTGACGTCCATCTGTCAAATCTCATAATCATAGTGTGCTGCTATCGCAAGTAAAATTCGAATGGACTTGATCTTTGCAACTGGTAAGAAGGTCTCATTATAGTCAATGTCTTTGTGTTGACTATAACCCTTCGCCACCAACCTAGCTTTGTAGGTTTGTACTTTGCCATTTACACCAGTCTTGCTCTTGAAGACTCAATCGCAACATATGGGTCTAACCCTTATAGGCAACTCAACTAAGTCCCAGACTTGATTGGTGTACATCGAGTCCATCTCGGATTTCATGGCTTCATGCCACTTCCCTGAATCAATATCTGATATTGCTTCAGAATAAGTATTAGGATCGTCCTTATCCAGTATGTCCACATTATCGAGTTCCTCCAAGAGGTAACCGTATCTGATGGGTGGATTTCGATTCCTAATTGACTTACGGAGCTGTGGTTGTGCAGGTTGTACATTCTGATCGTGAAAATTTTGTGGTGCATCCATCTCATCAATGTCCGAAGAGTCCTCAAGAGCTACACTTTCATATGTCTCTTGGGCGGGAGTTTGAACTATGTTGTTCTCATTCAGCCCACTTAGAGGTTCTTGCACTAGCAAGCATACTCCAATTATGCTCCCACTGGCTGAAAGACGATCACCTAGTGAAAGACTCCCACCGTGAAAGTTGTTGAATGCTCCCACTGATTCCTTGTCATGTTGCTTTGACAAGATATCAGTCTCTTTGTTAATTTGTGGTTGTTGAATACGACCTTGTTCCTTAAAGACATAGTCTTTTTCGAGGAACTTGGTCTGCCTAGAAACAATCACTGATTGTTTCTCAGGTAGATAGAAGTAATATCCTTTAGTTTCCTTAGGATATCCCACAAAGTAACACTTTTCACCTTTGAATTCCAACTTGTCGGTAAGTATCCTTTTTCACAATCACGAGGCAACCCCATGTTTGGTAAAAGTTGATTTCTTGCCACACCATAGTTCATATGGCTTGTGCTCAACCGATTTAGATGAAATCCTATTCAGAATGTAAATTGAGGTTTGTAACGCGTATCCCATAAGAATGTCGGAAGAGAGGAAAAGCTCACCATGGACCTCACCATGTCTAACAGGGTTCGGTTTCTTCTCTCGGACACACCATTCATCTGAGGTGTTCCGGGAGGAGTCCATTGTGATTGGATTCCATGTAACTTCAAGTAATCAGTGAATTCACGGCTAAGGTATTCACCTCTCGATCTGATCGAAGAGTCTTGATACTCTTACCAAGTTACTTCTCTACTTCAACCTTAAACTCTTTGAATTTCTCAAAAGATTCGAATTTGTGTTTCATAAGATACACGTATCCGTATCTTGAGAAATCATCAGTAAAAGTGATGAAATATCCAAAGTGACCCCTAGCTAGAGTGGGCGATGGTCCACAAACATCGTTGTAGATCAACTCTAGAACTTCTTTGGCATGCACCTCTTTCTCATAAAGGGTTTATCGATCATTTTGTCCATGAGACAAGATTTGCAATCTCCATAAGACTCAAAGCCAAATGGGGTTAAGTAGTCTAACTTTCTTAACCTTGCAATTCCTTTCTCGTTTACATGATCAAGTCTACAATGCCACAAGTAAGTCGGGTTTTTATGATTACTAAGTTTGAGTATTTTACTTTGTATATTAAGAACATCATATCCACAATGCAACAAATATATGTCGCGAGTAATAGAAAGAACTAGATGACAATCATTAAGTTCTAATCTAAAACCAAAATGTAAGTCTAACACATAAGTCCCACACGTTCAGAAGTAACTCTTGCTCCTTTCCCACGTGTAAGATGACTTCACCCGGCCTAACTGCCCTAAGACACATGAGCCCCTTCACATTCATACAAATGTGTGAGCCATATTCGGTATCTAATACCCAACAGTTAGCGCTATTTGTGGATATGTCTATCTTAATAACAAACATATGCGTTCTAGTGCCAAAAGCACCCAGTGCCTCCCTTTTAGCAACCAGAACCTTATAGTCCTTCTTCCAGTGCCCTCTTCTACTCACAGTAGAGGCACACATCCTTGTTTACCCGCTCATTCTTTTGAACACCATCTTAGCGATAGTGAATTCAAAAGGGCTTGAGCACGTTGTGAAGTCCAGGCATGGTCGCATCCGTCTTATTCATATTATAACTCACAATGAAGCTAGAATATGAATTCGGGAGCGACTGGAGGATAGCATAAATAAAAAACATTGGTCTTTTAGCTCAAAGCCTAAATTACCAAGTTTATCAATTAGGCCTATCATCTTAAGCACATGAGGTAAAATCTTCTCTCCTTTAGCTAACCGGCATCTGAACAGATCTCTCATCACTTCATAAATCTCAGAATGCGATTCAGAATCAAAGAGATCCTTCAGATGCTTGAGCATATAGAAGAGACCCATTTTCTCATGTTGCCTTAAGCGATTCGGGAGTCATGCCGAGCAACATCACACACTGAGCCTGGGAAGCATCCTTTTGGTGCTTCTTCTGAGCTGTTACGTCAAACGTGGTTGTCTTAGAGTACCAGCTTTAAGGGTAACCGGGATAGACGTGTCCAACACGTACTCAATCATTTCTTGCCTTAGCACCAAACACATGTTTCGGTGCCAGTCCAGAAAATTTGGCCTAGCCAATTTTGTTTGTTTCCAAAACGCATCTCAATAACAGTTATACATTTCAACTAACCAAGAGAAATAAAGTAAAACGAGAATTAAACACATAATTCTTATGATCAATATTCAGCAATCAAAATAAACATGGCCTTTCTTTTGTGTTTATTTTGTCTCCATTATTTTCACATACTCAACGACCTCATCGGAAAAGTACGAATTTATATCAAATATAAATTGTAATGGACTAGGATCCACATTTCTACTATTACAATATTTGCTTGGGCTGATTACTGCAATAGTATAACTGGTAGGTCTCCAAACCAATTGCAAAAACTGCAACTCCTAGTTGATTGAACCTAGTTCAATCGGATGCCACTTGACTTTCGTTTCCCTGCTTGGGCTGGTGAAACAAAGTCAAGTTGATTTACAACCATCAAGCGGCGACACTACGTGTCCCTATAAAGGTCCCGTTAGATGTAGATTCGAGCAAAAGACTTGGGCCTTAAATACTCATTGGAACGAAATCCCCGGTTTACCTTTAATTTTGATGGAAGGCATCGTTCAACTTAATGAAAATCATATTTTAGTGAGGAACGTTTTAAAGGCGGGGTATTAATTGCTTAATCGAGATCCAACATGTTAATCTACATCACATTTGAGCAATTATTGGGCGCCGCCTACCCAAACATGATATATACGGACTAACAAATATTTGGGCGCCGTCTACCCAAACAATTAATACGGTCCGACAATTATTGGGCGCTACCTACCTAAACAATTATAACACGGACGTAAAATGCGTTGACAGAATATAAAACACGTTAACACAAGTGGGAATTGATAATCATAAAATGTAAACTAAAATTAAACAAAAGTTTAAGAATTTTAGTTTAACCAATTTTAATTCTTATCAATGTTTTAATTAATCCAATTAATAAGCATTTAAAAGTCCAACTTTTAATTTCGTTTTAAAATTAAACCTTTATCAATTTTAAAACGAATTTCAATTTCAGATTTTAATTATAATCTAATTGAATTCCAATTTTGGTCCAACCAAATTCAACTTAATCTTCAATTAAGATCCAACCTCTAATTCAATTTTAATATTAATCAAATTAATAAATAAATCAGATTTTAATTTTATTTGTTAAGGGCTAATAGCAATTATCTAATAATTCAATGGAGTGGCCTATTTGAAATCCAATTTGCCTCACCACTACCCAATTCCATTAATTCCATTTTTCAATGGGACAACCGAAACCAACATTTCAACGTAGTTCATCAGATTGAATTCAATTAATCATAGAACCGTCAACCTTTAGGGATCCAGTTTAATCGCAACATCAGAACAGTCCCAATTTAAAACGAAAAAACACCAACATTCAGCATATTCGAAATCGTGCAGGACAAATCGAGGACAAAGCAGGGCGGCGCGTGCGGATGAGTCGCTACCGCCGCTAGGCGCGTGCGAGCGACTCATCGCTGCAGCCAGCCATTACAGAGATGATAGTCACGAAACAGGGCGAGGTGGCGGCGCTTCGTCGACATCGCAAAACGACAAAGGGCAGGAACCCCTCGTCGCAGATTGATTCAACGATTGCACCGCCTGAACGCAACAACATTGCTCTACTGTGAAGCGCATCAATCGAAGGGCGTGTCCAACAAATCGACCACGAAACGAGGACATCACCCTTTGAAATGAAGAACCGACATCAGTAGCCTCAAAATCGCAGTGGTGTGGGTCGCCCCATCGCGAATCAAAACCGTTGCAAATCGCACCGCTGCGGCATCACGCTGCCGTCGCGAATCGTGGCCCTAGGCCGTGGACTCGGCTATGCTACGGATCACTCATAGGGTCGAGATGGGAGGCTTTCGATTGGTATGGCGGCGGCGGATAAAGGTTTTCCAAGAAAAACCCCAATCTAGGCAAGAGACGAACCAGGCGTGAAAAAGGGGGGTGGGTTTTACTAATTAAACAAATTAACCCCCACAATAATTCTAAGCCAAACAGGCGGTCAAGATGGGCACGCGAAACAATAATAATTGATCAATTAACTGATGCGAATACACGCACCAAATAAATATTGCAATCGGTGCCATAACCCAATGATTTAAGAAATTATTTCATAAATCAATAATTAATCAAGAGTCTGAACTCTGATACCACTGTTGATATCTTACTAGTGATATTAGTCAGACTTCATGTGGTATTGGCTGGTTACAATATCAGTCAACAAGATACGCATTTTTGTTATTTGTCTTACTGAAATCATATGTTTTTACCTAAATCTTATTCGCTTTTACTGTACACATGCTTTCATGACGCAAGTCCTACAGAGCATTTAATGCGGACGCGAGGAATATGTATTAAATACATTAATTACGCGGTTTTAAATCCAAAAAGTTGCTACCTATTGTTTTTTCCTCACCACACGATTTCCAAGTATTTTAAACCGGCTAATCTAGACCATTGATCTAGATTAAGAGACGCTTCGGTTCCGATTCAAAACCCTTTATTTTTCCCTCTTCTTTCTAAGCAAACCTTTATTCACCATTTGCACGATTCACAAACATTTAAATTTTTCTCTGCAAATTTCACGCAAAGCTCAAAAATTTCTACAAATCAAACATACGCTTTTTCTAATTCTTATCTCTTGCGTATTTATATCTGGTAATTAATCTAGGGTTTATCTTTTCAAATTTGAAGAAATTATACATAAGGAACTCAATTTTAATCACTCTAAATTTTGCAGAAATGGCTCCCAAAGTACGACAGATTGCAGAGACTGCCCACTCATCATCTCACGCCTCACCCGAACTTGAAGATCCGGTCTTCAGAAATTTTGCCGATGAGGTTATCGAAGAACGGTGTGTCAATTTCCGGACTACCACGGATCCCGAGTCCCTCGAAATACTTAAAATACTGAAAGATTGTGGTTTGAAGACATACTGTTCAGCGAGTGCCGATTCGATTTTATTGGATGGGGCTCTGGAATTCCTATACAATCTGAGAGATCACGAAGGCGTACTCTATTCAGAGGTTCAGGGAGAACACTTGGAGATTACGGATGACGACTTGTACAGGATCTTCAAACTTCCAGCTCGGGCAGATGGCATCATGCCCGATGCGTATTTAGCTTCTGAGGAGAGTGCGGTCATTAAGGATCTTCTACGGCCCGCGGATGCTCATCACTCCAAGGGTGTCAAGAAACCTATGCTTAAGAGGAAATATCGACTCTTGTTTGATATTGTCCAAAAGGTCATCGTAGGCATCACCTACGCCTGGATGCAGTCACACAGGAGAAATCCCGGATTATGACTGCAATCATCCATAACGCCAGGATAAATTGGCTGGGATTTCTGAAGAGGAGATTGCTGGAAGAATCGGACAAGTTTGTGGTGGAAGAAGGGAGAGTTGTGCTTTCTGCCAAAATCACTCTACTGCACAAAGTCACTCTGATCCTGATTGATCTGATGCGGGACAGAGATTGAAGTGAGGATGAGATGATCCCATACAAACTGGCCCACAAGAAAATGTTGATCATCAACCGACTGATACCTGGCCCAGCTGATGATATAGCGGAAGTTGCTGTTAAATCAGCACTAGAAGTCCGAAGGGCATGTAAAGGTGGTCAGAAAAGGAAGCAATCAGCAGGAAGCCAGAAAAATGGGTTGTTATCAAAGAACCAGCTGCCAAGAAGGCAAAATCTGCACCAGTGACGGAGGTTGCTGATAAAGGCAAACAAAAGCTGCAGACGATACTGGTGGACGAGTCGTCTGATTCGGATGGTGATCACATTCCGATCAGTAAGCTACCCAAAGGCCCAGGACAAGCTTCAAAGGGCCCTGCACGGACTGAGCCCTTCAACCGATTCTGCCCACTTGGAGGCCTCATCACCTGATCCGAAGGCTCCAGAAGCCATTGAGCAAGTACAAGCAATCCCAGCGTCTGCTGTGTCATCTTCTCCTCTCCCATCATCCTCTCCACAAGTAGAAGCCTTGTCCTATACTGAGAAAATCATCAAAAGGCGTTTGGAGAAGATGATTGATGAACGATACCCAGAGCTAGCCCTCAAACCAGATGCCAAAGCTACAGTGCTGGATGTGCTTACATGGCGGGACATCCGATGGAAGATGTTTGAGGACTTTGGGGCTGTATTGGAGCAGAAGGGTGTAATTCATTCATTCTTAGACTATGAGCTGCAGATGAGGGAAGTTGCTGGGGTCGAAACTGCACCTGATCTCCTGTCAGATGATGTTGTTGCTGGACTCATCACAAGACAGTTGGGTATTCCAGATACCCCCATTCATAGAGAGATGACCCATAAGATGGTCAAATACAGCAAGACAATGAGGAATATGCCACATTCTGATGAGGAAGAAGAGGCTGCTGATGTCGGCCCAATCAACATTGAGGTGATCTTTGAGCAAATGGCTGACACA
Source organism: Stenogyne calaminthoides (assembly GCA_037126765.1). Lineage (NCBI taxonomy): Eukaryota > Viridiplantae > Streptophyta > Magnoliopsida > Lamiales > Lamiaceae > Stenogyne > Stenogyne calaminthoides. The sequence continues at coordinate 17,179,117 of JBBCBC010000005.1, read as the reverse complement.
GAGCAGACAGCGAAGCAGATCCAAATTGTCGAGGAGCTGTGGAAGCTGCCGATGACGCTGATGTGGGAGATGCGGCAAAGTCCCCATCAGCTGAGGCACAATCAGCCGAACACTTCATAGACCTGACTGTTGGGGCAAGTCAAGCTGAAGAAATGGAGGTCGAAGGCCCTTCGACATCAGCAGCTCAGGTCGTGCAGATTCTCCAAACCTCTCCATCTTTTGAAGAGAATCTGATGAAGTATATCAAGAATTCTTTCAGGGCAAATATGGCACACATGTTCAGGGACGATGTCAGCTTCTTCGTTCCCCGTCAAATCGAGAAAGCCATCCGCACTGAGAGAGAGCATGTATCGTCTCACTGCGCGCGCATATCTGAAGAGTTGAGAGATACTACTGTTGACAAAATGGTTGAAGTAAACGAGCGCATGGCCAAGACTGAAGAAACAAGAAATCAGCAATTCACGCAGATGATGAATGAAAAGATGGACCGGTTGACCCAAATGCAGAATGAGCTTTCTGAAGCAACCAAGCGGGTCAACTCGTCTGCTGACAAGCTCGACACTTTATTCAGCAAGGTTAGCAATGTGGTGGATACTGCCCAATCGTCTATGCTGGCAGTTGTTGACCAAGTCCGAGCTGAAACTGGTATTGAGTCTTCAGCTGTGGAGGCGATACAACAATCTCTTATCCAATCCATTGGTAACCTCAACAATGAATTGAAGAGGTTTTTTTAGGGAACCAAAAAGGGGGAAGAAGAGAAAGATGCTGAAGTCCAAGACAGGCTCAACCAGGTGGAAAATTATGTGGCTGGCATTCAGATAAAGCTTGACAAGAAAAGGATTCAAAAGGATGCTCGAACAACTGCAACATTGGAAGAAACTGAAGGCATCTCTTCCTCGACGGAGTCAGACGAAAAGGAAAGATCAGCAAAGAAGGGTAAGAAACCTACGCCTGAAAAAAAGAAGAAACTGCTGGATCTAGCCGAGAAACGAAAAGCTGAAGAGATGAGAAAAGCTGAGTTGGATAGGGAAAGAAGAATGGAAGAAGCATTGTGTCTTGACAAGGCTTACAATCAAAAGAAGAAGAAAGGACTCATTGCTGAAACAGGTGAAGGTTCACATTTCATTGAGCCTATTCTGGATGGTGATGTTGATGTAATAGTAAAGCCGGATAGGAACATGGTGGTTGAATGGAAGAAGATTAAAGGAGAATGGTATATCTCGGCATACATCAATCAGGTTATTCCAACCAATGTCGAAATCAACGAAATATTCAGAGATTGGTTGAGTAACAAACATCCAATATTTTATGAGAACGTCATGGGGGGGGCCAAGAAGCTAAGCTGCATATCAGTTGCCCCCGAAGTCGAAATCATGGAGTATAAGAAGACTGCAGATGGAAAGCTCGACAAAATTGCCTTCAATGCTACGCTAAACATGTGCCTGGCACAAGATGATATTTTTGAAGAAAGCAAGGTAGCAGAAATCAAGGCAAGGCTGTTTGAAATGTGTGTTGTTCCTGAGGAAGAGACATACTGAAGAAATCAGAAGACTTACTTTTGTAAAGATCAGAATAGGATTTGATTATTTTGTACTTTTAAAGTTCTTATCATTAATGAAAATCCTACTTTTCTGATCTTAAGACAAACTCTCTTTGTCTTCTGATTTACTGTCTCTTTTATTTAAGTTTTAACTTGTTCAACATTCTTTCTGGTGAAAATGTTTTGGTTCCATCAAAAAGGGGGAAATTGTTGAGAAATTTATAGTTTTGATGGAAGTTCCAAAACAGTTGTAATAGGACCAGTCGAACCTGTTAGTCGACTAATGATATGATACGAAACCAGCTGAACATGTTAGACAACTGATGTATTAGACTAGGTCACATTTTGAGGGGAAACTCAAATTGCACAAGTCAGGTCAAGATCAGCAGCGAAGATCAGCAGCAAAGATCAGCAGCGAAGATCAGTAGCAAGGATCAGCAACTAAGATCAGTAGCGAAAATCAGAAGACCTATTCTACGAAGACATCAACAGAGTCAATTGGTTGAAGCTAAGACAACCATATCAGTAGACTCAAGGCGACTGATCAGTAGAGGCGCTAATCAGTTCAAGCCTAGTCAGAAAAGTGATAAGCATAACTACTTATCCAAGGCATACGATGTAAATCAGACCAAAAGAATATCAACATAGTTGGCTTTACAAGACGCCGAATAAAGTGTCCTTATTATCCAATGAGAGATCGACACGTATGCACAAAGCTGACATTGCAGGATATGGCGTATCAGGGCAAACGACTACAAAGGATAAACATACATGCTTTTGGCCATGCCGTTCCTGAAGCACGTCACATCAAGCCTACAAACTACCAAATATAGCCTGAAATTCAAATTGCTCTCCAACGGCTATTTGATTTCGTGGTCTATAAATATGGGATTACTCTTTATAGTGAAGACACGGAAATTATCATCAAGCTCAAGTTATAGCAAATTTCCGCAAGAAGAACACAAATTCAAGAAAATTTCTAAGTGTTCATCCCATAAGTTCTTAGCATAGAAATCTCATCCTCTAGTTTTAGGCTACATAAATACTAGGATAGATTTCCAGTTGGAACAACAACAAATCTTATACCCAAACCCAAAAGTTAGGATTAAGTTTGTTTTGCAAGATTTCAGACTAGGGTTTCTAGTTTCTGATTTTTGGGGTCGGTTGAGTGAGAACTCCTTAAACATCTGTTGTATTGTGTTGGACTAACACATTAAACTAAGTCCAGTTGATTAGTTGGTGCCCCTGCTGATAGGGAAGAGTGGACGTAGGACTGGTTGTCCGAACCACTATAAAAATCTTGTATGATTATCTGATTTACCTGCTTTACACTATAGCACACTACCAGATTTAACATTGCATACATATTCTGAGTGTAGATCAGTTTTGCATCAAGCAACTGATCTGGTCAGCTTGACAATTTGTCATCTGACTGAAAACAGACAAGCAGAATCTGATTCTCTAAAACTGGTTTTTCACACGGGTTAAAACTTGCTTTCGCACATCAGTTAAACTGATAGACACCGAACTGATCTACCATCAGGCGATCAGTAAGTTGAATATCAGTCCAAACTAATTCACACGCGCTCTGATCAGTCAACTTGCTATCACACCTAATCTTGCACGAAAAGTTTTCAGAAGTCTATTCACCCCTCCCCTCTAGACTTCTGCTCTCACAAAACCCGTTCGGGACCTACAAAGATCTCAAGCTAGGGTTTCTAGTCTTGATTTCTGGGATTGGTTGAGTGAGAACTCTTGAAACATCTGTTGTATTGTGTTGGACTAACACATTAATCTAAGTCCAGTTGGTTTAGTTAGTGCCCCTGCTGATAGGGAAGAGTGGATGTAGGACAAGTTGTCCGAACCACTATAAAAATCTTGTGTGCCTTAATATGCTTTACCTGCTTTACACTATTTGCACATACATGTTTAACTATTGCATGCATATTCTAAGTCTTGATCAGATTTGCACCAAGCAACTAATCTGATCAGCTTGGCACTTTGTCATCTGATCCGATACAGATAACTTAGAACCTGATTTAGTAAACTGGTTTTTCACACGGGTTAAACTTATCTTCCGCACATCAGTTAAACTGATAGATACCGAACTGATCTGCTCTCAAGTGATCAGTAAGTTGGATATCAGTCCAAACTGATTCACTCGCACTCTGATCAGGCAAACTTGCTATTCACACCTGATCCCATGAAAAAGTTCAGAAGTCTATTCACCCCTCCCCTCTAGACTTCTTCCTCACTAAAACCCGTTCGGGACCTACAAAAACAACCATCCATCTCATTCATATAATTCATCACTTCAATTGTTGATTTTATTTTATTTTTTTTTGAAAAACATACTTCAAGATATTCAACTCAAAAAATAAACTGTCTCCATCAATATCGGAACAACTATTATGCGTATAAGAAATCTGAAGATTCTTGCAAGACCTCGATAAGCTTTCATCATCAATATCTTGTAAAGTCTCCAAATTGAGCATAAACTTAAAAGTCTCTTCATACTTCTTGAACTAGTTCTTTGCCCGTGCGATGCACAGGGAGTTTTTATTTTTATTCTTTTAAAGTTTATAATATAATAAGTAACATAGTGGATGACTATTTTAGTTGTTTCCTCTTATGGCGACGTTTCAAGGCGGAAGAAGGTTTAACATTCATGAAATTCATGCTCTAAACAAAAATATATACCTATGATATCCTTAGAAATTAATATAAGATTTTAATAGATGCAATATATAATCAAATTGTAAAACTCTTGAACATGACCATCAATTAGATTATTATTTCAAAAGTTAACCCAATATTAAACTACAAGCAGCTAAGGCACATTAGTTTGATACACTCATTCACATTTCTGCATCATCAAACAACATCAAACTTGTAGCAAATATGAAAGTATGGTAATAAGATGCATAGAATCCAACAAATTTCTAATTATTAATTAGCCAAACTTGATTCAAAAGTCAAAACTTTGACAATTGATGAATATTTGTAGTTCACCTGTCAATATAGGATTTCTTAACGTCCAAAGATTGTGGTATAAACCCTCCGGCCACATAGAGATCAGAATATAGACGGCGAATCTCTCTCTTGGCTTGTGTTTTTTTAGCAATCTTCAATGCAAGCTCCATAGGATTATAATGTTAGCACCCTAGAGAAACAAAAAACATGATATCTAGTTAATTAGATGTTAACACTTATGTAGCATTTACCAAAATAGTTATGCCTAAATGAAAATTTTAAGTACTTGCATCTTGGTCGGAGGGCCATGCATATGATGATTCAATAAAATATTGATTCTCAATGTATATGAAGCGTTGACCAGATCTAATGGCTTGGATGTAAGCCATCACAATACTCCTATCTATCACCCATTTTTCAAAAGCTATGATCTGCAATAATAATATTAATTTGTAAGAAGAACCTTCTTAGGAAATAAGCTTAAAAAAATCTAATAAGTACTTTCTTGTAAGTTGAATGTGCATCTTCAGAAAATCCTTTTAAGTGATCCTGAATCTATGGATTCAAGCAACCTCATGGCAAAAAAATTTATTTTCCATATAAATACATAAATTTTAATAACCTGAGCATGCCATTTTTTGGATCATCTTCATTGAAGACTCACAATGAAGCATCAGTAATTTAGAAAAGTCGTTGTGGGGCAAGTTATCCATGGGATCTGATCAATGTCGAGTAAAGCATGCTTTTTCCCAACATAATATTCTATCGAACATTATTTTCATCTTTGCATGTTGATAGGCTTTTCTCCACCGTTGCTTAAAGTTTGTGAGCACGTCATAAGCCGCTGGCAACTTTGCAATGTAAATCATGTCATGGTTGTCTTGGGCCCTTCACAATTGACTATTGGAAAATATCAATGCAAATTGAAAATTAGGGCAATAGTGCAAGAAAAAACATGAATAGGTGCATGCTATTTTAAGTAATTAAACATGTGAAGAATTAATTTATACTGCATTTCCGTAGGATTTTTTTTTTAGAACTGAAAATTGTGATTCCAATAAAACTTTGCCTAAATGTCAATCTCTATGAATTCCTTGATCAATCAAAAGCGATTTAGATATGTTCATTATTGCAAAACCATCAAACCTTACTCTAAGGAAAAAACCCTAAGTTCCATTAGAACCCTCACTTGAAAAGATGAAAAATATAGAGAGAAGAAACATAGAACGAAAAGAAAAGTTCAGCAGATGAAATAAGAAAGTAAAAATATAACTTGAATTATCCAACCTCATACTCGATTGTGAACGACGATTGAAGATTAGCACTGAAGAGTATCAAAGAGAATCGGCAGTAGAGAAAAGAGAATCAAACCAATTGAATTAACACAAACAAATCAATCACTGTAAGTCAAAATTGAATAAATCGCTGTAAAGGCTACCATTTACCGTGTTATTCACTCCAAACTCGTGTAATAGTTTTTACATATATAACTAGCGATAATATTGAGAGAAGACTGAAGAGGAAAATACTTCTGAAATTTCAAGCGTTTTGATCGTTCTGATAAGAGAAAATCTTTGTTAGAGTTTCAAGGGTTTTCTACATTTTTTATTTTTTCGGTGACGCTTTGTCTCCAATTAGCAACACACGTGGCAAAATATTAGAATAACATTTGTCGGTATGTTAGGAATGACATTTGGCAACAAGTTAGAGATGACACTTGGAGGATTCTAAGGAGAAACTTTCTCCTTTTATATAATAAGATATTTTTTATTTTTTCGGTGACACTTTGTCTCCAATTAGCAGCACACGTGGCAAAATATTAGAATAACATTTGTCGATATGTTAGGAATGACATTTGGCAACAAGTTAGAGATGACACTTGGCGGATTCTAAGGAGAAACTTTCTCCTTTTATATAATAGGATTGTGAAAATCGGGTTTTTATAGAAGAATAAGCTTGATCAACTATAAATAAAAAATAATTAACTCGAAAAGATTTCTCAGCTGACTGTCTTACTTCTTCGCTTCCAATTTCATCAAAATGCTTCTTCCTTCAGAATGATTCGTTTTTCTCAAATGTAATTTCAATGTCCATCTTACTCTCCATTTCTTTAGCTCCACTAATGGCTTTATCAAAACCATGTTCCCTATAATCTTCAAGAAATAAAATAATTTCTTTCAAAAGTTTGATAGCAACATGAATATTCATATTTTCAGATTGAAGAAATTTACTCACAACACATATAACAACTTGTACCAAATTACCACACTAAGTAAGAATTCAAATATTCTCAAATTCATATAATATCAAGGATTCAGCCTCACTCTTTGTCTTCGGATCATCAGTGTCATCTGTCAACTCAAGTAAAACATCTTTGATTCCCATAATTTGCTCCGTGATAGCTTTTAAACTTTCAACATGACTCTCCCAACGTGTTCTGCGACAATGACTTAACTGTTAAACCCTTCACATGATCTTTAAATATCTTCCATCTTTTGGTTGAAGAAGAGAATATTGTATAGACACATTGAATCACTCCAAAAAATGACATAGATTTAGGGCAAAAATTCACAATAACACACAAAGCCAAATTAAGACTATGACAACCACAAGAAGTAAAAAAAAAAGCTCAAGGATTTACTTCAAGTAGCCTTCTTTGTACAACTTTATGTCTTCCTTTCATATTAGATCCATTGTCATACCCTTGACCTCTTATATAATCAATATCATGCCCAAGATCGATCAAAGTATTTTTAAGGTGTGTAAAAGGCCTCAACTCTGAAGTGTTCTACTTCTAAAAAATGCACCCAACATTCTTCTATTCTTGTAGAGTTTTGTGAATCATCCAAACAACGTACAATAAGATACATTTGTTCTTTGTGGCTAACATCTGGAGTACAATCTAAGATGACAGAAAAATATTTTGCACATTTCACTTTTGCAATTATCTTTTTTCTCACTTCATCTGTCAACATCGTATCAATTCATTTTGAATTCTACTTTCGAGGTACGTAACATAAATCTCATGATCTTGAATACATCGAATATGCTCTTTCATTATTGGATCATACTCATCAATCTTGTCTTCCTTTTTGTTAACCTTATTTCCTGTTCAAGCCAATCAGTACGTAGCTAGGATGAAAACCTAATCTCAAATCACATTCTTAATCCTGAGAATGATCAAGACTAAAGCACCAATCGCTATAACTAGTATAAACATAAGGTTGTCACAGTAAGACAAATTCAAGGGATCCTGATGAAGGCTACACAATTTTCTACACGATTCCTGATGGCACCCCAAAAATGAATCTAGAACGTAACTCGAGGGGGTCTTGGGGGTCGCTCGTCTGGTCCATAAAGTAAAAGTTGACAGCAAAGTCTACACCCGCTAGTAGCAGGAACGATGTCAACAGTGGAAGGAGATACGCCGCCTTCAGGATGAGGGACGCCACCAACGGAGTGGAGCGATGTCGTCACAGTCAATGCGAGCTAGTTCCACTTCACTGACTTCATCTGCCATGATTTTGTGTAGTGTATAAGCTTGAAATTAATGGTTGTATTTTTATTTTTATTTTTTGCCATGGAATTGAAATAGCTCATTTTTATTCAGTTTTATTAATTTGATTTTATTTATTATGATAATTTTTGTAAATTTATTTGGTCAATCACTTATTAATATGTCAAATTCATTATTTTATGTATGTTATTTTCTATGATATACTTAAAAAATCACTATGACAATCGCTTGATAAATTAAAAAGTCAATTTTAGTATCATGCATGATAATTTCTTTTTCTCTTTATAATTCGATCGGTAACCGAATTTGACATTTTAACAGAGAATCATCCAAATAGTCCTGCAAAATATGTCATAATAAATAAAAGAGACACACTTGCCTGAGATAGTTTCATGATGAGATGGAGTATACTTTGGGCATAACATTTTAACACTTTGAAAAAGGTGAATGTTGATTTGCGCTAATTTATTCTCCGTCTCATGTATGAGACCGTCTTATACGAATTCTAATCTAAATAAAATAAAACATTTAATTAAAATAATTATTTTAATTTAATAAAAATTAGTCATTTCAATTTCATGAATAAAATTAAAACATAATTGTTGATGTTGCTTTTAATGTGATAACTAATGTGTGACAACATCAATAATTCTTCCGTTCTTTCACAACCAACATCTTTGCTTTTATATACTATTATTTTTCTTGTTGTATTTTGCAGGATAATATTTAAAGAATATTCTAGAAAAATGTAAATAAATAAAATTTAAAAAAAAAATAATATTCTAGAGAAGAACATTTGGCTTAACAGTGGAAGGAAATTAAAAGCATATGCAGAGTTACCGATCATGTTTAAAGGAAGTTATATAATGGATAGTGAATCCTATTTATAGAATACATGGAGACCACCACTTGGACGTGCAATAATGAAATATTTCGCACTTATAGTGTCTCATTGTTTAAAAAAACATGCATATATGACTTTCATATATTAGTTTACTAAGTTTACAGGTTTTCTGCTGAGATCTTGGATGTTGTCCAAAATGTTGTTCAACATATCTGAAAACATCAGAGTTTGTTTTTCTCCTAACACTAACTTCAAATATTTTATGTTGTTCACAATGTTCTTGTATGCAGGTTGACGCAATACAAAGGTGTTTAAGTCAAACGATTGCAGATTAAACAAGAGCGAGAGTTGTGGAGAACGTGGGTAGTTATCGAGTTCATGGAGTTAGTGGGGGATGATTCCTTGGCTGCCCAGACTGCCTAATTGATGAAAAATATTGTTGATATATATGCACACGTCATGGAACATCAAAACTTGAGAGAGAGTTGTTTCTCCTCCACTTGGAGCAAGATCGATATTTCAATTTATCTTCTCCAAATTCGAAGAGAGTATCTAAGACACAACCTATTGAGTGTTTAGTACATCTAGAAGTGTGAGGATTGGTACTATTGGTTTGTGTTGGTCGAATAATGTCCAATATTTCAATTAACATTGTGTCCGAGTAACTTGTATGTTAGGTTGAATAAGATCACTAGTCATACTCGAGAAAAGATTGTTTAGGGAATTGTGTTTTTACACTATACCTTTTTTGGTCTTGTAAATGGTCCTTGTTTGTGTTATGGGTGAGTGACTCTCCACTACAAAGTCACTAACAAAAGAACTCTAAGGTACAAAAAAAAATGACTCTAAGGTACAAAAAAGTGGTCAAAAAGTCTAAGTTGCCCTTCTGCCCAGTTTTCTGCACTTCACTTCTGACTCATTTTAACTTTTTGTATTTTAAAATTTTAAAAGTCCAAATTTTTTAATTTACTGAATTAATTAAATTATTTATTAATACAAAATTTTGAATTTCAGCACCATAATAATTTTAGTGATTTAGTAATTTTAGATTTATGCACTTTTCGATCAATTTTATGGCGCATTTTTTTTTAACTGTATTTTGTATCAATTTTTAAAAAATTGTATTTTGAAGTCCAAAAAATATGCAATTTTCAAAAAATATTTTTTTTAAATTTATGCACTTCTGGGCTAATTTGAAAGTGCATTTTTTTTTTAAAATTTATGCACTTGTGAGCCAATTTTGGAGTGCACTTTTTTGTATTTTGTGTACTTCTAGGCAATTTTTGGAGTGCATTTTTTTCAATTTTTAGAGTGCATTTTTTAAAAATTTATGCACTTGTGGGCCAATTTTGGAGTGCATTTTTTTGTATTTTGTGTACTTCTAGGCAATTTTTGGAGTGCATTTTTTTTCCTACAATATATAATTACAAAAAATAATAAAAAATACACAAAAATAAACAAATTAAACTAGAAAAACCAGAAAGAAATCCCTAAATATGCAGAAATCCTAATAAAACTACACCAATCTGCAAAATTACACAAAATCTATAGAAAATCTAATAGAAATATTTAAACAAATCTACCAAAAAAAAAAAACAGCAAATCCTTAATCTGATTCACTCCACCGCAGAAACGAAAATTACAAAAAATAAACAGAAAATTACAACAACATTCTGCAGAAAATTACAAAACACCAATCTGATTCACTCCACTGCCACTCTACAGAAAATTACAACATCAATTTGCAAAAACAATTACAGACAAATTAACTTACCACTCAAATTCTCAATTTCTCAGATCTACAAAACATACAGAAATATAAAAACAAAATAAATAAAAAATAAAAAGATTACCTTCTTCCCCATTTTCATCTGCATTGAAGAATTCCCTTCGCCCCCGTCGCCATCGCGGTGCCTCCATCGCCCTCTCAACCGATCCGCCGCCACCATCGTCTCCAAAACCCCAAAAACCCGCCACTGTCGCCCATCACCGGCCCTCAGAAGCCACCACATGCGGCGGATCTGTAAAGATCCGCCGCCTCCATCACCACCACCACTGTCGTCCCACTATCGTCGCCCCCGCATGCCGCGGCCCCACCACCTGCGTTTGAAGTAGACATGGGTTGCCTCAAAACGAATACCCTAGGATGCGGCCGCGCGCTGCGACCGCCATCCCTCCCTCACCACCTCTACCTCCGTCTCCACCACCAAACCTCTGCCTCCGTCTCCACCACACCACCACGCTGCTGCAAACGTTAATTTTGGAAGGGAAAGGAAGAGAGAGAACGTGAATTTTGGGAGGGGGAGGAAGAGAGAGAAAGTAAATCTTGAAAATGAGAGAGAGGAGAGGAGACCGGTTAAAATTAGGGTGAGAAGAAATAGTGTGTGGGCCCATTCAAAATTGTAATTATTATTTGACACTAAAGGTAAAATAGTCATCTTTTGTACCTTAGAGTCACTACTCAAAATTCTTGTACCTTAGAGTCACTTGCCTCTATTTTTTGTACCTAAGAGTCATTTTCTCTTGTGTTATTACTTGTTATATTGAAGTTTTTAGCAATGAGGCTCGTATGGACTGAATTTTACAGATTTTTATGTGAAACTTATTCACCCTATACTTTGTCTTATTGGGGGATTCAAATGCAAAACACAAATCACAGTCATAGTTGGCAATCTCTTTAGAGCATTCAAAGAGTGTTTAAACATTGGTTGAATGAAAGTTGGTGTTTAAAACTATTGTGAATGATCATTAAATTGATGAGAAAGTGTCATCCATCCAAACTGATGGAGAGAGAAAATGTTTTATGCAAAAAAGTGTGTAAAAATGAGGTCAATATAAGGTGTACGAGTGGATGGATGATTGATAATCATGGTGAGAATGTATTTAATGTTGAAGGAAAACATATTTTGTGCCTTCGTCAAGGTAAATGATTGACGCATGAATAAGGGCATTCATCATGTGTGGTTACTGGAGGAATTAATTAGATGTTTATGTATTCCATGTAACCTACATAAATGGACATTTGGTTGAATAATAAGATATGCCTATTTTTTTATCTTTTCTTTTCTCTTTATTTCTGTATATCCTACAACACGTTATCAGCACGAGTGCTCTACCTAATCCTAATCAGCCCAGAATTTTTATTCTCAACATCGGTGAGTACCGATCACTGCATATACGCACGCTTACTTCTGCTATAAGAATTTTACGGTATATTTATTTCACTTGTTTTCTTCTTCGTAATTTTATTTGCGATTATCAAACATCTCTGGATCATGGTAATTCTTCATTAATTTTACACACCTAAATTCTATTCTGCTGCTATGTATATCTATCTATCTCTATATGCTATTCTATTGTGCTGCTATGTGTATCTATTTTTATATATTTATAAGTTTGCACTTGATTGGTGTGCGCAATAATTATATCGATCAAGAGATATAATCATATAAATAAATGTTTCTCCTGTCAGTTTGCTAATTCGTTTTGTGCCTTTTGTCATGAATTTCATTTCATTTATGGATAAATTAGGTGTATATGGCTTAATTTATTTGATCTATTTTAATGGTCAAAAATTTTTGTTTATTGTCATACCTGCTCATTGTCTTCTGCATAGAATCCCAATCATTGCCCTGATTATATAATTGCATACCCTATTAAGTTAGAATGGTTATGAAATAATAAAATAAATGGGTATTACGTTTACATATATAGCTTCCGCTTAGTTTTAACCCTCCGTTAGCAGCACGTGGGTCTAATATACTGATCATCTAGACTGAGATGTAATATTGAAATTTAAGCCTCATTACAACTTGTTTTAGTATTTGAGGAGTTAAGTATTAAAGGGCAACTTGATTTATACTTGAGTTCAGTATGTACATATGTAATGGCCATTGACTCTTAAATTTCCATTATTTTTATTTTTGGCTAATATGTCCTTTGTTGAGTTTTCTCTTGGACTCGATTGGTTACTCTACTCATTTGAGACGAGTCTAAGGCTGAAGGAATTGCCCCTGTATATGAGACGGTGAAGTAGAAACTTGAACCTCCCATTGAGTCTACGCTTAACACGAATCAAATATCTCAATAGACGATTAGGAACCCTTACCGTGGGGTTCCGCTCTGGTAAAGAAACTTAATCCATTTTAAATTTCAGCAATTAGAACTGCTTGCTGCAGTATAGGCTTGTGAATTATTTGCTGTAGAAATTATGATTTCTGTGAAAATCCTTGTTTGCATGTTATTACTTATTTTTGTGGCTGATTCGATTAACTGAAATGTATTGAATATTTTTACATCTAAAGAAATGGGTGAAGACGATTATGTTGATGAAACTGTTTTCAAATATCCTAAACTCCCTTGATGTATTTTGGGTATGTGACTTTATGATTATTATTGTGAACTGATTTTTTTTTAAATTGTCATCTATATGTCATACTCTGTTTGTATATAAATATACATGTACGTTATTGTACACCTTCATGATAAAGAAAATTCATGGGTGATACATGTGAGTATAAATCAATGTGATAAAGTATTTTCGCAAAGCATCGAAAAATATGTGACCTATGCTCTCAAAAATCTAACTCATATGAACATTCTTGAAAAGTAAATATCTTATATTGTTATGCTTACGAAATTAATATATATTCTTCCTTGCTTGCAGTAAATGACTTAACCAACTTGACCTAAATTTCAAATATTGAGCTCAAAAGAAATTGAGTACCATTGTTGAGTTTTCGATGTGGAAAATACCTTCTTTAGGAAATTTTTTTTTTTTTTTTGCAACCAAACCATCCACTAGTCTCAATGACGATGAACTGTCTGACAAGGTCAAAGTCAATCCCCTAATATCTTTGAGGCAACATACATAATACTCTGTTTTCAGAACTAACTATCTAGTGGAATGAAATCCACTTACTTTCCTATTAAAGGATCAAGAATTTTGATAAATATATGTTGCGCCTTAAAACACGTCGTATTTTCTGTTGAAAGCAAATCACAGAAGATGATATGATACAGTAAAACTCTTTCTACCTTCCCTACTCCAATGCATATACTGGTTGGCAAACCAATATAGGCTTGAATGTGAAAAAAAAAACTATCACGATGCAAAGTGATACATTTAAGGAATATAATGAATGAAAAATAAATCATTCTACGCAATTTGAAAATAAAATCATTTTACTCAAAATTGATAAGTAATTCATTCTACTCAAAATGATCCTACTTTCCTTTTATTATTCATACATCACATTTTTTATTTTATTGATAGGCTAAAGCTTCTTAACTGCTCCATATTTTCTAATCTCTTGTTTCAAAGGATGATTTTATTATTCAAGTTCTTATTTTTATGAACTACCACCTCTTATAAATTCAATAAAAAAAATAAGGGAAGTGTTCCCGTATGTGGCCATTATTATGCTATTAGTCCTGGTGAATTGCCCAAATTTGTATTTGGCTTGTACGTTTTCAGAATAAAACTTTTGTCCTGATACAAGTTATACTAGGCAGCCAACAAGTTCCTTGATGATATGGGTCATATTATAAGTAATTGAAAAATATGATAATGGGCCAAATTCTTTTAAATAATAATGTCATAAACTTTATTAAGAGAACAATGGAAAGAGTCACAAAGAAAAGTGGACATGACGTGTTAATTCCTACCTACGTGAAAATAATGAATGCACCACCTGGTACTGGTTGTGGGACCCATGATGAGGGTCACCATTGTCATGCAAACACAAAGTAACAATTAACTATAAAAGGCATGAGAAATCTAAAGAAAATGAAACCCACTATATTGAAGGCGAGAACCATCGTAAAGATGTTAACCTCACGATTGCAGATTTTAATGACAACAAGAACTTTGCCCAGTTAATAGATATTCGTGATTTTAACTGCTTTGATATATCTATTTCTCACTTTTCAAGAATGTTGTTAAAGGCATTGCGCCTGCACTTATTTGAATAATTACTTTTGGTCTTAAAATCATTTAGACCAATGGTTTTTAAATTATATCTTTGGTATAAGACCTTTGGTGATGTTGGATTATTAATAAATTTGAACTTCATTCCGAAGTAATAAATTTATTTCAATATATTGTGCAACAACATTCCTTGTTAAATTTAAATATATTTTTGCCAACATTTGAAGGCTCGTAATGAGAATGAAATTTAATTACCTCTAGCGAATGTGGAAGAACACACATCCTAGAGAAATTAATGAGTCAATCTAGTGAATTGTATCTCACTATTATTTGGATTCTCGAATCATATTGTCGCCAATGATGAACTATGGGACACTAATTAATATAGGCTTTGTCATGACAATCTTAGACATCCAAGTTGTGACATGATGATCCATATTTTGAAGAACTAATACGACATCTGTTTTCTAAGTGAAGCATAAAATGAGATAAAAATTCTATATAATGCATAATATCGGTCATGTTGTTGTTTTCCTGCAACCTCTGTTTTCTAAAGTATCAGAAATATTATTTACATTGCACTCTATCTCATTATAAATCTCAAAGGTACATTCAAGATATTTTATGGTTCTGGTTGATTCTTCGACATATGGTCACATGTCGTTTTACAATACACAATTAATTCTGCATTGCAAACTCTTAGCACATATTATATGTTTAAGGGTTCACCACCCCAATCAACATCAAAAGCATTTGATGATTATTGCATATCTATTAGGATCAATGTGGAGCATCCTGCACCCCTTGTGCTACACAAATGGTCTCGTAGAAGTTACCATCAAAAGAAAATAAATGGTGGTTAGGGCACTGTTTATGCGCATCAACATGCCTATCTCTGCATGGGGTTATACAATATTGCATGCAGCTTTACTTATTCATTTTAAACCCACCGTTGACCAACCAAATGTTGCGTACCAGTTGGTAACTGGATATAAGCCTGAAATTTCACATTTACGTATATTTTGGTTGTGCAATATATGTGCCTATTGCGCCCCCACAGCGCAGTAAGATGGGTTCTTAAAGATGATTAAGTATATAAGTTGGATATGAATCCCCAACAATTATCCGCTATTTAGAACCTTTGACAGACGACCTATTTACCGCTAGACTTTCGGATTGTCACTTTAATGAGTCAGTCTTCCCGTCGTTAGGGGGAGATAAGAAAAAAAATTCTAAGGGAACGACTGGAAGTATAGTGGTCTATCCCCACTATGTCTCATTGTGAAAGTGAAGTAAAATTAATAATTGATATTCATAATGTAGCAGATTCGATGTCTGATACATTTACTTATATTGCTATAATGGCTAGGTCTCATATACCAGCTGCAAATGTCTGCAAGGTTAGAAGTCCCCAATATGGGGCACAATGCCGTATAAAAAGTGTTGCAACCACACTTGGTGGAAGTGTGGTTGAGGCCGTGGCTCTCAAAAGAAAATGGGGGAAGCCACCTGGTTCGATTGACACCCACCTAAAGAAAGAAGGGTAGGTGTGGCACAATTCAATTTATTGATCATCAATGTCGAGAATACATCTCGTGAGATTGTCTCTGATTATAGTTATGTCCATGAATCATTACTGGAGGACGCTCCTAAGTTTTATATGATTCCATAGATAAAGAAATCTCAATATATTAGAGTGCATATGAGTCAATGGATAGACATTGCACACACATTGATGATGTATTTGATTATAATGTTGCTCAAGGAATTATAGAGCACGATGATATCGAACCATGCTCAATTGTATAATGTCAACAAAGAGCATATTGGCCTAAACTGAAATAAACAATCCAGGAAGAACTTGAATATATAACAAAGACACGGGTATTTGGTCCGGTAGTGCTAGCCTGGCCAAGTGTAAAGCCTGTAGGACATACATGAGTCTTTGTTAGAAAGCGTAATGAGAAATATAAAGTCCTGATATATTTCTCACTACGCCCTAGGTTGACATAATTATCATTATAACGTTTCGCTACTTAGTTAGCCTAATATTTTCCAAAGAGCTGGAAATGCAGCAAATGAAAGTGGTTACTGCATATCTCTACGGGGATCTTAATTTAGAGATATATGAAAGTGCCTGATGGTCTTTCCATTACCCAAGTCAAGTGACTCTAAACCACGGAGTGTGTTTGTAATAAACTTAAAATGCTCACTTTAGATTGAAGCAATCTAGACAGATGTGGAATACCCGTCTAAGTGACTACTTGATTGGGAAGTATTACAAGAATGATGAAAAGTGCCCCTGCGTTTTATAAGAAACGAGACTCGGATTTACAGTTTATGTTGATGGATGAACATAGTAGGTACTCTTAACGAAATAAGAGAAGCCACAAATAGTAGGTACTCTTAACGGAATAAGAGAACCACGAGCTACTTGCAATCTGAAATTGAGATAAAGAATCTTGGGAAAACTCAGTTTGTCTAGAATTTGAACTAGATCATTGAGCTTGTGGAATACTTATCCACCAATCTGCATGTGTCCAAAATATGTTAAGGCGACTTAACATGGACAAGATGCATTTGGTTAGCACTCCCATTATCGATTGAAGTATGGATTTAAAGAAATATCAATTTCGTCCAAAGAAAGGTGGCGATGAGCTATTGGGATCTGAAATTCCCTATATAAGTTCAGTATGCACATTATTGTACTTAGCTCAATGCACTCGATTGATTATTACTTTCTCAATGCACTTGTTATCTAGATTTAGTTCAGGACCAAACGCAGTATCATCGGAATAGTGTCATTGATACGCTCTGATACCTAAAAAGAAACCTTTTAATGGGCTTGTTATATCATTATTGAAGATGCTAAAGGGACCACTGATGCAATTGTGACCCCTAAAGAAATCTTGAAAGGGACAACAGAAGAAATTGTAAACCTTAAGGAACTGTTGAAGATATCCCCTACACCTATATACTAAATAATGTATTAATTAATTTTGGTATACGTATTTACCATGAGAAACAACAAGTTTTACTCAAGTACAAGTAACTCAAGTAAACTCTAAGAAATTGTGTTTGGTTTGTTTACATAATTATTGCCAAGAGCAATTCATGAGAAGTATGTCACAAGAATTGTAATTTGTAGCTCACATGATAAATGTACGTATCAAGTGAGAGGTATAGACTTCAAGGGGAGTCTCGACATATGTGCGTTGTAACTCTTTTTCCCTTCGACCAAGGTTTATTTTCCCACTGGGTTGTTGTTACTTGGCAAGGTTTTTAGCGAGACAACAATTATGCACCTACCACCCTTTTGATTTGGCACAAGGGGGAGTGTTGAAGGAAAATATATTTTGTGTCTTCATCAAGGTAAATGATTGAGGCATGAATAAGGGCATTCATCATGTGTGGTTAATGGAGGAATTAATTAGATGTTTATGTATTCCATGTAACCTATATAAATGGACATTTGGTTGAATAATAAGATATGACTATTTCTTGATCTTTTCTTTTCTCTTTATTTCTGCATATCCTACAACATTTAAACAATTGAATATTTATGATCCAATTATTAGGGTTTGAGCAACCGCTCTCTCCACCTTTCTCTCTCTAAAAAATCATTACAATGTTCTTCCCATCAGATCTATTCATCTGTTGGTATAAATTGGGTTCCATATCGCGTTAGCGCGATTTGGGACCCTTGAAGAGTATATCGTTCTTTAATTTTTTTAATTTTTTTTTGTAAGTTTTAGATCCGAGTTATTTGTACAACCCATGTGATAATTATATTACCATGTTGCCGTCCGCCGTCTTTCTAAATTGTGTGACCCTTGATTTCTCTCCTTAGTTGAGAGCCTCTGATTTCTCCCCCGAGTTGAGTGTTTATTGTTTAATTTATCTCCTTATTTGAGAGCTTTGACTTTGTTTTTCATCATCTTGTCTTGTGAAGGCAATTTTTTTTTGTCAAATTGTTAACAAACATATGCCTAAGAAATCAAATCAGAGAAAGGGGTGTTCAATTCACTATAAGTATTGTGGATCGACAAGAGGAACAATCAGTAGTAGAGAGCGCTGCCAGTAAATATATGATGAAGATAACTTGTAAAGTTATACTAAAATAAATTAATGATTACGTAATTTGTCTTATTAGTATAAAAACCAATGGTTTGGCTCATCGTACGTTTTGTTAGGGCATCTGGGTCATTCTCAAGTCTTTATTATTGGGTTGAGTCTCCAATTATTGTGGATGACCTTTTCGATATTTATTGTTCTTATATTTAAGTTTTAATTGTTCTCTTATTTAAAAGAAAAAAAACAATTGAATATTAAAAATTAGTAATGTGTAAATAATATGGAGGAGAGAGTAGATGGATGTTGTTATTAAAATGCAGGTTTTGTGATTTTGTAATCAGAGCAAAATACATGGTCAGTGCATTACGAAAAAATAAATTATGATATTGTATCAGAACAAATGACATGGTCAATGTGCACCTACTGATTCCTTGTGAAATTTAACAATATGTATCATTTCATTCTTGCACTACTTTTTTTTCCCACCAAATTCTTGCATTACTTGAATTATGCATTTAACAATTTCAAAAGGTAGAGAAGCGAATGTAATAAATTCGGATTATAATTTTTGAAGTGCGGTAATCTTGAATCGTTCAAATTGATTCCAATTGCTTTGACCTTTTTAATTTTGATCATATAAATTTTTTAAAAAATTAAAATTGATCATTTAACTTACTGCAACAGTAATTGGCACATATGTAATTGTTTTATTTTTTCCATTAATTTCGAAGTGTCACTTAAATTTTTTAATCCCGATACTAGGATTAAAAAAGTTTAGGCGATAGTTTAAAATTCGACAAAAAAATAAAATAATTGCATATATGTGGTTAGTTGTTTGGTGACATGCTGCAGCATGATGATGATCTATTGCAAAAAATTTAATAATTTATAGGATCAAAATTAAAATGTTAAAAGAATTTAATTAATTTTAAAACGAAGTAAAATTACTCGACTAAAAAAAAATCACTAATAAATTTGCAGTATTATACTACTTACTTATATGAAAATCGGACTCTTGGCAGAATAATTAATACGTACTTGAACTCTAAAACCCCATGCATTAGTCTATTTACAAATTAATATTATTAAATTGCATTTTCGGTATATTTTCTTTTTTATTGCAGGACATCACACTCATCAATTAACAACTGTTGTTGATATGCAATTATCCTCCTCTTATTTATTAAAATGTAATTAATAAAATTTTGAAAATCCCTTGCATGAAAGTATAGGGTAATAGACTGATAAGTATAATTCACATTAGGAAATAACTAAGAGATATTACATTTCAATTTATTGTTACTATCCACCTACAAGAAATGTTAATTAGTTTACTAACGAGTTGTGTTATATCCACATTTTACCCAACTGATGCGACACCAATTATTATGTGATGGTAAACAGCCCAAATGATGGTAGATGTAATGGTAATAGTCAAGTGCTTATTTTATTTTTTTATTTTATATTGTTTTGTTTATTTTGGTTTTTATTTTTTATTATTTTGTTTATTATATTGTATCAAGTATAATTAAGTACACTTTAATTAATATTAAACATGAATTTTGATACAACTAATATTTAGCAATGAAAAGTGTTGAAATAATATTAAGCACCAATTTAAATGATTTTTTCCCAATCTAAGCACGGTTTCTTTTTTATTTGTAACCCTTCAGGATCGTCAACATGTATTTATGGGTTTCTCCATCATTGACGCATGAATGTTGAACAAACCTTGAAGAATGCTATCCTGAAATCAGTTGGATCTCCATTAATTCTGAATTTACCATGTAATTAAAATAATAAAGATTTTTATTAACATATATAATTTTACAAAATAATAATACGTGTAAAATGCAAACATGATTAAACTTACTGCGAATATAGTTCACATGTGTTCCTGGCACTCGGAAGGAACCATGGGTCAGTTTGTCCATTTTGTGTCAAGGTACTTGCAGCATATGCCCCGTACCACATTATTCACACAGTATCCAAACCGTGCGATGAAACTATCGTGTCCAAGTAGTTTGTCCATATTAAGAATGATATTATTTAACAAAATTTCAAACGTGATATTATTTATAAAAATTAAATTACCTCCCATCTTTGTCCAACCACAGCACTAACGGGTGTCTTTCCTAGTTATCGACACTGTTGTCATTTCCTGATTTTTTTTTTTTTTTTGCACTCATCTTTTAATAAGATATACAAATATATTAGTTTTTATATATTTAGGTAAGTAAGTACTATATTATTATTGATTTTTATAATAAATTTATTTAAAATAAATTACTATAAAAAGAAATTAAAAAAACATAGATTTTTAAAATTTATAAAAATTAACTGAGATTAAAAAACGTCAACAGTAAAATATTTAACAAGAGATAAAAATTTGCAATACAAATTCATAATCTGGAGCAATTAAGTACAAATAAATAATCCATCAAACATTTAAATAAAAAAAATCAAAATAAATGGACTAGCGATTGTTATTGTTGTCATCAGGGTTGTTGGGTTGATTTTGGTAATATTGTTGATATGTGTTGTAGTCATACCAACCAGGAGGTATTGGTTGGGTGAATTGTTCAGGGCGATATCCTTCTTGCGGTCCCCAGTATCCAGGATTGGGCAATATTGCGGTACCAGCATATTGGGCAATTACTTTAAGCCCAGTATTGACATAATTGGGACATTGTGGATCCTTACTAACTTCCTGGAGCAACGACTGCGTGTGTTGTCGCACGTGTCCCAACCTATGTTGCGCTGAACCAGGCATGACATTGACGTACACAGTGTGTCTGTAAAAAAATGAACAGTTCATTCAATGAAAACTACTAGGCATGCACGACTTTTTTAGTAAGGGAAAATATGTACTAATAAAAAGGTTAAAAATAGTTTTTTTTTTATCAAGAGAGGGTAAAAAAAGAGTTTAAACTATCAATATAAACATTTTTGTCAATTTTCTAAACATTAATTTGTATATTAAAAATTAATAGTAATGTTCCACATATGAATTTATATAATTAATAATTTCCATAATATATACTTCCCCGACCTAAGGCGTTTGTTGTTTAATTAAGAATGTTTTACACGAATTGAGAAAATTATTAAATACTAATACATATACATAAAGTTACAATACTTTTACCTTTCCATTTACCATAATGGTAATTTATATACCTGTCCAAAAAATTTTTTGTCATTTATACAATAATTTAATGAAGCTATCTCCAAAAGCCAAACACGTGTGTCGAATTGTCTCAAGGTAAGACAGTTCACAAATTAACATAAATTAAAAAAATTCTTGTTCAAAATGTTAAAGTAATATTCTCAAATTATGCAACATAAAATCTACTCTTTTGAGTAAAAAAAAAAAATTATCCTTTAAAAACACAAAAGATATTTGAAAGAGGAAGTACAATTTTTCTTATTACAGTCAAAGTGTTGGTCAAACTTGATAGAGTGTACATACTGACACCCAAATGTATGGCCAAGGGCACCTAAATTCTCGTTCATAATGAATTGCATAAGTGAGAATCCATTGTTGTCGCATGCTCTGCGCGACAAAGTCCATGCATGTCACGACCTCTGCGCGACATAATCCATGTCTGTCACATGCTTTGTGCTACATAATCAATTTTTGTCGCACGCCTTGCGCGACACTGCAACACAGGTCAAATTCAGTTCATTTAAATGTGGATATAGCAATTGTGGGGACTGGTGCGACACCAATTATTATGTGATGCTAAAAAGCCGAAATGATGGTAGATGTGATGGTAATAGTCAAGTGCTTATTTTGTTTTTAATTTTATATTGTTTTGTTTATTTTGGTTTTTATTTTTTATTATTTTGTTTATTATATTGTATTAAGTGTAATTAAGTACACTTTAATTAATATTAAACATGAATTTTGATACAAATAATATTTAGCAATGAAAAGTGTTGAAATAATATTAAGCACCAATTTAAATGTTTTTTTCCCAATCTAAGCATAGTTTCTTTTTTATTTGTAACCCTTCAGGACCGTCAACAAGTATTTGTGAGTTTCTCCATCATTGACGAATGAATGTTGCACAAACCTTGAAAAAATGTTATCCTGAAATCAGTTGGATCTCCATTAATCCTGAATTTACCCTGTAATTAAAATAATAAAGATTTTTATTAAGATATATAGTTTTACAAAATAATAATACGTGTAAAATGCAAACATGATTAAACTTACTATGAATATAGTTCACATGTGCTCCTGGCACTCGGAAGGAACCATGGGCCAGTTTGTCCATTTTGTGTCAAGGTACTTGCAGCATATGCCCCGTATCATGTTATTCACACAGTATCCAAACCGTGAGATGAAAGTGTTGTGTCCAAGTAGTTTGTCCATATTAAGAATGATATTATTTAACAAAATTTCAAATGTGATATTATTTATAAAAATTAAATTACCTACCGTCTTTGTCCAACCACAGCACTGGCGAGGGTCTTTCATGGTTATCGACACTGTTGTCATTTCCTGATGTTCTTTTTTTTGTACTCATCTTTTAATAAGATATACAAATAGATTAGTTTTTATATATTTAGGTAAGTAAGTTCTATATTATTATTGATTTTTATAATACATTTATTTAAAATAAATTACTATAAAAAGAAATTAAAAAACAGAGATTTTTAAATTTTATAAAAATTAACAGAGATTAAAATACGTCAACAGTAAAATATTTAACAAGAGAAAAAAAATTACAATACTAATTCATCATCTGGAGCAATTAAGTACAAATAAATAATCCATCAAACATTTAAATAAAAAAAAATCAAAATAAATGGACTAGAGATTGTTATTGTCGTCATCAGAGTTGTTGGGTTGATTTTGGTAATATTGTTGATATGTGTTGTAGTCCTACCAACCAGGAGGTATTGGTTGGGTGAATTGTTCAGGGTGATATCCTTCTTGCGGTTCCCAGTATCCATGATTGGGCAATATTGCGGTACGAACATATTGGACAATTACTTTAAGTCCAGTATTGACATAATTTGGACATTATGGATCCTTACTAACTTGCTGGAGCAACGACTGCGTGCGTTGCCTCACGTGTCCCAACCTATGTTGCGCTGAACCAGGCATGACATTGACGTACACAATGTGTCTGTAAAAAATTGAACAGTTCATGCAATGAAAACTACTAGGCATGCACGACTCTTTTTAGTAAGGGTAAATATGTACTAATAAAAAGGTTAAAAATAGTTTTTTTTTTATCAAGAGAGGGCAAAAAAGAGTTTAAACTATCAATATAAACATTTTTGTCAATTTTCTAAATATTAATTTGTATATTAAAAATTAATAGTAATGTTCAACATATGAATTTATATATTTAATAATTTCCATAATATATACTTCCCCGACCTAAGGCGTTTGTTGTTTAATTAAGAATGTTTTACACGAATTGAGAAAATTATTTAATACTAATAAATATACGTAAAATTACAGTACTTTTACCTTTCCATTTACCTTAATGGTCATTTATATACCTGTCCAAAAAAAATTGTCATTTATACAATAATTTAATGAAGCTATCTCCAAAAGCCAAACACGTGTGTCGAATTGTCTCACGGTAAGACGGTTCACAAATTAACATAAATTTAAAAAATTCTTGTTCAAAATATTAAAGAAATATTCCCAAATTATGCAACGTAAAATCTACTCTTTTGAGTAAAAAAAAATTATCCTTTAGAAACACAAAAGATATTAGAAAGAGGAAGTATAATTTTTCTTATTACGGTCAAAGTGTTGGTCAAACTTGATAGAGTGTACATACTGACACCCAAATGAATGGCCAAGGGAACCTAAATTCTCGTGCATGATGAATTGCATAAGTGAGAATCCATTGTTGTCGCATGCTCTGGGCGACAAAGTCCATGCATGTCGCGAGCTCCGCGCGACATAATCCATGGCTGTCGCATGCTCTTCGCGACAGAATCAATGTTTGTTGCACGCCCTGCGCGACACTGCAACACAGGTCAAATCCAGTTCGTTTAAATATGAATATAGCAATTGTGGAGACTGGTGCGACACCAATTATTATGTGATGGTAAACAACCGAAATGATGGTAGATGTGATGGTAATAGTCATGTGCTTATTTTGTTTTTTATTTTATATTGTGTTGTTTATTTTGGTTTTTATTTTTTATTATTTTGTTTATTATATTGTATTAAGTATAATTAAGTACACTTTAATTAATATTAAACATGAATTTTGATACAACTAATATTTAGCAATGAAAAGTGTTGAAATAATATTAAGCACCAATTTAAATGTCTTTTTCCCAATCTAAGCACGGTTACTTTTTTATTTGTAACCTTTCAGGACCGTCAACATGTATTTGTGGGTTTCTCCATCATTGACGCATGAATGTTGCACAAACCTTGAAAAATGCTATCCTGAAATCAGTTGGATCTCCATTAATCCTGAGTTTACCCTGTAATTAAAATAATAAAGATTTTTATTAAGATATATAGTTTTACAAAACAATAATACGTGTAAAATGCAAACATGATTAAACTTACTACGAATATAGTTCACATGTGTTCCTGGCACTCAGAAAGAACCATGGGTCAGTTTGTCCATTTTGTGTCAAGGTACTTGCAGCATATGCCCCGTACCATGTTATTCACACAGTATCCAAACCGTACGATGAAACTGTCGTGTCCAAGTAGTTTGTCCATATTAAGAATGATATTATTTAACAAAATTTCAAACGTGATATTATTTATAAAAATTAAATTATCTCCCATCTTTGTCCAACCACAGCACTGGCGGGGATCTTTCCTGGTTATCGACACTATTGTCATTTCCTGATGTTCTTTTTTTTTTGCACTCATCTTTTAATAAGATATACAAATAGATTAGTTTTGATATATTTAGGTAAGTAAGTTCTATATTATTATTGATATTTATAATAAATTTATTTAAAATAAATTACTATAAAAAGAAGTTAAAAAAACATAGATTTTTAAAATTTATAAAAATTAACAGAGATTAAAATACGTCAACAGTAAAATATTTAACTAGAGATAAAAAAAATTGCAATATTAATTCATCATCTGGAGCAATTAAGTACAAATAAATAATCCATAAAACATTTAAGTAAAAAAAATCAAAATAAATGGACTAGCGATTGTTATTGTCGTCAACAGGGTTGTTGGGTTGATTTTGGTGATATTGTTGATATGTGTTGTAGTCCTACCAACCAGGAGGTATTGGTTGGGTGAATTGTTCAGAGCGATATCCTTCTTGCGGTCCCCAGTATCCAGGATTGGACAATATTGCGGTACCAGCATGTTGGGCAATTACTTTAAGTCCAGTATTGACATAATTTGGACATTGTGGATCCTTAGTAACTTGCTGGAGCAACGACTGCGTGTGTTGCCTCACGTGTCCCAACCTATGTTGCGCTGAACCAGGCATGGCATTGACGTACACAGTGTGTTTGTAAAAAATTGAACAGTTCATGCAATGAAAACTACTAGGCATGCACGACTCTTTTTAGTAATGGTAAATATGTACTAATAAAAAGGTTAAAAATAGTTTTTTTTTTTATCAAGAGAGGGCAAAAAAAAGTTTAAACTATCACTATAAACATTTTTATCAATTTTCTAAACATTAATTTGTATATTAAAAATTAATGGTAATGTTCAACATATGAATTTATATGATTAATAATTTCCATAATATATACTTCCCCCGACCTAAAGCGTTTGTTGTTTAATTAAGAATGTTTTACACGAATTGAAAAAATCGTTAAATACTAATAAATATACGTAAAGTTACAGTATTTTTACCTTTCCATTTACCTTAATGGTCATTTATATACTTGTCCAAAAAAAAATTTGTCATTTATACAATAATTTAATGAAGCTATCTCCAAAAGCCAAACACGTGTGTCGAATTGTCTCACGGTAAGACGGTTTACAAATTAACATAAATTAAAATAATTCTTATTCAAAATGTTAAAGTATTATTCCCAAATTATGCAACGTAAAATCTACTCTTATGAGTAAAAAAAAATTATCCTTTAGAAACACAAAAGATATTAGAAAGAGAAAGTATATTTTTTCTTATTACGGTCAAAGTGTTGGTCAAACTTGGTAGAGTGTACATACTGACACCCAAATGTATGGCCAAGGGCACCTAAATTCTCGTGCATGATGAATTGCATAAGTGAGAATCCATTGTTGTCGCATGCTCTGCGAGACAAAGTCCATGCATGTCACGAGCTCCGCGCGACATAATCAATGTTAGTCGCACGCCCCGCGCGACACTGCAACACAGGTCAAATCCAGTTCATTTAAATGTGGATATAACAATTGTGTCATTTTAGCCTCACTCATTATACGAGTGAATTGAGAAAAAAATTTGCTGAATGATTTGAGTTGATAGGCGGCAGCTTTTTCACAATTAAGTTGATGACATGCCATTTTTCATTCTCATTTTTAAAACATAAAAATAGTAAAGTCTGACACACTTTATGTTTACATTATGTCACTCTATGCCAACCTTAATCTTTTTAAATATTTTTATTATTATTATTAGAAACCCAAAACTTTATTGAATGTTTTTTTATTGTTTATTTTTCAATCCAAAAAAAATAAGCGACGATGATAAATTTATGTTTCGAGCCAGGATAAATACACGCGTTCGGTATATATTGTTTAAAATAAAAATGCAAATGCAAACACATTGCATATACATATCAAAAAAAAATTACATATACAAAATCAAATTTCAAAATTTACATACATATACATAAACATGCTCCACCATTCTGCAAATAATCTTCAAACTTAATATATTGCATAGAATACAAAAATATTGCACATGCACATTAAAACTTTTACATATACCAATTCAAATACTATAACAATCCAAATAGAAAATTGGTTATTTTAATCAGAGAAACCCCTCACTTTAACCATTTCTACCGTCATCTTCTTCTTTAAAAATATCAACCATCGTCGCCGTCGCCGTCGCCAACCACCGCCTTCAAAATACATCGCCAACCACCGCCTTCAAAATACACAAAAAATACACCAAAACCCATCGTGCACTAAAAAAATATTGCATAAACACTAAAAAATATTGCATATAAACATAATACATTGCACATACAAATATAATACCAAATTTCACCAAACTCAAACATAATTCTTAATTACTATTCAAAAAAAGAAACTCACATACTGAGTTTGAATCAGAAATGATCTCATAACTTTGGCCAAAAATAAATTTAGTCACATAAGTTTTTTTGTCGTCGATTTAGTCCAAATAACTTTGACAATGTCAAATTTTAGTCCAAAATCAGTCGAAACAACGTCATTTTGCCATTTTAATATGGGGGTTTCCGGTGGATGTTGTAACTTAACTGCCACGTGTACTGTCACGTGTATTTTTAAGTGTATTTGACTAATTTTTGCTGTCAATTTTGTTTTAATTTTAGGTTTAAAATTTTAATTATATATGCCTGAAATTCCAGCTGTTTAAAAAAAGTGCACGAGACAGTTCAGTCACATCATCTGCCGGAAAACCCCAAATAAAAATTGCAAACCGACGTTGTTCCGACCGATTTGGGATTAAAATTGGACATTATCAAAATTATTGAGACTAAATCAACGATAAAAAAACTTATGGGACTAATTCTATCTGAGACTAAAGTTACTGGGCATTTCAAACTCCTCACATACTAATCATCTCCAGCAATTTCTCGAAATTCTTAGATGAACGCCCTTCTGCTTCAACTGCAATCCTAGCCTTTTCCTTCCTTCTCCACTTTTACTAAACACTCCTCCTTCAATTCCCAACCCAATCTAACCCACCGAAAGATAAAGGCAAAAAATATATTATTTTCCTTTCCTTTCATCTTTCTTGAACTTTCTTTCGCAACCCTTTTCAGCTCTTGTTCTTCTTTTCACAATTAGAGAGAAAACAGAGAGAGAGAGTTTTAAATAGAGGTTTCTCGCGGTCACTACAGGAGCGGCGCCGCCGTCACCGCCATCACCACACACACGACGCCGTCACTGCAGATCCGCCATTACCACCGAATCGCCGTCGGCCATCGCCACTCTGCCCCACCCGTCGTACAAGGAAAATAGACTTGGATTGTGCTCTAAAATAATTGCATTCACAAATGATACCTTTTTTGAATTATTATTTGTGAATGAAGTTACACGCCGCAGTTCGTATTATTAGTTTATGCTCAACGACTCGTTTGGTAGGAATCGCGGGATGGCTAGATGTTAGAAATGATTAAGCAGTTTCTTTTTATATGCCCGTCCCTTTCTCCTCGTTCGTGCTATCTATAATGATAGATGAGTCAAAAACTTTCAATTTAACTTATTCTTTCAATGGGCCTTTTTGGAACTCATAAAGTAACTTGTACCTCTTAGCTTTTGGACTTGGGATTTTGTAGTTTTGAATAATATCCCCGAAAGTATATTTAGACATGTCAAAACTCGTCTACTAAACACCTTTTTGTTTAAAAAAAATATATTTATTATATTTACACGATGGTTGCTCTTTTCATGGTTGCTCTTATTAAATTTACCACCTTACAAAATCTAATTAAATTATGTTAGATAAATATCACATAGTTGCTCTTTTCAAGTAGATTAGAGATAAATAAAGAAAATAGAAAGATATTGTACGTCAGCAACAATTATTTGTTTACTGTGAACTAAAATCATTAATTGCTATCAAGATCTAAATGTAAAATTTCGAAATTGTAATGAACTAAGATCAATTTGTTCAACTCATCAAAACTAAAAGACTGAAAAAAATTGGTGTAAAACAGAGTTCACTATTGTACAAAAATTATTATTATTGTCATACATGAAAACTATCACTATTTAAAAAATATTTTATTGTATTAAATATTGAATTTTTTTATGCATAAGAATGATAATTTTTTTCACATACTAGTGAGAAAATTCATGTATAAATTTGATTCACAAGAGTGCGACTCAAAAACAAAAATTCATATGAGATAGGTACAACAGAGCACAAATCAACACTCATCTCTCTAAAAATATTAAAACGTCAATGTTAAATTATGTTTCGTCTCAGATTATCTCACGCAAATATGTATCTCAGACAAAAATAAAAAAATATGGGTTTTTTTTATTAAAAATAATTCAAAAAATGTTAAAAATTGAAGAGCGTGGAATTAGTTTTTTTGCATTACCAGCCGACATCGTGGATTCTTAAAGTACCACGTCGCGCCAAAATTTTGAATATAATTGTTTTAAAAAAAAATTGAAAGTTGAGCATTATTTTGATCTTAAGAAAAAAAAATATGCAGTAAAATTGTCAAAAAGTGAAAAATATGATATTAAATTTGAATATTAAATCTTAATCATGTTAGTAGATATTAATGTCTACACAAGAATTCTATGCTTCTTCAGAAGATATATACATGCTTAATATATATAATTATTTAATTTAATCAGATAAAAACAACACAAACCAGATGCGTTTGCAATGCGTTTGAGAAGAGAATTATTATTAACAAAAGGTAGGGTCGTTATGGAGGTAACAAACAACAATACATCTCCAGAGAATTATTATTAACAAAAGGTAGGGTCATTATGGAGGTAACAAACTAATACATTCCAGTTAAATTTGTTCATAATATGATATTTATATCACTACACTTATCAACTGATACAGTTACACTAATAAACTAAGATAATAGCATTAAATATTATAGGTACTAGTTTATAAGAGTGGTGTTTTATAAATATAATGATACGAATTTCATATTATGAACAAATTTCATAGGAAAGTTTGTGAACAAACAAAGAGCCACTTTGACAAACACTTTGTTATCAGAAAAAGGTTTGCAAAAGTTGCAAATTAAAAGCAAGACCACCCTCATGATACAAAAGCACATTCTCCAATCTTTTGATCGAAAACCACCTCTAAAGTTGCTCGGAGTCAATACAAAAAGATCTGGTAGAAACTTACCAGATGTGGCAAAATATATTGAAACCAAAAAATGATAAAGGCAATCAATTATAATGATTGGGCAAACCAGCAAAATGCTTACTCATTGCTTTATCTTTCCTGAAATTATTTCTTCCCCCTCCTCTCCTCCCCCCACCTCTAGAGAATCCCCCCCTCCCTCCCCCCCTTCCTCCAAATTCATTATTTTCTTCCCCCTCTTCTTTACCCTCAGTTGATTCAGTAACCCACCTACCCCCGCCCCCGCCCCTCCTACCCCTGCCCCTCCCCCCTCCTCGTCCCCCCCTCCCAACTTCATCGATACCCCTTTCGTCATTTTGCTCATCTTTCGATTCTGCTAACCTTTGAACCGCCCCCAAAGGCATGTTTCCACCTTTTCCAAGCCCATGAATGAGTTCCTTCTGTGCTTGATTAACCAATCTCGATTCGTTATAATTGGATACGGCCACAGAACCCTCGACTTTGTAGCTATAATTCTTACCATCCTTGACGTAAAACTGGGGCTTTTTACGTGATTGCCACTTTGAATTGTCGGAATTCGAAGTTGAGCTCCCACCATCACCTCCCCTGTGTGAATTGTCCGTTCTACCCTCTAATGATTCAAACTCCTCTACCCCTAAATCTCCGACGCTCAGACCCAAATCGTCGAATGAATCATCGTACTCGTCTTCGTACTCAAACTGTGATGCCAGAGCTGAAGTTTTAGCCAATTCCTTCTCTCTTTTCTCATTTAAGATCTCAGAATCAGACAAATCGTTCGTATTCTTACGCACGAATCTCCCGACTGAGGAAGAAGACGAACTTGAAGAAACCCCAGCTTGAGTTTTCACAACGGTGGGCCCCACAACCTCAACTGCAGGTTCTAGAAGCTTCCCCTTACCCTTATCATTCCTACTCGCAGATTTTGTGGGCTGTGGTGGTGTTTCCATTGAAATATCGAGAGATTGGAGTTCTTGATGAAGAGTTCCTTCGAGGATTCTCTGAATTACCTCCTCGGTGTCGTTGTTATAAGCTTCGAGACATGCTATCAAGAAACCTTTACCGTAATCTGGAAAGAGTTCTTTTATTTGGCTGATTTTTGACTCTATGATTGCTAAATCTTCATCTGAGTGTTTTTTGGTGGTGCTATTTGGCAATGAGGAGGTAGGGGCCTCATTAGAATCAGCTTGTAGTGAAGTCCCCGTGATTATAGAAAGAAACTGGAATTGTTCATCATCCACCAATAGCCAACCTAAGAAAGAAAACCAAAATCTTTTAGACACTTACCAAAAAAATATGTGATTTTGAATAATTATCAAATACCCCATAAAATGACCAAAAAAATTGTTTTAACTAACGAAGTAAGGCAAAATCATTACGATTTACAAGTAATTCTTTGTTATTCTAAGGGGGTCTTTTCAACTTATATTGAATAGTGTAGAAGTGCTTTTTATCAAAGCTGTTGTGACCCAACTTTTTAAAAAGTTAAGTGCTTCTTGGGCTTGAGTAGTGTTTTCAAACAGGCACTAAGGGGTGCTTTTAATAATGTACCATGAATAATTAGTATGAAAATGCACATTAACATATTCTTTAACAAATAAACAGAGTTGGTCTTAGGTAAGGCAGTCTTACTGTGTAACTGGTTTAGAACTATCACTTTATGATAAAACAACTAATACTTTTTAATGGAACAGCCAATACTATCAAATTAATACCTTTTAATGTAACAACAAATACTGTTTAAAATACACGTAAAATGGCCTATGTAAACAGGTGGAAAAAGATGCAAAGAACAATAACAGTTGCACTAGAGTTATGCCCTTAATCGGAATGAGGACCAAAATTAAAGATAACTGGAATAACAATAATGCATATTTTCAATTTTTTCAAGTTGAAATAGCAATATACGAGAAACAATTTGGAAAAGCAAATATGTTCAGATGCAGTTATACACAAAACATAGTGCAATGCAGTTTTTCATTCGAGATAAGATATAGCACCAATCACAAGAATATTAATATGTGTGAAAGCAGCATTTGATGTTAAATGTGTAATGTAGACATAGTGTAAACCAGAAACTAAATAAAAGTATTAAAACTATTTAGTTAGCTTTTATTATTTCTTTCACTCTAAAGGTGAGTGCAAAAGAAAGAGTAGTAGGATAAATAGATGGCAAAAATGCATCTTTAGATCCTAAAGAATTAAGTTTTGTTTCAATAAGTTCGCACCCATTAACTTTATAGTAAAACTATTAATGGAAATTTTAGTGGGCAGCAACTTCACAGCTTCCATTACGAGCCTGGATTTTGCAATCTTAAACCCCCCTTTGTTCTAAGACTTGGAGTAATGACTTTGAAAATCTATTAAACCTACTCTACTTTATCACCTACCACCACTCTCTTTTTTATTCTCCCAATATAGTCACATCATTTACTTTTTTGTTCTCCCGATATACTCATAATAATATAATAATACATCACTCACTCTTATACATTGATTTGACATAAAGTTAAATCTCGTCCAACTCAAAAACAAACACACACCTTACTGTTTATCAGGATTTCAAAATCCCCTAGACTCAAAAACCACTTTTAAAAAACCCCAAAACAAACATTGTCTTGGGCTGCGTTTGTTTTGGGATTTAAGTGTGCGGAGCAAGTCAAGGTTTTAGAAACTAGGGATTTAGAATCCTTGGTGAATAGTAAATATATGTGTTTGTTTTGGTATTTGAGTAGGGTGGGATTTAACTTTATGTCAAATCAATGTTTAATAGTGATTGATGTTGTATTATTATATTATATTGAGAAGAGTAATATAGTGTAAAAAGTGTGATGTATTGGGAAGAGTAGTGATAGGTTTTATAGGTATTTGTAGGTGTAAATTGAATGTGGGATTTGAAAACCAGATTCTAAATCTCAAACTCATATGAGACGGGGAGCGCAAAGTCCTAAGTCCATCCGTGTGAATCCCAAAACAAACATAGCCTTGGGGACTAATAAGCATACTTAATACTTCAGGGATCCGGAGATGCATTTTGCCTAAATAGATTCTTATATTCAAGCAAACCCTGAGTATTATTATACACCTAAAGATAATATGCATCATTTCTAGTGGATAACAAGAACTTACAAAGAAATGCTCACCTGAATTGCGCAATAATTCAATCTTATCCATCATTTTGTGATTCTTCTCAATTTCCTGGATAAATGTTGCCCAATTTTGCCCATGTGTCTGCTCACCAGTAAGATCTCTTATCGTCTGTATTAGAATGTCAGCCCTAATAACAGGATCCTCCACATTTGCTGGAAACATCTTCATTGAAACTGGAAGAAGAGCATAACTATCTTGAAATACCTCATCACTTAGATAGCATAAATTAATTAAATTCCATCCAAATTTTGCTATCCTTTTTGATAACATCTTCAGACTAGTAAAGACATTTGAAAGCAAATCAGTCGACATTTCCTTGTCTTTATCTCCTACTCCCAAAATACTACGAAAGCCCCTCAGCAAGGATGGAAGAAGTGAGTCGTGTAGCCTCGCGAGGGTAGTGAGCAATTCTTCATTTCCATAACTGCAAAGAAAACATAACATAACTATGAAGTATACAATTTACCTTTTCAATATGAAGAGAGTCTTGTATGCACCATGCAACTCAAGTGCATTTTTTAACAGTATTCCTTCGTTGTTTTCATTGAACAGTAATAGTTTTTTTCACCAAACAGTATTAGTTGGTTCCACTGAAACGTATTACTTGTGTACAGTTGCATTACAACTGTTGTACAAGACTCTTTCATGAAACATTCATGGAAAAGACAGTCAGCCAAGACTACATGTTTTACGGTTGATATAAGAACCAACGTCAGCATTAATACCAAAAACAAAATTTTAATTTTGAGGCTCAAATGATCATTATCAGTATACTATCTGCCACACAGTTTAAGTCTAATGGTAGTTAATTAAAACTGGAGCAGGGCAGTAATTTAATCACATTCAGGGAACATGTAACGTTACCCAAAAACTATTTCTTACTCACAATGTTGTTGACTGCCTTGAGTTTCTAATTTTCGCAAATATGAATTCTGTAACAAATTCACATGTAATGATCACTTAAAAGTACCATTAAATTTTGATCAGGGATGAATGCAGCAGCTTTTTTCTATTGAATATCATCTTGGGTAAAATTACACACATATTTTTCTTTGTGTGTGCATTTAACCAACTACGCTATTTAGTATTTACACCTTTCTTTCCTTATAAGAAGAGAACCCCACGGTGGTAGGTCCTTGGAATAAGGTTCTCTTTTCTTTCTTTTTTTAATCTTGAAGACTGATAACTAATGTGAGTTATAAAGAAACAAGTCTCCCTATATCTCACAAGAATTATTAGTCACTTTGAAATAAACTGAATCACTAATTAAAGTCCATATCCTCGAGATGGGTAAGAAGCACATTTAAGAAAAGTATAAGGTACAATTTTGGACCCTAAATTAGTGTCTCAGACTCTCAAGTACAAATTGTACCCTGAATTATTTTTTTTGTACAAATAAACACTATTTAACTTTTAAAATCGAACAAATATGCCCTTCAACTAATTAAATGAGACATGTAGATCCTTTCACTACATGAAGCTTAAAAGTAGTAGATGAAATATTTCATTAAAAAATAGTGCATGACACTTAAAACAATAACCAAATAAACAAGAAATATGTATGTTAATTAAAAAAATTGGGAGACAAAAATTAGTGGCGGACTTGAAATTTAACAAGGAAATTTTCAACTTTTGATTTCAAATTCCATGAATATAGAATTTGATAGAGAATTGGAAAAATTACATTCTTCCACCATACTCTCTCATACTCGATGTTTTATATATGCACCAAGATATGGTCCAATTTAAAATATAATATCTACTATCATAATAATGTGGTTTACCAATTTTTTCAATAAAAGGGCCCATAACCCTCATTTTATTAGTTGAAGGGCTTATTTGTTTTTAAAAGTTAAGAGTGCTTATCCATACAGAAAAATAGTCTAGGGTCCGATTTGTACCGAGACAGTAGTTTAAGGTATAAATTGTACCTTATCCCTTTAAGAAATAATATGACCAGAATAAGCAAATCTTCAACCATGTACAAACCCTAAAAGGAGACACGTGTACTTCACCATTTCTTCCAATAAGTTCGATTTCATTGATAGACCAATTTGAGATCAGTACCACTAGAGGTAAACCAGTAACTGAAGTATCCTCAAGATCACATGAAAATTGAAACATATCCTATTGTTTCTACCTAACTATTACTTTACCTACATTTTCTTCACACATTTTGACTGATAAACTCAAGAAAAAGGCAAAAATGGAGATATGGCATACCTCTCAATGCTTATACCGATTGTTACAAAGTCCCATAATAATTTGAATGCCAATTTTAAATCTTAGGCGGCGGAAATGGTACCTTAACTCAACAGGGGAAGAGAATAAGACAGCTGCATGTTGATATGCATTAACAAATGAGTCCAATGATACAACAGAATCATTTATGAAGTCCATTACCTGTAAATAAAGAATGAGGAGCGAGTTACAAAGAATAATTCAACTCTCCAGAATAAGGACTGTGTTTATAGGGGGTGTTTGCAACAACTTATGTTTTGAGGAAGTGATTAAATTTAGTGACTGTGAGCAATAATTGCTTAATAGTGAAAGTAATGAGTGTATGCCAAATTTGTATGAAGTAGATATTGAGAGTTTGGTAAAAGACTTGAATAGAGTAAAAATATTAGTGAAATCAGTTAGAAGCAAGCCCCTCTCAGCTTTTACACTATGGACTCCGAAATAAGGACTATGTTATGTTTATAGGTAGTGTCACAATGAATGTTTCTGAAAAGCAGAGGTAATACAAAGTAGAGTTGACAAAGTACCTCTAGATAGTCAATTTGAAGATGGTTGGATCCTTGGTCTTGGTGGCCAACAGAATTTAGCAAAACCTGTGCACAAAAAAAACATAAAACAACAATACATTTGAATGAAACAATCAATACAATCAAAATAATACCTTTTAGTATAAAGATTAATATTGTTTAAAAATACACAAAAATGCAAAGCAGTTTCACTTTCACCATAAAATTGATCTGCGAATGACTTTGCCTTACTTATATTGATTGAGTTTTTTGAGATGGTTCTACTTATTATTGAACTCACTGAAGTGATCAGTTTTCATCATAATTCATAACTATACTCATATACACCAAAAAATATCCTACACTAAGACAAATTTCACATAGGAACAAATAAAATTATATGAATTGGAACATATCATTCAAAGCATACTTTTAAATGTGATTATAATATTCAACAGTACAAGGTGCCGCAAAATTGTGAACTGTAACAACATTATAAATCTAGTATACATATAAAAGCAGAACCAAAAATATAAGTTTGGTTTTTCCCGCCCAAACTTGCTTTCTTTCTTTTTTTTCTTTTTTCTTTTTTTTTTTTCTTTTGGTTGCTGCCATGAAAAGACAAAAGGCTGAATGCTTCAAAATTTGGACAAAAAGAAAGAAAATATAAAATTACTACACAAAAAAGTTGCATGTTTTCCAGACATCTTTATTTAAAACTTTTGCACAAAGACTATATAATAACTTTTTCGAGTTCAATTTTTAACATAATATATCAAATTAATCCTTTTTTTATGTATTAAATTTGACACCCATATTGCATACTTGAAAACGAAATTTCAAATCTAAAATGTGGGTTATTTAGTCGTATGAAATGTTTTTTTATTGAATTTGAATATGATGTTGAACTTGGATATTTACAATAAATTTGAGCGTTTCTGGTGAGTTTACATGAAAATGTGAAAATATCGAAAACTGAAAACATAAAATATATTATAGATAGAAAAACTATACTAAGTAAAATTTTATATGTATATAATTTTATCCACATGTATATATTAGCATATGCGTAAGACAGGCGCATTTCTAGTTACTACAAAAAGCAACAACGCCTATATAAAATTGAAAGAGTAGAAATGCACCTCTAAGCTTGTGATGCACCGTTGATGCATTGTCTGGTTAATACTCAAGAAGTGAGTGATTAGACCAAGAAAACCACTATGAATATAGGGCTGTGCGTTCATTGCATTCGTCACCTGGAAAATGGAATTTAATCGAGCTCACATAATTTTACTAACTCACCAATAATATGCTAATTATTATTTAACAAATATACTTTAATTATAAATAAAATAAAAACCTCTATTTAATTTTATGTAAGTTCTCGAGTCGAGCCGAGTTGACCTCGAGTATTTAGAGTTTGTATTGAGTAGAGCTCAAGTTCAAATGAATTGAGCTCGATTGAGTTCGAGCTTTGAGTTTATTAATGGAGTCGACTCGGCCCATTTACACCCCTATCAACAAGTAATGTGCTTGTGTGGACATACCAGTATCCGGGTAAGATCTTCATTTTCATGACCGTATATGGCGCATATATCTAACAGTCTTGGCAAATCAAGCAACTTCTTGTCCTGCAGAAGGGCTATACATATAATTTGTAAGCAAAGTGTACAAGTTGAAAGATAAATCTTTAGTACGACACCAAAATTGTAACACGTGTAACATTGTTTCATCTCATAAAACTCATCAGAACAATCCAGATCCAATTCTGAGATCAAAGAGTGGATTATCATTATGCCCAAACCAATCCTAATCCAGAAATCTAACTGACTTAGCTGACATCTGACAGAAAAAATGTGCAGTTCAATTAAAGTTTCACGGGATACCTTTCGATCTTTTCATATTAATTACAAAACTAAATCTTGAATCTTTTACCAGTAACATCATAGAATGTGTTGGAAACCATCCTTCTGGCAAGGCCTTTAGGGACTATAAGTCTTAAGGACTTAAATAATTTAATAGAAATTTATTATCTTATGATTGGTCCCTAACTATTTAGTAGCCATGTTTTATATTTTATCGCTAAACCAACAAGTACTCAATCCAGTAGGTACCCCATCCTACTAAATACTCGAACCCAAACACTAGAACATTTACCTTCTATTTTGGAGGCCTAATAACCATTTAACCAACCAATCCACCAAAACCAGAATAATTTGAGTTAAACCCCAAAATAACCTGACTAAAAGCATACCCTTAGCAAATAGATAGCATGACCATGTCCTAGCATAGTTAGGAGAAGAACAACGGAATCCAACTCTTCATGTATAACACTATAATAAAAGGCAATTCAAACAGCTTTTTCCTCTTTCCTTCTTCTTTTCCTTTTGGCAAGATAACAACTAAAATGCATCCTATTATGTGGGAGGTTCAATGGTAAGCTGACAGACTTTTCTAGGTGCTCCATATACATTAAATCAGTTTCTCTGGTTCAGATTTAATAATCAAAAGGACAGGTTAAAAATCAAGCTATATTTAAGAAGAGGCACACTTGCGTGAGACGGTCTGATGGTGAAACGGAGCATAATTTGGGGATTGACGCTTTAAGACTTTGGGAGGGGTGGTGTTGATTTGTGTTAGGTAGCCTAGGTTGTACCCTTCTCATGCATGAGACCGTCTCATACGAGTTTTTGTCATTTTAGAACTGATTTACGGCAATATACAGCTTAGAGAAAACAATACTAGATGCAAGGATTGAAGGTTTATAAGAAAAAGCATTACAGCATCTTACTGATACTAAAAGTGTAGATATAGGCCTTAAGTATGATGGATAATAAGCATAATAAGTTCTGACAAAATAACTGTAACTACAATAAGATTATTGCCAGAATAAAAGATTATCACACCTTCATGGTCTTTTGCACTCAATGTATCAGCAGCCTTAGCACCAGGATCCCGGTTGAACGATCTGCAGCAAAGAAGTTCCACATCTGATAAAATTCAAAGACGATGAAGGAAACTAATGGAAGGAAGAATTCAACTTAAACTTACAAGCGATATAAGATCATGAAGACACGCCGACACAGCTCAAATTCACCAACAATCACTCCAGCAACTTTTCCTCGAGCTCCACGGTGGGGGAAATCATACCACCTATTTCTGAATTTCAGAAAACTTTCAAGGAATGCATTCAATGAATCGTCGGTGGCCACTGCAAATGAGAGAGGGAACAGAAAAATGTATAATGGATACCTCTCAAAACAATTAATACTTAATAATCATCAGTAATATGATTCCACAGAATGCTCAAGATATATGGAAATTCAAATTCACAGCAAAAGCAATAATGTATACATTGATACATACAATGCTTCACAGTGCAACTGTACAGACATTCTTCCATAATCAGAATAAGAAAAATGCCCAAATTATACTAAAACAGTAAAATAAATCAGCTCTCCAGCAAAAGTAATTAAGCAGTAACTACTACACTATAACCAGTCAATATCACATTCATACAACTTCAAAAACGCATTATAACCCCAAATTTATCAACAAAATTCCATGAACACCAACCTTCTCTCCAGAAATCTCGGGGATTTAACTTGAGCAATCGAGATAACTCCCTATTCAACAAATCAACCACACGCTGCGACTCGACCGGATCCAATCCGCCTTCGTCGGGGCCGAGCCCCGCCGCCACCGCCTCATCCTGTGGCAAGTAAATTACGAAATTGCCACTGGTGGAAGCTTTCTTTACCCACTCCCCGTGTTCCCCCATCCGGACTCTGCTCGATGACGCCGCCGCAGCATCGGAGTTGTTAGTGGCAGCGGAGGAGGTTGCACGAAGGGAATTAGAGAGGGTCTGGGGAGGGTTATTAGGGTTCTTCGGAATAAATTTTTTCTGGGGTTTAGCGAAACTTCTGTGATCATTCTTGTTGTGGCTAACGAATCGATTCGACATTATAAGGAATTTGCAATTCTGAATGGTATATATGTACCAGTTTTGTATATATGACTTGAAAGAGATTGCAGAGATTATAAGCGCTAGCTGCTGAATTGGAAGAAAGAGACGATGAAGTACTCTCAGGGAGAATAGTGCGAATGAGGGAAACAAAGGCGTCTGTGAGTTGATTCTTCAATCCACAGTTCCTTTTCGATTTTTTATTTTGGGTAAAGGTTTTATTTATGACATTTTTCGTTCCGTGGTGCCCAAGGGGGTTTTCAAGTTACCGATTCGTTTTCATCTCGAAGGAAAAGTAATACTCCTACTACACCAAGTTAAAGAGCAGGTGTTATTGGTATGAAATTTATATTATTTATAAATTAATATTATTATATTTTATATTTATAAATTAATATTATAGTATTAACTATTAAATGCTATTGATATGAATTTATAAAAGTAATTAGACCACTTTATAAATGTAATAATATAATTTTCATATTATGATCAAGTTTCACTGAAGAGTTTCTGAGAATTAAAATATTCAAACTTCAAAGGGCTATTGGCTTGACTAAAATAAATCTCATTTTCTATTTATGAAATATACATGTATTATCGGGTCTGTCTTGCAATGACTTAATTGCAAACTTTACTCGTAGCTTAGAACCATTTCTCAAAAATTAAAATTTTGAGAGGGCAGTTTAAAAAGTAAGTGTTTATATCCTCTTTTCTTGAATTTGTAAACACACTCTAAGTCAATGAAAGGTAAATTTATTATTATTAGTTGTTTTTATTAAAAAATATTAATTATTTTTATTGAAAAGTATTAGTTTCTTTCACTAGAATATCTATACAACTGGTGTATCATATGGAGAAATAATGAATTCATAAAAAAAATAGATAATTGTATCATTACGGATTATCGAGAATTTTGGTACAAATAACAGTATTAATAAATGTAAGTTTTTGGTATTTTAATATATATTTGTATAAAAAAACAATTGGTATTTCCATATCACGATAACTCGGTATCATGCCAAGATATCCCTAAAAAGAATTGGAGCAATGACATGTCATAAAATCATATGTATGTTTAATTTGTACAAAGTTGTGTAGAATAGAATACCAAGGCAAGAAAGATTATTTTAAGAATATTGTCCAATAAATAAAATGTGTACCAGGAAAAAATTTCATACAAATATATATTTTTTAAAAGATATAATCTTCTCCTTGATCTGCTTTGCTCATCATCTACATGACCGCACAACTATGTTGCACGGATGCAGGGACATGAGTGCGGGGGCGATACGATACGGATGCAGGGATACGTATTTAAAAAAAAAATTGGGTACGATTCGGCAAAGATACGTCTATTTATTTATAAATTATTATATATAACACCTAAAAATATATATAAATCTAAAATTTGTAAAACAAAATGTATGCAATTCAAATTTTTCTCCCTAAAAATTTAACAATATTCAATAATATAATCTAATTAAGTAATAAAACAACAATTCAAATATCATCAGCTCAATATATAAGTCATAATGATGAATTCAATCTAAAACAAGTGTCATATTGTCAATTTAAGTTGCATTACATAATAAAGTTCAATTAAATAACACATCTAATGCCTAATAACATAACCATATTTAACCATCTAGTATGGATTAGCGTATCGAATTCATGTGTCCGTTAATTTATTTTATTTTATAATTTATCGATTCGCCAAGTGGCATCCGGATACGCGGATTCGATAATCGCACCCGTTTTAGGGTGCGGGTGCGAATCCGATACTGCATTGTGATATTTTAAAAAGAATCCGTGCATCATAGCCGCACAATAAATAACTGCAGAATCTATCATTTGATGAGTGGTATCCTCTGCCTCAACAATATTTATTAATTTTTTGTAAATCTCTCCATTAATTCGTACACGTGCAAGCTCACATGATACATTCAGTCACACGTGTATGTATTTCTACAGACCTTGTATATTTAAACTGAGTAGCTCCATCGTATTTTGGCTCCTTTATAAATATTTATACTAAAAATAATAGTAATAATTAGTTTGTAATTAATTAATTAAGCATATATATTTGATTTGATCAGTTGTTGCTTAATTCTGAGGCCATATATTTGGAACATTAATCTTCTAATAAAGCCCCATGTCCATTCCGTTGTAAGCAATGGGAGCGTACATCCACATGTCATCCGAGCTTAGCAACTGCCAGAAAAAAAACACACAATTAATTTTTAGGCACACTTGTGTGACAGTGTGAGACGGAGTAATTTAGGACATTGACGCTTTAATAGTTTGGAAGAGGTGGATGTGATTTGTGTTAATTTATACCAATCAGTGGGTCAGTCTCATGCATGAGACCGTCTCATATGAGCTTTTGTCATTAATTTTACGTTTACAATTTAAAAACAGATATGAAGTGTGAATTGTTAAATTGAATGCAGCAAGTACCTTGATTTGAAGCTGTAGGAACTTTACGTAGTGCACGGCCTCTTCCAGCATTGTGCTAATGTCAACCTTTGTTCCATTAGGAACAAGATTCTGCAACAACTTCAATCTCTCATTGATTCTCTCTCTTCTTTTCTGAAATATATATATAGAGAGAGAGAGATTAGAGAGAGATTGGTGCAACTCTTAATGTTTTTCAATATTTTTGTCTAATAGAACAAAATGGTCGAAAAGTATTAGTTCGTATGAGAAAATGTATTAGTTCATATGACGAAGAGTATTAGTTCTATATTGCAAAAAGTACTAATAACGTTCAACCTACAAACTAACACATTTTTTTGTATTAACTAATACTTTTCTTCATATGAACTAATACTCTCTCATAAGAGGTAACAATTAAGCTAACTTACCCTGGCATAAAGGCTTTGGGCATCAGTTGCAGGACCTTTGCCGCCCTTAGCTTTCCCGTTCGACTCCGAATCCGAGCTGCAGGCAGTCGAGCTCTGCTCGTTGCAGCCTTTCTTCTTCTTTCTCAACTGCGCGTTCCTAGAAACACGAGTCCTTTTCCCGTGACCTTGGTCGGGCTTCGTCTTCCCCTGCATTTCGTTGCACGAATCCCCTGTTTCCGCAGGCTGTTCATCACCCTCTGCATTATTGCACATTTGTGCTTTCAGCTGGAGAATTTCTTCCATCAAATCATCGCCAAAAACCGGCATAATCGAGCTTTGGTAATTCTGTGTATCCATACTCAAAAAGTTCATATAATCATCAGCATTAACTGCAGGGCTTTCAGTGGTGTTGCTACTTTCTTGTGAAACAGAGTGACAGGGGAAAAACAGAGTTGCATCAACTCCGGCGACATTCTGGCCGGCGGCAGGGAAATCGCCGCCGTTGAAATGAAGGTGGATATCGGAATCTTCACAAGAAAAGAGTTTGCTCAAAGACTCCCATTCTCCGTCAAGAAAAGCTTCAACGCTTTCCATTTTTAGAACAATGAAGGGAATTAGGGTTGAAGTGGGATATGAATGAATATATGATGA
Organism: Stenogyne calaminthoides; assembly: GCA_037126765.1. Taxonomy (NCBI): domain Eukaryota; kingdom Viridiplantae; phylum Streptophyta; class Magnoliopsida; order Lamiales; family Lamiaceae; genus Stenogyne; species Stenogyne calaminthoides. The sequence goes on along the minus strand of JBBCBC010000005.1, from coordinate 17,134,901 downwards.
TTGGTTTTTTTATGATACTTTGAAATACAAAATTTTGTATCCTATTTATACCATTGGAGTGTGATTGACTTCAATTTAATATTGAATTATTTGTGACATACCATATTATATTTAAAAGGGTTAGGTCCTAATTCTTTGTAACTAACCTCAGCAGTCCAATGTGGGGTCCTTACACAGGCCAAGCACAACTCATAATAGGGGACCCACCAAAGTACATTCCTTTAAAAAACACTTGAACCACCTCAATGACTTGCTAAAAATGCCACGTAAATAGCATGTGTAATGAAAAATTATGAATTCAAATTTTCAAATTTAAATTTTTTATCATGCTAATATTGTTGGATGAAAACAACTAATATTGTTTAATAAAAATAATTGATACCAACCAACAATATAACACCTTTTAATAAAATAATTAGTACTCCCTTCGCCCCCAAAAGTATGTTTAGATGACTGAAATATGTTTTACGAAAATGTTGATTAAGTACGTCTATGGACATAATTTTTTTATCTTCATCGTTATACTTAACTCAAGTTATCATTATATTTTACTCACAATCAATTATGTTATTTATAAATGGACATAATGTATGTTCCCGTAAAACATGTTTCAATCATCTGAGCATATTTTTTAGGGACGAAGGGAGTATTATTTAAAAATGTACTTAAGTTGCATAATTCAACTGATACATAAAAACATTTGCATTTGAGTTGATATGATGTGAAACTTATTCACCGTAAAACTGGTTTTTTTTTTCAGGCATGACTCTTCAGTTATCATGACTAATATTCTTTTGTAATATAAGTCATACCCTTCAATATTATAAATAATACCTTTTAAAGTAAAATGTCACACCCTTCAATATCATAACTAACACCCTTTAGTAATATAATTCACACTCCTTAACCAATTTCACATATTTTTTTGTAAAAAAATTTCACCTTATAATTTGTTTTTGCCTTTTTATCAAGCTCGCCACACCAATATTGTGATTTCTAACTAACATACAAGAATTATATAATAAATAATAAAAATTCATATGAAACGGCTCCATACATAAAATATGGTACAAATTAATATAAATCAACATTCATTCTTTTTAAAATGGCATAGTGTCATTGCACAAATTATGTTTTATCTTAATGTTAATCTGTCTCATACAAATATGTCCATTAAATATAACAACTGAAAATTCTACAATAACTTTTGTTTTATCCAAAAAAGTAACAAGAAAATGCCACGTAATTATTGAAGTAAAAAATGTTGAATGTCTACACCTAATCATGTTGATGGTGACTAACAATGATCCATCATTAGTGTTAACACGATAATAATGTGGTTGGGTTAATGAAAGTGAGAAAACAAAAGAAAATAGAAAAAATAAATGAGTAACTTACTAAAGAATTGGGAGAACGTGGAATTAATTTGTTTAAGTCGAAAGAGGGAGGATGAATCAAGAATTAGGGGTTTGCTATTGCGAACGTGTGGATGGGCATGCCATTAATTTGTCATTGTAGAACAAACTAAGCCGACATTTTCAACCGATAAACTCGCTCCTTGTCTACCTAAACCTAACTCTTGTTCTATACCAAATTCAACTTTAAACACCATTTCAACTTCTTAGATTATTACATCTAATGAATTTCATTTTGGATTTGCAAATTATCTTTTATTATTTTTAATTGTGTAAAGCTTTTGTGAACGTCCCTCACGTAGAGAAATCAAAATTTATCAATTAGTTAGAAATATATATGTGAATCAATTAATTAATGAGTAAGTGAGTATAAATTTTTTTTATCGAGTAAATAGTGACTCAAACTCATGACCTCGTAATATAGAATATAGATAGTGGTGTTCTAACGGCTTGAGTTATTCCACTTTGTCACCAAGTGAGTATAATATACATGTAATTTGATCTCACCTCAGTACCTATGTCTAATATATATTTTAAACAAAAGGACCAATATATATTTACACTTTATTTTCTCAAGCAAGAATTAATTTGGGAGGCATAATTCTGAGTGGAATAATTCCTATGTCAATCTCACAACTTGCTCGTTATTTTAAATAAATAATGTAGGATAGACTAAAATTTACAGTTGAATTCATTTTTTTATGTCTCATTTGAAAATGAGCATAGTTCAAATCGCAATAGTTGTATAACTTATAATATCGTTTATGATAGGGGAATGAGATCACCTATTCCATAATTGGTGTTCCAATTTTTATTCCATAATATGGATGAATGACACGTGGAATAATAAAAAATATTCAACGGACCACCATACCCTGGGTCCATGTGTTAAAGATCCAGAAGGAATGAAACATCAATGGAATACAAAAAGTGGAACAGGGGAATCGAACCGGATTATAGGTACTTTAATTAGAAGCATTGTCAAATACTCAATTTCAGATTTGGTATTAATTTTTTTTATATTTGATTTTGTCGATATTAACAATTAATTTGAGTTAAGAATGACGAAAATTTGAGATATTGATTGCTTAACTGAGGCTCGAAAACAACTGCCTTCTTTATTGATAAGGAGGAAAAATACCAAAAACAAAGAGCGAAGATTCGCTAGCTCGGGGTAGGGGGGACTCAATACGAGATTTTTTCATCAACTTGCTTCATCACGTAAGAAAAAAATAATATTTTAGGATTGTTCACTGATAGTACTGTTCTGGTCACAACTAATAACGAAATTGAGGGTTTCATGAAGCAATACTTCGAATCCCTGTTCACGGCCACTGGAAGTCTATTCTGATATCGATTATGTTATTACATCAGTACATTGCAACATTACTGATGTTGATAAAGCCATGTTGGTTAGTGAGTTCGACCTAGATGAATTCAGAGTGACAGTTTTAAAAATGCACAAGGACAAATCTCCTGGCCCCGATGATTTTAATTTGGGTTTCTACAAGAAATTCTGGAATGTTATTGGTCCGGATATTGTGGCCTCCTGTATACAATAGTTGGAGTCGGGTAGTTTTCCTGAAAATCTTAACGGTACAAATGTTGTACTCAGCCCTAAGTATGAAAATTCAACATTTGTATGGGATCTATGTCCGATCTCTCTTTGTAATGTAATTTGCAAAATCATTTCTAAATTCTTGTGCAATAGACTTAAGAAGGTCCTTCCGTATCTAGTGGATGAGTTGCAGTCACTGTTTATTTATGGTAGATTGATTCAAGATAATGTTCTCATTTCTTTTGAGGCCATTCACTCGATGAAAAAATAAGAGAAAGAGGAAGCAAGGCATATGATCGTATCAACTGGAAATTCTTAGTTAGTATACTTTGAAAGATGAAGTTTAGTGAAAAGTGGATAAGATGGATGCAACTATTTGTACAAACGATTACTTAATCGTTTGTTGTAAATGATAAATTGGTTGGTACAATTTCACCGGGTCAAGGTTTGAGGCAGAGGGACCCTCTTTCCCCTTACCACTTCATCTTGTGCACAGAGGGACTATCTAGTTTGTTGAAAAGAGAGAATCAACGGGGGATTATTCAAGGTTGTCGGGTTAGCAGAAGGGCCCCTATAAAATTTTCAATCTCTTTTTCACTGATGATAGCTTATTATTTTGTTGTGCCACTGCAGAATAATGTACGGCTTTAAAGAATGCCCTTAATACGTATGAACGTGCCTCTGATCAAGCCATCAACTACTCAAAATCGGGACCACACCGATAACCCCCAATTTCTACAAGTAATTAACGTGTTTTTTTTTTTTGCATCCCATGTAAAATTGGCCGACGAACAAGTGAAAGGTAATTAATATTCGTTCGAAAGACTCGACAATAATCTTTTCACGAATGGATAATTGAGTAATGAATATGATCGAATGTCGACAGATTTTACATGTAGCGGATAATTATTATTTTATAATAACACACAAGTTGCCTATCAAATTTTTTTTTTTTTTTAAAGAACTGCCATTTACATAATGAAGCATTGTATATTCCATAACAAGAGTATCCTCAATCTTACTTGTTTATAAGATTTTCACAAATACCCAAAAATATTGAGCATTTTTTATGTGGTTATTAATTAACTATCAATTGATCTTATCGTGTAGATATTGAATGATGAAGAAATCGTAAATATTCTGAGAAAGCACAACGATATCTATGATAAGAAACAACTTAGCTGTGATATCTTGTTATTCTAGGGTTTTAAGATTAATTAGAAACACGACTTTTAATCCTTTTATATATCTGAGATTACCTGAACTTAGCCATTTGTCGTAAATTTCATCACCTTAGATTCCGCCGTTACTCCCGCGTTACTCCCACGCGTAGGATAAAGACACTTTTTAATGTACTATTCCATTTTCACTATATCTTCTATATATATTTCTAATTAAATTATTTGTCGTTTTAAATTTGATTCTTATTACAAATTACTTGAACTTTTCCAGCTTAGAATTAATATTTGATCATTTTCAATTCTTTTTTAAGGCGTTTTAATTTTTTTATAACTCGATATTCGGTCCAAAGACTGATTAATTTGAGGGATCAGAACCCACCGTTCACTAGAGGGACCTCACTTCAAGTCAGAGCAAAACTCTATATGCATCAATTTATAAGTGTAATGATATGAGTTTCAGATTGTGAATAAATTTTAAAGGGGAGCTTGTCATGTCTCAAGAATCAATCGCACTTAAGGGATTTCGAACCTGAAACCTAGAGATGCACATATTTCTAAGTCTCAAGCCTACACAACTTGACTAATTAATCCTGATTTTTTAAGGCATTTTAATTATTTCTTAATTAATTTGTAGTTATTTTTTTAAAAGAACTAATTTGTAGTTAAAAGACGTATTATTCTTCTTATTAGTTTTTGAGATAGGCTAGTAGTACGTGCAGATGTGCAATGATTCTTTTAATTCGTGAATACATATGGAGAGGTTTACAGTCTATGAACGAATCACGAAGGGGATCTTGGCAATTAGTAATATCAAGCAGCTGGAAAATTCAATAATACTCTCTAGGCTAAGTCTTGTATGCATCCAGGTGCACTTATATATAATGCATTTTAGAATCGTGCAACTTGTTATACTGAAAAGTGTAATTTATTTACGTTGAACCGTGCACCTATTAATATGAAAAAAAATCGTTGCATGATTTAGTGTAAACAAATTGTACTTTTCAATATACACAAGTTGCACGATTCTAAAATATGCACTATAAGTGTATGGTGCATCATTAAATTTATTTTTCCTTGCACTCATATATAGTGCATTTTAGAGTCGTGCAACTTGTTATACTGAAAAATATAATTTATTTACACTGAAACGTGCAAATATTAATATAAAAAAATAGTTGCATGATTCAGCGTAAACAAACTGCATTTTTTAGTATTATAAGTTGCACAATTCTAAAATGCACTATGAGTGTGCAGTGCACATTTAAATTTATTTTTCCTTCTATAAGAAAAGTACATTGTAGGAAGTTTTGAGTAAGGCCGTGTAATGCTTGGGGTGAGAAAAATACCGACAATTTTTGCTATACCGCACTTATCATATCGAATTTATCGGAATTTTCGGTACGTATGATACCGTATCGAAAAGTTTAGATATTTTTGGTATATACCGGTATACCGAAAAAAATTCTATATTACGATATCGCGGTATTTTGATATCTTGCCATAAATACTTTAAAAAAAACGGTATAACAAAATTTTGGCATGACACGATGTACAAAATTTTCAACTATGAAACAGTATTTATCGAATATTCGGTTTGGTACAGTATATCATATATACCGAATTTTTGATATGGTATACAATATACAATTTTAACATTCTTAAATTTTTAGTATGATCACTGTATGAATTTTTTAGATGCCGAAAATTTCGATATGATATAAGATATGGTTCGTACCGTAACCATATGTCACCCTAGCTAATATGCTTGCTTTTTTAAAGTATCATAAAATTTTATAAAAGTACCATTACTATTTCCTTCAAATTTATGTGATAGTTATGAAATTTCAATAAAATTAATTGTATTAGTTCATTATTATTATTATTATTATTATTATTATTATTATTATTATTATTATTATTATTATTATTAGTTAAACAAAATTATGTTATATTCGCTCAATAACTAGTTGAACTCCATGGTCCGTTCAATCTTATACCAAATCTCGTTATTAGCAATTCTTTATACATTTATGTTTCCCTTCAATAAGAAAAATATATCATAGATCCTAGATAAACATAAGAGTAGGTCTTGTGTGAAATATTGCACATTAATGTTATGTGCAATACCACACAATTAAGGAAAAATATTAAAAAAGACGCGGACCCAAAGGAACCCGGGCGACCCGGAAAAATCTTGCGGGTCACCTACCAAACGTGAAGGTCGTGGGCCAAAATCACACGGAAAACGGGAAAAACAAAACTTGCTCCGCAATTAACACCCAAGACTTGAGACACAAACCAAAAACAGAAGAAAAATCACGCCGCCGATCAAAAATCACGAAGAAAACACCAGAAGAAAGCCGATAAAACAATGAATCATTCAGAAAACATGGAGAATTCTAGGAATATGATAGTAATACGAACAGATTCAACACAATCTACAGTGCGCCAGGTAACAAAACGCATACTTCATTCCCATTGTTACTAAAAACCCGAAACATGGTCTAAAAAAAGACGCTGGAAAAATAAATATATTCGAAAAACATGTGATAATATTTAAATAAACGATATGTGCATGAGTTTGGTTACTGCATGAAAAAATGTGTGTTACTTCATTGACTATTATTTTGTCACGGTATGCAAAAGGATGTGTTACTTGATTAGTTATTTTTGTTGTGTGTTACTAAAAGTAGTCATTTCTTTACTATATGCAAATATGTGTGTCACTACGTGAACTATAATACAGGTGATGCACCCATTCTATAAGAGGAACCAAATTTATCATATTTAGAGTGCACAAATGAAGAGGGAACATCTAATTTTGATGAATACAGTGGTTCATTAATTGGGATGAAGAGAGAGACAATATGCTTGATGTATGATCTATACCGTAAGCATGCCCGATCTGTGGGATTTAGTGTTTGAAAATCAACAGGGATCCTATCTAAAGATGGCAATAGAGTATTAATATCCAAACTTTTTGTGTGCTCTTAACTGGTATGAAAAGAACAAGGAATGAAGATCAAATTACAGAATTCAAGAGGAAAAGATGTGGAATTACTAGAATTGATTGCAAGACTCAAATGAGAGTTAAAATTACAGAAGATGGACAGTATGAGGTGGTAAAACACATAATAGACCATAATCATTCATTAACAAGAAGAGAATGAAGTCATTTACATCGTTCGGAGAGAGCAATCAAAGAAGGGAAAGTTATTGCTATCACAGAAATGACATCATCTGGATTAAGACCATCTGATTCAAACAGGTATCTAGCATTGAGTGCGGGGGGTGAGGATCAAATAGGACATACAATGAGAGACCACTTGAACTTTGTGCATCGTACAAAAATGAAGAACATGGAAGGAGGAGATGCAAAAACTTTCATGGACCTAATACAAAACCAAGAGGATGAAGAGAATCAGTTCTTTTACATGTATGTTACCATCTGCCTACATATGTGTTATTGTATAATAATATATGTACTACTGAATGTTTTATTTAACACATGTTTTTACATACATGTTACTGTAGGGTTCAAATGAACAATGAGGGAAGAATGAGTAATATTTTTTTGAGAGATTCAATGATGAAAGAGGATTTTGATTTATTTGGTGATGTGATGGTGTTTGATACAACATACAGAACCAATAGATACAACCTCATCTGTGCACCATTTGTTGGGATAAATCATCATTGGAAGAACACGATGTTTGGTTGTGCATTCTTATCCGAAGAGAAAACATAAACTTTTGAGTGACTATTTACAGTATTCAAAAAATCAATGGGTGGAAAAAGTCCAGTGACAATATTCACTGATCAGGGTCAAGCAATTTCAAATGCAATAGAAAAGGTTATAAGAATTCAATTAATAAAATATGTGTTACTAAATAACAACTCTGTTGTTACTATTTATTTAATATTGTGTAACTGTATCTATACTGTTTCACGTATTCCCTGATACAAGACACATGATCAATCTATGGCACCTCCAACAAAATGCAGTGAGCAGATTTGCAAAACTAAAATGTGATGACACATTCAAAGAAACATTTAACAAATGCTTATCAAGTTGTGCTACCAGAGACGATATTGAGAATAGTTGGAAAGAGATGATTACAAGTTATAACTTAGAGGATCATCAATGGTTTAAAAGAATCTACAGTTTAAAAGAGAAGTGGTGCACTGCTTTGAGCAAAGACTTCTTCTCTGCAGGACTGTTGTCTTCCCAAAGGAGTGAGAGTGCCAACAATTCAATCTCGTTCAAGACAAACAAAACAACAAGCTTGACAGATTTTTGGGGGATTTTCAACAAAGTAATGAAGGCATGGAGGGCAACTGAAACAGAGGATAACTTCAAGAATACAACAACAAAGCCAGAATCTTCACTACAACTCAATGGGATGGTGAAAAACGCTGCAGAAATATACACACTCTCTCTTTACAAAAACTTTGAACGAGAATTTCTGAGAGGCATTTCGTGCACTTCAATGATTGATAAGAATATGGACACTATGATGGTGCATGACATAACAAGAAATGGTGTGTTGAACAAAGTCACTTATGATTTTATAATGAAGTATGTAGAGTGCACTTGCAAAAGGTTTGAAGAATGTAGTATATGTTGGGATTATACTGAAAAGTATGCTTTTACTTTGTATAATCGAAACTGAATTTTCAGACTTATTTACTGAAATAAATTATTTATCACTGATGCTTTAAATATGATTGAATGTTATATATATTTATTTGCATAATCTGCTCAATAATTAAATCGTGTTAATCAGAGTTAATTTAGTGATACCGCATCACGTAAGATTAAATTAATGATCCTTGTAACTAAAAAGTACGCCATTCACGACCTAGATGGAAATGAACAACCATCGCGAAAAGGTTGAGGTGTAAGGCTCATTGGTTTGTCTTGACCAAGAGATTACACTAGTGCATGACCGATCTTGTTGAATAGGATCTGGGAGGATAAATTCTTGAGAATCGAACAAGGAAGAATTAGACCTCGATGGTTCGTTGTTTCTTAACCTTCGCCCCTTAAATAGGATCACGTGGGATTGGTAACTATTGCTTTGACTTATCATGGGTAGCGAATCGAGAGAGATTCAATACTTTTTATCTTGGGCAATATTATTGGTCACATGTGATTGCTAAGATTTAATACTTAAGAATCGTGTGCAAGTACGCTTTGCTTGATTTGCCCCTCTGGGAGGTTCATAAGTTTTATCATACCAAATCTTGCAAGTGGAATTAGTTTCCTGTATGAATAATAATGTTGAACCGCTCTCGACCAAGGACAAAAAAAGATATTAATTAACGGAAAGCTATTTCAAAGGGCTTGAATTAATTAATGGGCTAGATAATCTTAAACACGGAAATAATGACCATGAGCCATATTGACTGTAATATGGGTTAAGATGGATAGTGCAATTAATTATGTAGTGGGATTAATTAATATTTATGGGCTTGAATTATATTGTGGCTCAATATTAGATATTCAAGATCCATTAGAAGGTCCAATCTTAATTCTCCTAAAAGGCCCCCCGAGTAGCCCAACATATAGTCCAATAACCTAAAAAGGTGATTAAAATAAAATAAATATTGTTGCTTTATATTTCCTCTTATTTTCAAAATTATGGATAAAAAGGGAGAAAGATTTTCTTTGAATTTTGTTATGGAATGAAGATATGTATTCTTGGAATACAAGATTGTCTCATTAAATTCAAGAAATCTCCCACTTGGTTATACATAATGAAATTTCGAAATTTTTGGAAATATAATGGGCAAAAAGATTTTCTTGATTTTCTTGAAAAGATATTATGGAAGATATGTATTTCTTGAAATACAAGAATATCTCATAAATTCAAGAAGATCCAAATCTTGGATTCTTGCACACTAATATTTTCGAAAATTCCATAAAATAGAGGAGGTGGATTTTTTGTGGAATATTTTAATTATGGGAAAGAGAATATATGGGATATATTCAAGATTTCTTGGTGACCAAGAAAAGTCTTTTCCCACATTGAAATATCACTAAAATTTAAATCAACCCCCTCTTATAAAAATAGGGGATGATTAGTTCATTCCCAAGTACAATTCCATGTGCTTTGGAAATATTAGCAAATCCACATAAGTGGTGCAACAAAGTTTATTTTTTCCTTTTGTTAATTGTTCGTGAGTATCCTTCCACCGGATTGTCGAGCAAGGGCTAAGGGAATACTTGGGAAGTCCTTTTGGTTAGTCCGTCCACCAAAGCCACCTTTGCCATCCCGGAGAGGTACGTTCACGTAAAACCCGTAGATTCCGCGTCGTGGGTTTTACGTGGCTTTTTATATGCATGATATGTTGTTGCAATTATTGTTTGAATTAACATAGGATTAATTCATGCTAGTAATAATTAAAGAATTAAATTTGTATTTAAATATTCACCCCGAATAGATCTCATCTAACTCATTCCCCCCCCAACAAGCCGTATCGAGCCACCTGCTTTGCTCAATTTTTTTAAATTGTAATTTAATTCGTGGACATTAAATTTGAAATTGATAGTAGAACCGTTAGATCTGCTTTTGCGGTATCCAATTGTCATGGATTTTAATGTTTTATTTTGCATGCATATAAACTATGGTTTTTAATTGATTCGCTTCGGATTTGTTTTGCCTCGTGAGAAAATCCACGAGTAGACTAGGATTTGTTTGATTTGATCAATGTAATAGACTAGTCTAGATCTAGGTTTATTTATTTTTGTAAATAAATTATAACCGGATCGAACGAAAAGACGAAAGAATTAAAGGACGAAATCCGTAACCAAAGCGAGGCGAAGCGCGGCGCTACCGCACGCTTTGGGCATAAAGGCGCAGGCCGGGCGGCGAAGCGCGGCGAGATGAAAGGCACGTCAAGACGATGGGCGGCGCTTCCCCAGCCGAACGGATGGGGCGGAAGCATGATACAAGTTGGTTGCCGGGGTTGAACAACCTGACGCCGCATGTCGCCGCCGAGATCTGCCGACACCTGCCGACAATTGCCGAGGCGCGTCTGAGGCATCGCGGCAGGTCTGACGGGCGGTGCCGAGGTCGCCGAGAAATCACAAAGCAAGCGGCCGCCGGGGATCTTGGCGTGCATCCCGGCCAAGGAAATGCTTGGCGTGGCGGTTCGAGACAAGTATTTTTTTCGAGACGAAAGAGTGGGAGAAATTCGAGACGTGTTTCTTCAAGATCAAGCCAAGAAAAAATCAAACCATGACAATTGGATAATTTGTGCCCAATATGTTTATTTTTCTGTTTTGCTTGATTTTATTTGTGCTATCTTATGCTTTATTTAATTTGTTTAAATGTGTTTGCATGAGGGTTGCCAAATGGAAAAATCTCAACTTCAAAATTACTAAGTATGTTTAAATAATTAATTGACAATTTTATTCCGGATAATAAAATTGAATTAATTTTGACCTCCATGATTTATTTATTTGTGAATTCTTTTGGAGAAATTCCCCAACGACGGGTCAAAAGATAGGTTTCACATGAATGAATTCCAAACGGATGATTGTGGGTTATTACTAGTGGCGACGATGACCCTCCCCAACGAGGCTCGATCAAAGCGAAATAGTAATCCTGTATTTAATCATGGTTATTACTTAGGTATAAAATTGATATGCATATACTTCTCCTGAGTCCCCGTCGATTTTATATTGGTCAAGTGGGAGCCAACTATTAACTGGATATTAAAGGTTTGTAAATCGTTTTGTTTGTAACTCGCTTGAATGTGTTTAAATAATGACCCACCCAACGTGGCTTATTTAAACTGTTTTGAGATGTTGGCTGATGCATGTTCATATTTTTTTTGAGATTTTAAATATGATGAATGTGATCGAACCTTGTGATATACTTGTGCTATTGTGATATAGTTGTTTATTTCATTCGAAAGATGTCGTTACCTTTTAATCCACTTTGTTATTATACTTAAAGTCAATACAATATGTATGGAAACTATATTGATTGGAAAATTATAATTGTCCTAATCGCATAAAAAGCACAAGTGGATTTTGACACACAAAAATCGGATGAGCCAACCGACGAGTCAAAACATGCGGGACTCGTCGATCACCTTCTTGAGAGATGTCGTCATTTGAAAATGGTGGAGGAAAAACCCGTAAGGGATTACGTCCTCAAAATAGATGGCCCATCTGAACAAACTTGAGATTCTGAGTGCATATTATGATCTGGAGACTCAGATGAATTTGGTACTTCATTCTCTCGCCGAGAAAAGGTTTTTGAGCATTTTGGCCTCGCTAGCTAATTTGTTGCAAACTTTTGGACTCGGCGAAAATGATGATAAGGCACCAAACTCAAGCTTTGATTTTAAGTGGTCCGCCTTTCATCTTCTAGGCCAAAGGTAGGCAAGATAAAGAAGAGGACCAAAGACCATAAGCAAATAAAACTCAACCTGTTGCCAAGGGGCAATGGTAAGATGAGGAATGCTTGTTGTGTCAAGGAAAATCCAAAGAGGAAGTGCTTAAGGCTGCGGTGAGAGAGGACAATGGAGGTTTTGCTGTTCCAACCCCAAAAGGGACGGAAAGAAAGGTAATTCTCATACACTAGTTGTTGAAACTTGTTTAGCGGCGATACTTCTCATTCGTGGGTGGTTGATACGAGATCCACTAATCATGTTGGGTTCACGGGTTCTAAATGATCCGCAAACATAGTGGGAGTGAGATCCTCATCACACCGGGTAACGTTATTTAAAGTAGAAGACATTGCAATAATGCTTACGTAAGTGGCGATATTGCAATGCTTCTACGGTAACGATTATTGCAATACTACGCAAGTAGCAGACATTGCAATGCTACATGAGTAGCGATTAAAAGCGATGGGAGAAGTGCACCTATCTTTTGAAGATAAAGTTTTTTTTGAGATTATCTTTATGTTCCCGCTTTTAGAAAGAATTCACTTTCGGTTTCTAAAATTGATTAAAGGACACTAAGTTTCTTCTAATAAGAATGACATCATTTTGAAATGATGAGTGTGTCTGCATTGACATTGATGGAAAATCTCTATACAATTAATCGCGGCACACCACTCACGAAAATGTATCCTATAACACATCAATCAAGCTTTTAGAAAAGAAAAACGTTCATCAGACGTGAACGAGACACTTCTTTGACATCTAAGATTAGGTCATATAAATCCAAAGAGGATCCAAAGGTTGGTGAAAGATGGTTCACTGGAGCGTCTCCAAGTTGAATCGGATCCAACCTGCGAATCATGTTTGGAGGGTAATATGACCAAAATGGCATTTGGAGCCAAGGGGAATGGGGCTAAAGAAGTGTTAGAGATCGTTCACATAGATGTACGTAGTTCAATGTTAACCAAAGCAAGAGGAGGTTATGAGTAATTTTATTGATGATTACTCAAGGTACATTTTCCTTATGAAGCATGAATCTGAGACCTTTGAGAAATTCTAAGAATTTAAGGCTCAAGCAGAGAATCATATGGAAAAATGTATCAAGTCTCTACGATCTAATCGTGGAGGCGAATACCTCAGCGATGAGTTTTTGAACTACTTATCTGATGAAGGGATTGTATCCCAGCTCACTGCACCCGGAACCCCTCAACAAAACGGGGTTTGAAGAGAGAAGCAACATAATTCTTTTGGAAATTGTTAGATCAATGATGAGTTATACGGATCTTCCCGAGTCGTTCTGGGGTCATGCCTTGGAAAACAGCGACTTACATTCTGAACTTGGTGCTATCCAAATCAGTTCCCAGAACCCCAAAGAATTGTGGACCGGGCGCAAGTCTAGTATGAGACACATGAGAACTTTGGGGTGTCCGCCCACGTGTTGGACAAGGAAACCCAGAAATTGGATCCTCGATCGTAATTAAAAAGCTCGCTTTGTAGGATACCCCGAGGAACAAAAGGGTGAATGTTCTATAGTTCAAAGATCAAAAGGTGGAAATCCGCACCCCACTTTAGATTTTGGAAGAAAACTATATGAACCAAAGAAAACCCGTAAGTGAGATTACCTTAAATGAGCTTAGAGGGCAAACCTCGATTGTCAATCATTTTTTAGATGATATACCAAATGATACGTTTTCAACCGGAGCCTAGTCATAGTGGGAGGGTTGTTAGGCGGCCGAGAGATTCATGGGAATAGGAGAGTCCTCGGACTTGATTCCCCGAATTAGACCCATGGACATATGACGAGGCACTCCAAGATAAGGATCTGATTCTTGGCAAACAAAGAATGAAAGCCGATATGGGTTCTATGTTTCATAATAGAGTGTGGGAGCTAGTCGAACCACTTAATGGGGTCAAACCCATTGGATGGAAGTGGGTATATAAGAGGAAAAAAAAGACCGGACGGGGAAGGTTGAAACCTTTAAAAAAGACTAATGGCGAAAAGGTTATACTCGAAAAAGGGATCGATTATGAGGAAACTTTTTAGCGTAGCCATGCTTAAGTCCATCCGTATTCTCTTATCGATTCTTTGCAAGATTTTACTTTGAAGTCTGGCGAGATAGATGTCAAGATGACTTTCCTTAATGTAAGTCTTGATAAAGAGATCTATATGCAACAACCCCATGTTTTCATTGAAACAGGCCAAGAACACCTAGTTTGTAAAGCTCAAGAGGTCCATTCACGGACTCAAACAGGCATCCAGAGCTTGGAACCAAAGTTTTGATCATGTAAGAAAGTCTTATGGGTTTGATCAAAACAAGTTTGAAAGTTGTGTGTATAAAAAGCGTTTGAATCGCGCATTGGTATTCTTAGTACTATCGTAGATGACATTGTGATCATCGGGAACGATGTGAAGGTGTGGTCAGACGTAAGGGCATGGCGTTTCAAAACAGTTTGATATGAAAGACTTAGGGAAAGCCGGACACATCCTTGGGATCAAGATTACTCGAGATCGCAAGAAAAGGATGATCGGGTTATCGCAAGTATTCACACGTTGACACTGGTTTTGAAACAATTCAGCATGCAAGATTCCAAGAAAGGATTCGTACCTTTCAGACTTGGAATCCATCTATCCAAAAAAATATCCCCTAAGACGCAAAAGGAGATAGATGACATGAAAGGCATTCCTTGTGCTTCGGTACATAGGAAACCTTATGTATGCAATCTTTATATAGAGACCCAGGATATATGCTTTGTCGTAGGCATGGTAGCAAGATATCGAGTAACCCAGGAAAGCAAATTGACGACGCTTAAAACATTCTCAAGTGTCCGAAAAGAACTCGGATAGAATGTTGATTTATCGATCGATACTCCAATCCCCATCGGTTACGGACTCGGTTTCCAATCCGATATAGATTCCGTAAATTATCGACCTCGCTTAGTGTGTTTCCATTTGGGAAGTGTAGCCATCAAATGGACGAGTGTGAAGCGTAAAATGCATCAATGACTCAACCATGGGACTCGGGTAAGTAGTCGTTTGTGAAGCGAAGAAAGAACCGATTGGGCTCTAGATCTTCTTAGTGGACTTGGATGGTGTTCTGAATTTGACTAGCAATATCTGCTAGGGGCAGTTGCAAATTCAAGAGAACCAAGAGTCCACGAGTCAAACAAACACATTAAAGGAAAGACGTCTTATACGAGAAATCGTTAAGAGAGGAGATGTAGATGTGGCAAAGATAGCGTCTGAGGACAGCCTAGCAGATCCATTCACAAAGTGTCTGCCTCTGAATACATTCGAGAGACATGTGAGTGGAATGGGTGTCAAGACCGTTGCCAATCTGCTTTGAGTATAAGTGGGAGAAATTATTAGGTTCGTGTAGGTGACATTAGATGTCACGGACTACTCGAGACGTGTTGTAGTATACTTAAAAGCAGACTTTGAGTATAAGTGGGAGATTGTTGGGATTATCTTTGAAAAGTATGCTTTTACTTTGTATATATCGAAACCTAATTTTCGAACTTATTTATTGAAATAAATTATTTATCATCGATGCTTTAAATATGATTGAATGTTATATATATTTATTGCATAAGCTGTTCAATAATTAAATCGTGTTACATCAGAAGTTAATTTAGTGATACCGATCACGAAGATTAAATTAACAAATTCCCTTGTAACTAAAAAGTACGCCATTCACGACCTAGATGGAAATGAACAACCATCGCGAAAGGTTGAGGTGTAAGGCTCGATTGGTTTGTCTTGACCAAGAGATTACACTAGTGCATGACCGATCTGTTTGAATAGGACCCTCTGAGGAGGATAAATTCTTGAATCCAACAAGGAAGAATTAGACCTCAGTGGTTCGTTGTTTCTTAACCTTCGTCCCTTAAATAGGATCACGTGGGATTGGTAACTATTGCTTTGACTTATCATGGGTAGCGAATCAGAGAGATTCAATACTTTTTATCTTGGGCAATATTATTGGTCACATGTGATTGCTAAGATTTAATACAAAGAATCGTGTGCAAGTACGCTTGCTTGATTTGCCCCCTTGGGAGGTTCATAAGTTTTATCATACCAAATCTTGCAAGTGGAATTAGTTTCCTGTATGGATAATAATGTTGAACCGTTCCTCGACCAAGGACAAAAGATATTAATTAACGGAAAGCTATTTCAGTGGCTTGAATTAATTAGTGGGCTAGATAATCTTAAACACGGGAAATAATGACCGGGAGCCATATTGACTGTAATATGGGTTAAGATGGATAGTGCAATATTAATTATGTAGTGGGATTAATTAATATTTATGGGCTTGAATTATATTGTGGCTCAATATTAGATATTCAAGATCCATTAGAAGGTCCAATCTTAATTCTCCTAAAGGCCCCGAGTAGTAGCCCAACATATAGTCCAATAACTGAAAAGGTGATTAAAATAAAATAAATATTGTTGCTTTATATTTCCTCTTATTTTCGAAAATTATGGATAAAAGAGGGAGAAATATTTTCTTTGAATTTTGTTAAGGAATGAAGATATGTATTCTTGGAATACAAGATTGTCTCATTAAATTCAAGAAATCTCCCACTTGGTTATACATAATGAAATTTTGAAATTTTGGAAATATAGTGGGCAAGAAAGATTTTCTTGATTTTCTTGAAAAGATATTATGGAAGATATGTATTTCTTGAAATACAAGAATATCTCATAAATTCAAGAAGATCCAAATCTTGGATTCTTGCACACTAATATTTTCGAAAATTCCATAAAATAGAGGAGGTGGATTTTTGTGGAATATTTTAATTATGGGAAAGAGAATATATGGGATATATTCAAGATTTCTTGGTGACCAAGAAAAGTCTTTTCCCACATTGAAATATCACTAAAATTTCGTCCAACCCCCCTCTTATAAATAGGGGATGATTAGTTCATTCCCAAGTACAATTCCATGTGCTGGAAATATTAGCAAATCCACATAAGTGGTGCAACAAAGTTTATTTTTTCCTTTTGTTAATTGTTCGCGAGTATCCTTCCACCGGATTGTCGAGCAAGGGCTAAGGGAATACTTGGGAAGTCCTTTTGGTTAGTCCGTCCCGACCAAAGCCAATCGCCATCCCGTCCAGGAGAATGCGTTCACGTAAACCCGTAGATTCCGCATGCGTAGGTTTTACGTGGCTTTTTATATGCATGATATGTTGTTGCAATTATTGTTTGAATTAACATAGGATTAATTCATGCTAGTAATAATTAAAGAATTAAATTTGTATTTAAATATTCACCCCGAATAGATCTGTGCAACTCATTCCCCAACAGTATATTGTGCAGCCATTGCATATACATACTGCATATAAATTCTGTGAACAGAATACCAGATCGGTACTTAAAGAAAAGGTGGACTAAAAATGCAAAGTTGGAAGTTTGGAATAGAAACATAGGCACAAAAGAGAACTGGAAACTTGTTAGTTGCATTCCATGGCGACACGAGATGGTAACAAAGAGTTACAACCCCATTATAGAAAATTAAAGGAAACCCAAAGCAAGGAAGTTATTGGAAGAAGGTTACAACGGGGATTATATGGCTATAAAGGCATTGCAATTGGAAGAAAGTCCATAGACTTCTGTTGACTCTACACGAGCACCAGCTATCCTAGACCCTAAATACACAAAAACGAAAGGGTGAAGCCAAAAAATAAAGAACCATTTCCAGAAAAACAAGAAGAAGAAGAAGAATAGGAAGAAGAAGTAGGCTGGTGCAGCAGAAAAGGGATCAGGATCAAACACCACTGAATTTGGAACAAGGACACCAAATCTTCACTTATTTTAATTTGTTTATATTAAGCAATTTGTCTTGCAATTACATTATGCTTATAGTACTTATGTTTAAAAAAATTGATACTGCAAAATGAATTTATATTTCTGTTGCAATATGAACCTTATTGAGTTGTTCCATGTTTAATCATACATGTGTTACTAGGTGTTTATAAATGTGTTACCACATGTTTACATATGTGTTACTATGTAGCAAAAGGTTTAATGTTCAATGTTTTGATAATACGTGTTAACACATGTTCACATTTTGTGTTGTTGTAGGGATTTATTATATCTCTATTGTTTAATCATACATGTGTTACCACATGTTTATACATGTGTTACTGTATATCAGAATGTTTGATGTTGAATGTTTTAATAACATGTGTAGACACATGTTCGCATTTATGTGTTTTTGCATGACTTTATTTAATTTCTAGTGTTTAATCAAAATGTGTTACCATAAGTTTATACATGTGTTACCACATGTTTACATGTGTGTTACTGTAAAAATATAATGTTTGGTGAAAAATATTTTAATCATAAATGTGTTGACACATGTTCGCATTTTGTAGTGATGTAGAGCTTTATTTAATTTCTAGTGTTTACTCAAATGTGTTACATTATATTTACATATGTGTTACCACATGTTTACATGTGTGTTACTCTAAAAAATGCATTATTCTAGTGTCAATTCGCGTGTTACCATGTATTTACATATGTGTTACGAAAATGTTTGCATGTGTGTTACTGTCGACATTATTAATACTTCATGTTAAAAAGACAACAAAAAAAAAATTATCTCGTGAATTGTTACTGCACCAGAATCTTCATTACACATTATATTTATTGTAAAGAAGATTGTTCCTAGTGAAACAGTTTAAAGGTGTGTTACTATATGGCTGTAAAAAGTGTTACTACTACAAAAGAAAATCACATTAAACCTGTATACCTTTATCCAGGTATATAAATTCTCTTTGTGAAATGATTAAATTTCACCCTGAGTACAAAAAACAAATAAAAAAACACAGTCATAAAAACATAACACTTAGATAACACAAAAACTAAATGACAAATGCAAGACATGATAGGTACGGTGGAAAACCCATGAAATGCGGAATAATCATGAAATGCATATAAAAACAGGGGTGAAGAAATGGTGATTCCAGATTTTTGCGTTTTAAGCTCATGTGTTGTGTTTTGCTTATGATCGAATGCATATGACAAGATAAGAACGTAAAAGCGAAAGAAAGAACACAACAATGTATAGTGGTTCGGAGACTCAAGCTCCTACATCCACTCTCCCATGCTCCTAGGGAAATTCCTTCCAATCGGACTTATCACCCTCTCCTGGGTTAAGCCTCGGGACTTATCACCCTCCACGGGATTGCCTTTCTGAGATGTTTACGAGTTCACACTCCATCGGGACTTATCACCCCGCCACGGGATTGCCTTACGAGATGTTTACCGAAGTTCACACTCCATCCGGGACTTATCACCCTCACTCGGGATTGCCTACCCTCCCTTTCGGGATTGCTAGATGTTTACTGAAGTTCACACTCACCTACAAACTTAACCGAATCGATTTTGGGTAAGGTTTGTTTGGTTTCAACTAGGTTGAGATTTTCCCTTACATTTGTTTAGCCTCAATCTTTGAGGTTGGAAAAAATCTCTCTAAGCTTAGGATACATCGTGGGTTGCTTAGATTGGGTTCTAGAACACTCTTGAACATATTTGTATATCTACGCACTTATGTTCTAGGGTGGGAATGCTTTAGGTATAACTCTCTTTGGCTCAGAAGCATCTCGTGCTATAATCTCCACGATCCACACATTAGAATGATGAAAGACCTTGTATTTATAGTGTGGATTTGAATGTTACATTGGAGAGAATTACATTCAAATCCATACTATTCTTGTAAAGTACAAATGACTTCTTCAGTGGTTGTCTTCCTCTCATTGGTCCACGCCACCGATTCTAATTTTATATTCCTCGATTCCTCGCCTTGGAATCATTCAGATTCTCTCGAGTCTCGGTGTCTTGAGAGACATCTTGAGTCTCGATTCTATCTGAGTCATCGGGTTTATCCGAGTCTCGATTTCTCTCATCCGAGCCTCGGGTTTATCCGAGCCTCGGGATACTTGATTCAACAGACTTCTCTTGGCGGACCTTATACGATCGGGGCATCGACACTCAGTCGACCGAGTTCTCTGAATTGGACATCGACCTTCAGTCACTTTGACTCGAGCTATCTGATTTCTTCTTTGCACGATCTGATCATTTCGGCCCGATCCGATCAATTCTTCTTCGATCAATATCTCGGGATAGCATCGAGTCGATTACATTAGGTTTAGCATATCGGTTTTAGCACATCAGATCTTAATCACGTCGGATCTTGATCATCTGCTCATCTTCATCCGATCTCGATCCGTCGATCTCGATCGGTCTCATCTGCTCCCTCTTCCGATCGCAACCTTCTCTTACGATCTTACGGTCGGTTTCTTTTCGATCGACTTATGCGCTCTTTTTTGATCACCATATCATTTCGGTTTTTCTTACGATCATCGATCAGTTCGATTCTGATCATCGATCTTGATCGGTGGCTTAGCTTTTCTTCTCTTCTGATTTTGCCTGACTCATCGAGTTAACTTTCGGAACTCATCGATCTCGATCGGTCTAAATCTCTAGACCTAAATCGATCTCGATCATCTACGTCTCGATTTAAGTGAGTTCCCCTCAATTTGTTCTTTCGTTCCTCCTCAACTTGTTATCTGTAGATTAGCTTCAAAAACATAAGTTGATAATGTTTTGGCATAATTCATCAAAACTAAAATATCCCAACAATTTCCCCTTTTTTGATAATGACGCCAAAACATTAGAATATATGCATTTTTAAAGAAACGGGTTTTCTTTTAAAAAGATCAGTTCAGGTGTTCACTTTGAAATTAGTGAACTTTAGAACTCCTGCTCTGATACCAATTGTTGGACCCGATTTGAAAACCCAAGAACGCGAAAAATACCATGTAATGCATATAAAATAGGGGTGAGGGCAGAGTGATTCCAATTTTTTGTGTTTTAAGCTCAGAGCTTAGAACTGAAGACTCAGTATGTCTCTGAAGACACTGAGACTCAGAGAATCCTGAATGATTCCAAGGCGAGGAATCTGAGGAATATAGCCGTTAGAATCAGCTGACGTGGACCAATGAGAGGAAGACAACCAGCCTGAAGAAGCTGCTGTACTTACAAGAATAGTATGGATTTGAATGTAATTCTCTCCAACGGTAACATTTAAATCCACACTATAAATGCATTGCACTATCTTCAAAAGAAGATAATGGAGGATCTGCAAAGTGAAATTAAAGCCAAATATTCAAGCAACTCCATTCATAGAACACAGAGCAAGAAATACACACATATATTCAAAAGTGTTCTACCCTAGATCTAAGCACAAATGTTATATCCTAAGCTTAGAGAGATTTTCCCATCCTTAGCATTGAGGCTAAACAAATGTAAGGGAAAATCTCAACCTAGTTGGAAACCAAACAAACCTTACCCAAATCAGTCGGTGAAGTTTGTAGGTGAGTGTGAACTCGGCAAACATCTAGCAATCCCGAAAGGGAGGGTAGGCAATCCCGAGTGAGGGTGATAAGTCCCGATGGAGTGTGAACTCGGTAAACATCTGTAGGCAATCCCGTGGAGGGTGATAAGTCCCGATGGAGTGTGAACTCGGTAAAAATCTGTAGGCAATCCCGTGGAGGGTGATAAGTCCCGATGGAGTGTGAACTCGGTAAAAATCTGTAGGCAATCCCGTGGAGGGTGATAAGTCCCGAGGCGAACCCGAGAGGGTGATAAGTCCAGTTGGAAGGAATTTCCCTAGGAACAGGGAGAGTGGATGTAGGAGCTTGAGTCTCCGAACCACTATACATTGTTGTGTTCTTTACTGCTTTACGTTCTTATCTTGTCATATGCATTCGATCATAAGCAAAACACAACACATGAGCTTAAAACGCAAAAATCTGGAATCACCATTTCTTCACCCTGTTTTTATATGCATTTCATGATTATTCCTCATTTCATGGGTTTTCCATCGGGCCTATCAATTGGTATCAGAGAAGGGGTTCAAAAGTTCACTAGATTTTAATGTGAACACCTGAATTGATCTTTTTGTTAAAACCCATTTAGTTTAAAATGCATATTTTATAAAATTCATGGAGGTTGATAATCATCTTCTCATTTTTTTTAAATGCGTACAATATTCTTCATCTTTTCACTTGTTTAACTAACATTGTTTTTCTCGTATATTTTTATTGTTAGTTAGTTTTGGCATCATTATCAAAAAGAGGGAAATTGTTGGGATATTTTAGTTTTGATAAATTATGCCAAAACATTATCAACTTGTATTTTTAAAGCTAATCTACAGATAACAAGTTGAGGGGGAAAGAGAGAACAAATTGAGGGGGAACTCACGAAATCAGACGAAGATGATCGAGAGGCTGATCGAGATCATATGAGTAGGATGAGTTCCGAAAAAACGATGAAACAACAAGAAACAACATTTTGATTTTTGAAGAAGAAATCTTGATCTGGTGATCTGATCTTGATCGACGAGGAAGTGGATGTAGGAGCCGATCGATCTTGATCGGTTCACGGATCTTCTTTGACACGATCTTTCTTTAACGAATCTGGTGACTGATATTCTTGACCGGGTGCAAGTGGTGACAAATCTTCTTGTTGATCTGGTGACGTCTTTCTTGACCAATCTGGTGACTGATGTTCTTTGACCGAGTCTGGTGACTGATAATCTTTGACGTGATCTTGGTGACTGATCTTCTTTGACCCGAGTGCGGTGACGATCTTCTTGACCCGAATCTGGTGACTGATCTTTCTTTCTTGACAGATCTGGTGACTGATCTTCTTGACCCGGATCTGGTGACTGATCTGGTGACTGATATTTCTTTGACCAGGTCTGGTGACTTTGATCTTCTTGCCAGATCTGGTGACGGATCTGCTGACCCGGATCACATTGACCCGGATCTTTCTTGACTGATGTTGTCTTTGATCGATCTCTTTGTCTTTGATCGGTCGAGAACCAATCTGCAGACCAGTTCTCTGACCGAATTCTGCGGACGAAATCTGCTGTACGAATCAAGCGGCCGGAGAATCGGAAGAGTTTGAATAGTAATAAGACGAAATAAATCGATCCGTCAGACGGACAAAAAAAAAAATGACCAATAAGAAGACAACACACATATTGATGTGACATAAAGCTGCAAGGAAAAGTGCAAAAGGACAAAGAAAAGCTGGAAGTTATTAGTATGGATTTGAATATTACTTTCCAATCAAAACTAAAATATCCCAACAAGACATAATCTGTTTGTTTACATAAACCATATCAGCTATGTTAGCTCCCCATCATAGATAAAATTCACCCCTAAAAACACATATCAGATTGTTTGTTAGGCCCCCATGAATATCAACAGTTACCCACCACAAAGACCTACTTCTTAACAAACCTTTCCTTCCCAGCCATCTGAACAAAGACAAAAATTATATAAAAAACCAGATTTTGCCAGACCTTCCCCCAATTTCCCCCCAAATTCCACAAACACACAACACAGTATTCATTATAATAACTAAAAACATCAGTAAAATATCATGACGTGATCAATATACTACTTCTTGACTGGCTTTTTCCTAAGACCCTTCCTTCGATTTCCAGCAATCAACTGTTGATCCATCTTCTTCTTAGCATCCTTCTCCTTTTCTTGAACCAATTTCAGCAAACCAGGCTTCTCCGAATAAAAAGACAGAATTTTATCCATCATTTCATTCCTATAAGTGTTTAGATCAGACATGACAACCTTTGTACAAATTTCAGCTTTAAGAATTACCCTGAGATTACTCTACAAAAAAAAGAAAAAAAAAAGTAAACAACTTGTTAAGATCAGTAATACAAACTATTAACACAGAAATATGGTAACACACCTGCGACAGATCGGGCTCGGTATATAATTCACCATTGAAGTGGTGCATAGAAAAACACCACAATCCTTGTTTATCTCAGCACTTTGCCAAGGAAAATGAATATGTTCAACTGTATAATTTGGCACGAGCTCATGCTTGGGATGTTTCTTAAACATCAGAAACTTGGCAACAACCTTTTGCAAAAAAAAATAAAAAAATCAATGTAATTTAAAAAAAAAAGACAAAACAGAAAAATAATAAACACTAACCATAATTTTCATACATTTATCGTACGCCTCAGAACTGACATGTTTAAGGTTATCAAGATACTGAATTTTTCCACTGGAAAATTCACAACAGCAACAACGTAGTGACTGTAAACACAGAAGGGCATGAAAATCTGCCAAAATAAATTAGTGTTACTACAAGACAAACAATGTGTTACAACATAGTCACCAAAAATGTTACTAAAAAAACAAAAAAATAAAATTACCAATTCAGCGCCGAGAAGCATGTCATCTGATAAAAACTTAGTGCATGTTTTCATTGAACTAAGAATTTAAGCCTCATCTTTCGCATTTCGGTTGTTATTATGGATCATGTTTTTCAATGGTGTCTACATATAAAAGGGAAAAAATATATATTAGAACAAACAAATCACAAAAGTTACTATATATAAAAAAGAATGTCATACCAAACGACTTACGCTGTAATCGGTGGTGATAACATAATGAGGCAGTTTATCACCTTTGTGGGAATTTGCCATGTCATGGTTGATTATCAGGCAAATAGCATTAACAACGACATGGAAAATCTAAATGTTCGTATACAAACTAAGCATATCCTCCTTCGACACAAGATGCACCAAGAACTTTGTGTCAAACAACTCCTCACTACAAAAAAAAGAGAAGAGATGTATAAAAAAAGAAAAATTATAAATCACAAAATAAAAAATTGAAAAAAATAAAAAGTTTAGAATTTACTTTATATCCTCTGATGAATAGAATATATAGTCAACAACTTCAGTTGAAATACGGCTAAGAAAAGGCAGACAGTTGGAATTCAATCTCAGAAATTTGGAAACAACACCAACATCAACCTTAAACGGATCAACATCTTCCTCATTTACAACATTACCAACACCTACATCATCACCAGCCATTTCATCAACACTATCCCCACCCTTTTAATCGTCTTTCTCATCATCTTCATGCTTATCAGATTCAACAACATCATCCTCATTTTCCTCAACAGTCTTTACATCACCCTCTTTGCACTTTTCATCAATCTCTGCACCCTCACCATCCTCACTGCTATCCTCACCATCCTCACTACTACCCAGGCTTATCCCCTCACTATTCTCTTCCTCATCATTGGAATCACCCTGAACATCCTTCTTAGACTTAACTTCAACGTCAATCTCTTCTTTATTCGCAGCTTATGCATCCTTGTCCTTCCCCTGCGCAGAATGCCTAAAAGGATCATCAGGGAAAAGATCAAAACTTGGCATCCCCTCCGCAAGTCTTTTAGCACGGTTGAAGATGAAAACAATATCATCAACTATTTCCAATACATCATCATCGGAAGGGTTATTCTGAGAATCCGGTGCAACTTTTGTAGGAATATCATCTTGGCATGGATTAACCTTAAAAGACTTCTTCAGGGACAACAACTTCGAAACATACAACCCAAAAATCTCAATGATATCCTTCATCATAGAATCCAAGAGAGAACCAACATCCTGCAGGGGGGAATGTGTTACTATAATAATTTTCAATGTGTTACCATAAAAAGAAAAAACAAACATACTAAAAAAGGTACAAAAACAAACCTGACTATCACATGAACCCTGATTGAGAGATCCTTTCAAGCCAACCTTTGCAACTCCATTCAAAGTGATAGGGTACACATTCTCCAAAAGCTCACCATCTCCATAGACACGTCCAGAACTCTCCTGTAAACATCGAGTCTGCATCTTTTCATCATTCCAGTGTTGTATGAGAGGGATACTATTCGGTTCAGCAGTGCCACGCCATTTGATCCTATGCATATATGCAATTTGAAGAACAAGAAGACATCCAGTAATATTGTTAACTTCATTAATGTTAATAGCTTCAACAGTCTCATAGAGCTTATAAAAAACAAAGGAACACCAATCATACTTCGGAATCATATCAACATCCTCCAGAGACTTCAACACACCATTAACAAGAAGATGATTCGATGCAGGGGCGAATACAGATGAAATAGCGTAGTAAATAAACATACGCTTGAAATCATCTTCGCCATCTTTCAAATCAACTTTAAAAAGATTAGACAAAGCTTTCAACTTATCAGACTATTTTTAGCTATCTTAACAGGTTCAGAATCTAAACCTTTTCGCCTCTTTTTATCAGCTGGTTTCTTCCCTCCTGCACCTTCTCTAGCACTCTTCCCTATATTCTTTTCAGGCTTGTGACTACTGCCACCACCAGACCAATCTAACAACAGAACAGTTCCAGTATCTTCCTTCCCCTTGCCCATAATATACACTACAAACACAACAAACAAAGAAAAACAGTGTGAAATTAACAAAAAATTTCATAAAACCATGAATATAAAAATTTGTAACTAAATAAGCAAAGAATGTGCTACTGTATACAAACATCAGTGTTACTACATGAATATAATAAAACAAAAAATGTCATACTGCATACAACTATAAGTGTTACTACATCCATATATACTTGAAAATATACAACAAAATCAACCATAAAACAACTTAAAAAGACAAACTACTACATTAACACATCAATGTTACTATAAAAAAGGAAAAACAAACAGAACATAAAAAAAACTAGGAATCTACGAAAAAAATTCAGAAAAATCGTAGCAAAAAAAATAGAGAATATGAACAAAAAAGTGCATACAACAAGTACAAACACAAAACCTAACAAAAATCATGAAGAACTTTAAACATAAGAACTTCAAAAATCGCGACTAAAACGAACCTAGGGTTTCTAAATACTGAATGCAGAACACATACATGCATAAACAACCAGAAAAAATCATAGAAAACACAAAAACCTTATATGAACAGTGGATCTCCTTAAAAAACGTAGTAACACAGCTCTAAACGGACGAATCTTCTACTTATAGTGCGTCTTCGAAACAAACCGCAACCAAAAAACTGTCGTCGAAGGAAAACCGACTGAAACTGTCATCGTTATCGAAAGAGGGCACGGGAAAAGAGAGAGAGAGAGAGAGAGAGAACGCGAAATAAAAAAACTGAAAAGGAAAAGATTTGATTTGATTCTGATTTGAGCTCTAAACCGACCCGAACCAAGGCGCTGACCCGCGAGAAATTAAATGACCCACATGTGGACCCGCAAAAGCATTGACCAGAGTTAAAATACCAATTTTGACTTGATATTGCACATAAGGCTTGTATGCAATATTGCATACAAGTTTTTGTGTAAACATAAAGGGTTCTGAATAAAATGGCCATGTCAAAATTGCTAGAAAATAAAATATGACTAAAAATTAAAAGGTCCTAAATTTTGTTTACAATTTTTTATAATATATTTAACAATTATATAAATAATTAAATAATAAACTTACATATAGTTATGATTAAGAAAACATTTAACATTAATTTGTAAAAAAAATTAATAACTAATATGATAATTCACCAACTTGAGAAAAATCTCAATATAAAATTTTCTAATCAACTTAATAACTTTAAAGTAATACATTTTCTTTTAATTTTAGTTGTTTTATAATTTTTGTTCTCATGACACAATAGTATTTAACTAATGTAATGGATATTTTGCTATATCTACTTCATTAAATATTTGGTTTTAAGATGAATTTTGTTTAAGTAAATTTACGACAAATACTTTTTTAATTAAGCTTCACTTTTTTTTTTCAAATATTAAATTTACTTAATTATATATATATATATATATATATATATATAAATTTATTATATTATAAATTGATTTGTAGAAGCTAACAACACTATTGAGTATTGATGTTGACATATAATTTTTAAAAGATGTAATATATAATTACAGTTTTAACGCACTAAACCTTATTTTATATATAATGAATTGACAATATAATATAAATATACATAAATAAAAAAAATAAGTTATGCATAAGATTATTATATTAAAAGAGAATTTTGTGCGAGACTATCTCATACATGAGACAAACCTTCACTTTATATTTTTTGGATCATATTTCTCATATTAAGTTGGAGTTCTACAAATTCATAATTTATTATATTATATATAATAAATGAGACATGTCGAATATCTCTGAATGAAAATGAAATACTGTTTTTTTTCAATTACAACATGTCAATTTACTACCGACGTGTCAATCGAAATTGTTAACATGGTAGTCATATATAACGCATAACTATCTCATTGCAAAATTGCTAGAAATAAAGGTATTAATGCACCATGTTAATTGTACATTATTATTATTTATAAGGATTACATTTTATAAATAAAATGTTGATTACTACAAATAATAGTAATAATATTGTATGGTGAACATGATGCAAATAATATTTTATCGAAAATTAAATTACGAATTAAATAAAGGTCCTAATTTTATTTACAATTTTTCTATAATACATTTAACAATAATATAATTAATCTTAATACTATATATTGGTAAACCTAATTCAGCCTATGTGGCGAAACCACGTCAGTCTGCTTAAAACTCAATTTAATCAAATTATTTTGTTTTAAAATCGTGCACTTTCAATAAAAGTTATTTAAAGTAAAATTTTAATCTATTTAATTAAATTAATTATTTACTCATATCTACTCTTATATATATTCACGCCCAATTCTCTTTTGTTTAACACAAGATTTTTTTTTCACACAATCTATCTAATTAAAATAAATAGAAAGATATATATATATATATAAAATAGATTCAAGAAGTTTAGTAAAAGATTTGATATATTTGTTAATAATTTATATATAAGCCGGCAAGTTTAAGAAGTTTAACACAAGATTGTTTTTTTTTACATAATCTATTTAATTAAATCAATTATATATAAAGATATATATTTTCCATAAAGATATATTATATTCACAATATGCACTTATAATACATTCACGCCAAATTGTGTTATGTTTAATTAACACAACATTCGTGTTTTAATTTTTTTTTAATTTGATTTTATTTTTTTATATTGCATGGAGTATTGAGATAAATAATTTGATTTATGAATTGATTATATTTATTAAAATTGTAAGTATTTTGTATATTGTAGAGAGTTATTTTTATATTGAACGGAGTATTGAGGTAAGTAATTTGAGTGATGAATTAATTGTGGAGAAATTTCTTCTAATATGTTATCGATTAATATTCACGTTTTGTATATATTGAAGGGAATATTGAGATAAGTAATTTGAGTTATGAATTCGTTATGAATGTTAAATGTAATTGTGTAATTATTTTGTATATTGCAGAGAGTTTTTTATATTGCACGGAATATTGAGGTAAATAATTTGAGTGTTGAATTAATTGTGAATGAGTTTCTTCTAATTTGTTCATAGCAATTAATATTCACGTTTTGTATATATTGCAGTGAGTATTGATGTAACTAATTTGAGTTATGAATTCGTTTATAATTTTATGAAACTTCTAAATTGGTTTTGTGTTGTATATTTAATCTGATTTTATTATTTTATATTGCAGGGAGTATTGAGGTAAGTAATTTGAGTTATGAATTGGTTACAAATATTTATTGCAATTATATAATTATTTTTTATATTGCATGAAGTTTTTTTTATATTGCACGGAGTATTGAGGTAAATAATTTGATTGTTGAAATAATTGTGAAGGAGCTTCTTCTGATTTGTTCTATTTAATTTGGTTTTAATATTTTTTATGCAGGGAGAATTGAGGTAGTAATTTAAGTTATGAATCGGTTATGAATGTTTATTACAATTGTATAATTATTTTATATATTGCATGGAGTTTTTTTTATATTGTACGGAATATTGAGGTATGTAATTTGAGTGTTGAATTAGTTTTGGAGGAATTTCTTCTAATATGTTCATATCGATTAATATTCACGTTCTGTATATATTGCAAGGAATATTGAGGTAAGTAATTGGAGTTATGAATTTGTTATAAATGTTTATTGCAATTCTGTAATTATTTTGTATATTGTAAGGAGTTTTTTTATATTTTACATAGTATTGAAGTAATTTGAGTGTTGAATAAATTGTGGAGGAGAATCTTCTAATATATATGTTCATAGCGATTAATATTTACGTTTTGTATATATTATTACAGTGAGTATTGAGATAAGTAATTTGAGTTATGAATTCGTTATAAATTTTCATTCGTAGATTACTCTGAGTGAACGTGACATACACTTGCCTTCAGATGAATAATTTTTGTATTAGTGATAACGTAGAAAGTCTTGCAGGCAACTGCAAACCTCTTGCCACTTTGATGACTGTATTAGAGTTTTACTTTTATTTGTTTCATTTTTCTCATCAAATTCATTGATATAGCAATCATATCATCTTCAAATATATGTTGTGTTATTTATTAGGTCACTACTTTATTTATTTAAAGAAATATTTTTTTTTCCGCCCTATAACTTTGTCACTTTTGATAATGGTCCTATTGATTTTTTTTTTCTTCCTATAACATACTGACTATTTGTCTAAATCGTCAAGCGAAATATCATAATATTCTATTCGAATTGCGAAATTTTTCATAATAAATAAATGAAAATATTAGAGTTTCTTTTATAGCATCAACATTATTTCAACCCCACGTAATACACGGGTATACGAACTAGTTATATAATAAACGTAAATATAGTTATGATTAAGAAAATATTTAACATTAATTTGCAAAAAAAATTTATTATCATTTTGGCCCAGAAGATTGTATAAAATCTTTTTTAAAAGATGGTCGAGAAATAACTCTATTAATAATTATTAAAAAGTCAATAGAAAATAATACTATACTGGTTTTATTATAAATGTAAGATGTCATTGACTTGTACGTCTATAATTAGTGACTTTATAATGACGGGTTAAATTAAACTAATTAACAAAACACTCTTCTTGAGAAAGATAAACTTATCTTTGCGCCACCTAATAGTAAAATTATTATTTATATATTGTATAATTAGCAGCTAATTATTTTAAATAAATAATATATATAAAAAAAAGGATGCCACGCTCATAATGGAGCTTCTGTAAAGCTGGTTGGTGCATGATATAAAAAAGGAAATATAATGTTATATTCCATTAATTAGAACTCTATATCGTTTAATAAATATGGCCTTAAGTGGAGACACTATAGTTCCACCTCTTAATTAAGCGAATAGAGAAGTCACTGCAACGAACCAAACACAGCCTTAGAAAAGTCACTTCAATTGAACAATTAAAAAATAATTAATTAATTAACTAACGTCAAATTTAGTTGCTGTCACAAATTAAAATATCATTTGATTCATAAGACGTGTTAGTCGGAGAAGTGGACTAAGCATCAATATTAAAGTGTATATTGAATTAATATTGGCGTTTGGTGTGATTGTGACATTACAAATTAAACTTGCACTTTTTTTGCTGATGAGGTTACGTACTCCAATATATTAAACTTAAACTTATATGCAAATTAAATGCACTTTTTTGCTTATAAAAGTCGCGAGGGTTTGTAAAAAATAAAATTAAATAACTCACACTTTAATGTGTGAATATTCCACCTTAATGTGTAGATATATACGTAGCATGCATGTAATTCACTTTGTGATATATATGCACTGCAGTTAATTGATGCATGAATGTATCCTTAAGTTCAATATTTGGACACTTCAATTCAAAAAATGTTGGATATTTCTTTTACAATTGGTATTCATATTTATATATCTTTCATAATTATATTGTACAATTTTATTGGTGATGTCATATTGCACACAAGAAAATAGTGTATCGTCTACGAAATTTTTCAATATTTTTTATATATCTACTAAATTTAACGAAAATAATTTTATCCTTAAATAGTAAAGTCTGCCTACAAAATTTTATAATTATATAGGCTATTTTAAAACTACAAATATAATTGCCTACGAAAATATAAATTGTCTAGGAAATTATTTGTATAGGTAAATTTGCTTACGAAAATTACAAATGTGTAAGTAGATTGCTCGTATATATGCAATTTGTTTGTCTAGAAAATTATTTGTGTAATATTTTTTTTCAAAATTATTCTAAAAAATTAATA
Organism: Stenogyne calaminthoides; assembly: GCA_037126765.1. Classification (NCBI taxonomy): domain Eukaryota; kingdom Viridiplantae; phylum Streptophyta; class Magnoliopsida; order Lamiales; family Lamiaceae; genus Stenogyne; species Stenogyne calaminthoides. Next base: position 17,102,321 of record JBBCBC010000005.1, on the reverse strand, counting down.
GGCAAATCGAGGCAATCCTCACTTTTTAAGGACTAAATTATTTTTATAAAAAAAATTTATATTCATTTAAAAAATTTCGTAGACAATTCTTCATTTTCTTATAGTGGCAGTTAATTGACATTTTAATTAGGGACAAACACTTTTTTTTTTTCATTATTCATATTCAAACTATTAAGGAGGTATTATCGACTTTTCCTCAGTGTTGTTCACTTGTTAAAAATTAAATGTTGTTCCGTAAAAACAGAAAGAAAAAAAGAAGTTGTATGTTGTTATATATACATCTAGAAATGACTTACTAATTCATTGCATATAGCATGTCGATAATGTGATCTTCATAATCTTTTCCGTCTACTTTAATTAATAATCATTAAAGTTGTATAATTATAAATCGAGAAGGACGTAATTAGTTTAGAGTTAGTCAAATTAATAAAGCTCCAAATGAATATATAATCGAAAAGCCACAACATAACATGCAATTCCCCAACACATAGTTCATTAAGAAGGAGAGACTCCTTTTATTAGGTTCTTAATTAATCCTACATTAAAATATTTACAATATTTACAGCTCTACGATTTTATTTTATTTTTCTCTAAATTTTCAATGTGTCAAGATCGACACATGTGTAGCGATAAAAAATATAGGTAGTAAATATAGTTAATTTGGAAGGATGATAAGTTAATTAAATTAAGGCTCGCTAAATGTATCACTATAAAAAAGAGAATTGTAAATGTAATTACATTATGCATGTCCTCAAAACATTTATATATACACACACTTGCTTCGTGGTCAATTTGGGATAATTTGTGTATATGTATTGTTGGTTCCGGTGCAAACGAATCTCACACGTGTATGGGGGGATACACGTGTTCAGTGATTTTTAAAACTTTTTTTTTTTACTGAGATCAGATGGGTCAGGATGTCCTGAGAATTTTGCCCTGAGAAGCACAAATCGCCCTGAGTCAAAGTCTACTGAGACAATGATCCTGAGAAGCTTTCAGAAGCTTCAGATTAGCCCAACTGATCCTGAGTTTTATCAGAGACCCTGAGAAGTTTGGATCAGATAATTATCTTACTGGATACTCAGTAGAGTTAGTTCAGTTTGGTAACTATCTGTTCTAGCTAATCAAAAGTGCGGAATGGTTAGCCCTAAGTTTATACTCGTTTTAACTTGCTGAAAATTTCTTCATTTAATAAAACAGTGGTTAAGGCTGTGATCAATTTGATGCAAGTTCAGTGGATTGATTCCAACTGAATATCAGTAAAGTATGCTTTCAGTGAATATATGCAACAAATAGTATGCAGTACAGAAAGCAAACAATACAGCAATTATAGTGGTTCAGAGACTCAAGCTCCTACATCCACTCTCTCTGATCTTCAGAGAAATTCCTTAACACACTTCTCCTAAAGCTTTCAGACTGACTCACTGCAACTTACTAACTTTTCTACCTTGAGTTTTCTGGCTGACTCACTGCAGCTTACTAACTCAACACACACAAGTTTTCAGACTACCACAAGTAACTTACTAACTTCTCCTCTAGAGTTTCTGGCTGACTAACCTGTAGCTTACTCACTCTTTACAACTCTAACTCACCAACAAATCACACACACTCAAACTACCTTATCAAAGGGTTTGGGTTTGGGTTGGTTTCCAACTAGGGTGAGATATCCTTTACAATAAGAACAAATGCAAAGGCTATGATATCTCTACTAAGCTTTGGATATATTTATCAAATCTAGGCTTAGTGTAATGAGTTCTCTCCAATGTGAAACACTTGGGAAATTCTAGGTTTTTCGAGTGCTTCAATTTGCAAGAATACGAATGAGCTCTTGAGTTGCTGTAATTTCCCGTAACCTTGCAATAGTGAAGATCACTGGTATTTATAGGCAACTTCTCCAATGGTCACTCTTTGAAAAACTATCCGTTGGAATAGATAGCTTCAAGAGTTTCCTCTTCTGGTTATTGATGAACGACTATTTTTAGGGTTTGAACACACCCTTGCATGTTTTAGGCAATATGCAGCCATGTAGCCAATCACCAATTTCTGCAAACTGGAACATAGTACTACTGACAAAGTTCAGTGTCCTGTCGCTTTCCGTGTCAGTAAGGTACAGTGTTGTCTTTCTCTGATTGGTTCTTGTCTTCAGTGAATGTAGACAAACAAAATGGCTCTTTTAGGTCAATCTCTCTGAATGAGACAACCTTAAACAACACTTAGTTTTAGTTCCTTTTGTCTGCACTTTAAATATTTTGGGCAACATGTATTCTTTATAAATGTGCGTCTTCCTTAGTTTTGTATGTACTCAGATAGATATTCTTCAGTCCTTCTGAACATTCAGGTCTACCTGAGTCTTCAGTAACTTCTGAGTCTTCAGTAACTTCTGAGTCTTCAGTTCTTCAGTATCTTCTGAGTGTTCAGTTCTTCAGTATCTTCTGAGTCTTCAGTATCAAAATCTGATTAATATCTGCTGACTATACATTGAGCAGATATCTTCCTTAACTATTCTATACTGAAACCTGACTCAGACTATCAAGATTATCCTGAACATGTCATAGTCAGGTGTTTTGGGATTTAATCAAAATCTTTATTAAAATTCATCTCCCAACAATTTTCCCCCTTTTGATGATGCCAAAACCATCTTGTTACATTTAAGAAAACCTAACATATACTCAGGTTTCAGTTATCTATTACAATCCAAAATGGCATATCTCCCAACAATTTCAAATCAAAATGGCATATGAAATAGTTAAAGACATGTAAGAAGATAATGAGATATTATCTTTGAGCATAAAAGATAAACTTTTCATTGATCAGCAGATAGTCATTACAACTTACAATGAACTTTCAAAAATAAAAGACATACACATAGAGTAAAAAGTCTTCAATCTTCTTCCACCTCATCATCAGGGACTTCAAGATTGAACATCTCATAATATCTCTTCTTCAATTCATCCCTCTTCTTGATGATTTCCGGATTGCTCCCTGTCAGTCCCAACTGAGCAGCATACTTAGCAACTTCTTTGGCAATAACAGCTTCATTGATGGCTCCAGTGCTGAATCTAGGTGCTGGGTACTTGTACTGGCCAGGTGCCTTCAGAGATACATTCTGCTCATCAGCTAGATTTATCCACTTCTGTAGATATTCAGGGTAAAAAGTCAGCAGATATTCTAGGAAGGCTTCATTGCGGTCAGGGCATCCTCCTCTCCATCCCTGCAGAACATCATGATTGAACCAGAAGGTTCTCTTAACCTCTTCCCAAGCATCATTGATCTAGAGTGGCATCCATTTATCAATGTGTGGCCATTTCTGCACTCTGGTTTGTTCTTTGGACTTGCCCCATCTATTTCCCATAAAGTTCCTGAAGTTTCCTCTCCTGCTCTGCTCTTCTTCTTTCTTGTTCCTGGTTAGCTCTGCTCCTGATACAGACATTGCTTGCCTTTTCTCTTTTTCAGCACGCAGGGCAATGAGCTTGTTGTGCCAATCAAAATCCTTGACTTGAGCACTTATATCATAGGTTCCAAAACCTTCCTGGAGCAATCTTTCTGATTCAGTTTCTGTCTCTTTCTGAGCTTCAAATTCTTCAGGTTCAGAGAAATCAACAATCAGTCTTCTCTAAATTGGTTTGGTAGAGACTTTCTTCTTCTTTCTCTCAGCTTCAACAAATGCCACTGACTTCCTCTTCTCAGCTCTTTTTGGATCAGCTGTCTCAACAACAGCATGAGCAGCAGCTGTCAGGCTTGTTTCAGTTTTTCTCTTCTCTGATCTACTCAGTATCATTGCTTCCTGAGCTGTCTCTCTGTCAGTCTGGAAGAACTCAGTATCTTCAGGCTCAACTGACTTTAACTTTTCAGTTGATTCAATTTCTTTCAGAGTTTTCATAACATGCTGAGCTTTGAGTTCCTGCTGAGCTTTCTTCTCAAGGGTTTTCTTCAAATGATCATCTAGCTTACCCTTTGTTGAATGAGAAGTCATTTCCCCCTTTTTGACATCATAAATTGGAAGGATCTGGGAATGAGTAGCATCTATGTGGAACTGTTCCTTGTTAATGGCTCTAATTTCTCCAGCCAAAACATCCAACTCATCATCTATACGCCTCAGGACATTCTTGCCAACTGAAACCTCTTCAGAAAGTGGAGCAAATTGTTGGGCAAGAACTCCATGCATCAGGTCTGTCATCTTGTTCATGAGTAATGAGCTCATGTTCTCAACAGCTAACTTGATCATCTCTTCATTTTTCTCAGATAACTTCTTCTCCAGATATGCTGTCCTCTCATTGTATTTAGCAGTGAGCTCTTCAGATATTTTCTTGGACATTTCTCCCATCTGAGTATCCAGATCAGAAATCTTTGCAGTCACTTCCCCCTGAACTGCTTGAATTTCAGTAGATGTGCTCAGCTTAGCCATGTGTTGAGCTTGTTCATGCAAAGCAGCATCCATCTTCTTGGATTTATCAGTCATCATCAATTCCATCTGTGTAAGCTTGGCTGTCATTGGCTCAACCTTCTTCAGTTCATCCAAGATAGGAGCCAGATCAATCATCTGAGCATGAGATGTATAGCTTGATTGAACCTCAGTCTGCATACCAAAATCAACAAACTTAATGATAGATTCTTCAGTAATTTTTGCATAATGAATAGTAGTGCCAAAAGGTACCTGAAGGGGTCTATCTTCAGTCTGAGGAATTTCAGTAATAGCAGCTGGCATGACCTTCTCAGCTTGAGTTTCCTTCTTTTCAGGTTCAGGATCTTTCTCTCCATCTCCATCCTTGTCCTTTTCAGGTTATGCTTTCCCACTACTCTCTTTTGTGCCACTCGGTTTCCTCTCAGCAATCTTCCTTTTAACCAGGTCATCAAAATCCGAGACCTTCATCCTGAGTTTTGTCTTCCTGAATCCTGAAAATTCAGTAAGAATTGTTGTTTCCTCAGACCACCATTCTTCTCCTCTGAATGCAGCAATATTCAACATCTCTGGCAAGGTCTGATTCAGGATGTAAACTGTTGTCCTCAATCTGATGAATAGATCCTGAAGGTCAGGGAATTCAGTGAGCTCAGGATATCTATCCAGGACAAATCTTTCACCTAAGTTTCTCCACTCAGCTTCCCCAGCTTCACCTTTCTGTAGTGGTGGAGGCACAATTTTCTCAGTGGGTTGGATAATCTGTAGGGCTGATGGATCAAGGAATGGTTCAGTGAGTAAGGCATCAAGATTCAGAATATCCTGAGATTCATTTGGCTCTGAGGGGTGTGAGGGTGGGGTCTATATTTGGCTATCTTTAGCAGGTTGTTGGGAACCTGTAAAGATTTCTTGAGAGATCTTGTCTTTAGCAATGGAGGTTTCCATTACTTCAGAGAATACATTCTCCTCCTCAGCAACCTCCTTTTCTTCAATATTTTTCACCACCTGTGCTAACACCTGGAGTGGCGATTTCAGACCTTGCTGAGTTTCAGTTTGGCTTCCTTCGGTTTCACTGGCTTCTTTCTCAGCAATTGTCTAAAGCCTTTTTCTTTTCTGAGGGGCTAAGGCTTTTGTTTTCAATTTCTCTCCAGCCTCCCTCTTTATTTTCAGAAGAGCTTTCCCCCTAGCTTGTTTGTCCTCCTCCATACTTGACTCAGTGGCTTGTTGAACTGGCTTTCTAGTTTCCGTTACTGAATCAACCACTTGGGCCTCTTCCTCAGCTTCTTCTTCAGCAGTCTACTCCTGAGACTCAGCAGGCTTTTCCTTTTTGCTTCTCATCCCTTTCTTTGTGGATCTGAACATTATTTTGGATATAGGAAAAGCTCTTGAATCTGCAAAGATATCTTCCTCTTCTCTGCAAGTTTCCAAGATGAAAGCAATCTTGGTGGCGTGTAATATCCTTTTCTTGATCACAATAGTACCATCCTTCACCCTTTTTACATGATCAGCTTGATCACTGACTATTGTTATCAGAAATTGCAACCAATTAAATGCTTTGGAAGGAGAATCTTCAATAGCAGCCATCAAACTCAGCTTAGGCTTACTAATCTGTTCAAGACTTCTAGTCCCGCTCATGAGGCATCTGTTCACAATGTCAAGAAGTACCCAATACTTGGGTTTCAAATACTTCTTGTTTAATGTGGCCTCAAATTTAACAGGGGCTTCCACAATCCCATCCAAATATTCTTGCTCCCTACCCATCATGTACAAAGTATGATCCTCCCCTCTATCATTTAACTCATAAACAACATTTAAATTTTTAGGGATTATATAGAGCTCTCTAACAAAATCCACATACTTCGTACCATGTTCCAAATGCGAGACGGTAATCCTAGAGTCAATGCAAGTATCATCATCAATTTCATATAGGCTACGAATTCGATTACCTCTTTTGAGTATTCTGCATCTGGGCGATTCGCGACCAGGTGTTGGGATTATACTGGAAAGTATGCTTTTACTTTGTATAATCAGACTGACTGAATTTCGGACTTATTTACTGAAATAAATTGTTTATCACTGATGCTTTAAATATCATCGAATGTTACATATATTTACTGCATAATTGTTCATTAAATAGTACGTGTTACATTGTAGTTAATTTAGTGATACCAGATCACAGAAGATTAAATTAACAGTTCCTTGTAACTAAAAGTACACCATTCACGACCTAGATGGAAATGAACAATCCATCGTGAAAGGTTGTAGTGTAAGGCTCATATTGGTTTGTCTTGACCAAGAGATTACACTAGTGCATGACTGATGCATTGAAGAGGACCTACAGGAGGAAAATTCTTCAGAACTGAACTAGGAAGAATTAGACCTCAGTGGTTAGTTATTTCTTAATCTTCGTCCATTAAATAGGATTGTGTGTGGTTAGTAACTATTGCTTTGACTTATTATGAGAAGAGAATCAATGAGATTCAATACCCTATATCTTGGGCAATATTATTGGTCACATGCGATTGCTAAAATTTAATACGGAGAATCGTGTGCAAGTACGCTTGTTCGATTTGCCCCCTTGGGAGGTTCATAAGTTTTATCATACCAAATATTGCAGGTGGAACTAGTTTTCGATATGGATAATAATGTTGAACCGTTCCTTTACCAAGGATAAAAGATATTAATTAATGGAAACCTATTTCAGTGGCTTGAATTAATTAATGGGCTAGATAATCTTAAACACGGGAAATAATATCCGGGAACCATATTAACTGTAATATGGGTTAAGATGGATAGTGCAATATTAATTATGTAGTGGGATTAATTAATATTTATGGGCTTGAATAATATTGTGGCTCAATATTGATAATTCAAGGTCCATTGGAAGGTCCAATCTTAATTCTCTTAAAGGCCCCCCAAGTAGCCCAAGATAAAGTCCAATAACTGAAAAATGTGTTTAAAAAAAAAAAAAAATTGTTGCTTATTTTTCCTTGGTTTTTTTCGAAAATTATGGATAAAAGGGGAGAAAGATTTTCTTTGAATTTTGTTATGGAATGAAGATATGTATTCTTGGAATACAAGATTATCTCATTAAATTCAAGAAATCTCCCACATGGTTATTCATATAGATAATTTCGAAAATTTTGATAATTAAGGGAAAGAAAGATTTTCTTGATTTTCTTGAAAAGATATTATGGAAGATATGTATTTCTTGAAATACAAGAATATCTCATAAATTCAAGAAGATCCAAATCTTGGAATCTTTTCTCTTGATTTTCGAAAATCATGCCATAACAAGATGAGGTGGGATTTTTGTGGAATATTTTAATTATGTAGAAAATAATATAGGAGATATATTCAAGATTTCTTGGGGATCAAGAAAAGATTTTCCCACATTGGTTTTTCCCCAAAATTTCGACCACCACCCCATCTATAAATAGGGGATGATTCTTTCATTCCCAAGAACAATTCCATGTGCTGGAAAAATTAGTAAATCCACAAAAGTGGTGCAACAAAGTTTATTTTTCTTTTTTTTTTAATTGTTCGCGAGTATCCTTCCACCGGATTGTCGAGCAAGGACTAGGGAATACTTGGGAAGGTCTTTTGGTGTGTTTTCATCGACGAGACCATTGTCATTCCAAGAGGTACGTTCACGTAAACTCGTAGTAATTCCGCATGCGTAGGATTTACGTGAACTGTTTATATGCATGATTTGTTGTTGAATTATTATTTGAATTAAAATAGGATTAATTCATGCTAGTAATAATTATCAGAATTAAATTTGTATTTAAATATTCATCTCGAATAGATCCGGGCAATTAATTCCCCAACAACTGGTATCAGAGCCTCGGTTTCGGGCTCTGAATTTTAAATTATAATTTAATTCGCTGTCATTAAATTTTGAAATTGGATAGTGGAATTGCTAGATCTTTTTTGCAGGTATCCAATTGTCATGAAATTTAATGTGTTTATTTATGCATGCATATAAATTGTGGTTTTTTAATTATCTTGCTCGATTCGCTTTTGCCTCGGAGAAAATCCACGAGCAGATTAGAAATTTATTTGATTTGATCAATGTAATAGACTAGTTCAGATCTAGGGTTTATTTATTTTTTGTAAATAAATTGTAACCCATTGGAAAACTAAGTCGAGACTAAGAATTAAAAGACGGATCCGTAATCGGGCGAGGGCAAGATGCTGTCCGCGCTTAAATGTGCTAAGGAGGCACGCGACGCGACGCGAGTGACGCGGACGCGCGACGGGCGTAGGCTAGGGCTAGGGTTTAAAGCCGACAGACGGATCCGCTGCGCAAAGCGGGCGACAAGGGCGACGCGGGTCGCGCTGGCGGGCGAGACCGCGAGATGCTGCTGGCGACGCCAGGCAACGGGCCGCCAAGCTGGCGAAAGTCAAAGCGAGATAAAGACGCGGATGCGGATAAGCGATGAGGGCGCACGGCGGGCATTTAGGGTGCACGGGCGGGTAACGCCGCCGAGATTTCCGCGACGACGCATCGCCGGGCGCTTCGGCGTGCATGCACGGATGCCATTCGACACGGCCGGGGGAGTGCTAGGCGGGCACTCGGACCCGCGAGCTGGTCGATGACGTGGCTTGACAAGGCATTTTTTTTTAAAACGGTCAAGTGGGAGCTTTTCGAGACGAATGATGAAGGCTATGAAGACGGTTTCTCGAGATCAAGACATGACAAAAATTAACCATGACAATTGGATAAATGTGCCCAATATGTTTAATTTTTTGTCTTGATGTTTATGCATTAATTTATGCTTATTTAAATTGTGTTTAAATTTGCGATGCATGAGAAAATGTTTTGAAAAATCTCACTTTTGAAAATTACTAAGTATGTTTAAACAATTAATTGACAATTTTATTCCGGATAATAAAATTGAATTAATTATTGACCTCCATGATTTTTATTTGTGAATTCTTTTGGAGAAATTCCCCCCACGGGACGGTCAAAAGATAGCTTTCACATGAATAAATTCCAAACGGATGATTGTGGATTATTACTAGTGGCGACGATGACCCTCCCCACGAGGCTCGTTCAAAGTAAAATAATAATTCTGTATTTAATTATGGTTATTACTTAGGTATAAAATTGATATGCATATACTTCCCCGAAGTCCCTGTCAATTTTATATTGGTCAAGTGAGAGCCAACTATTAACCTGGATATTAAAGGTTTGTAACTGTTCTTGTTTGTAACCTGCTTGAATGTGTTTAAATAATGACCCACCCCACGTGGCTTATTTAAACTGTTTTGAGATGTTGGCTGATGCATGTTCATATTTTTTTTTGAGATTTTAATATGAAACATGTGATCGAACCTTGTGATATATATGTACTTAGGCATATAGTTATTTATTTCAGTTCAGCATGTCGTAACCTTTTAATCCACTGTTAATACACTTAAATTCAATACAATATGTATGGGAACTATATTGATTGAAAACGAAAAATTATAATTGTCCTAACTGCACAAAAGCACAAGTAGATTCTTGACACACCAAAATTAGATGAGCCAACTGACGGGTCAAAAATGCGGGACCCGTCAGATCACCTTGCGAGAGATGTCGTCGCTGAAAATGGTTGAGGACAAACCCGTAAGGGATTACGTCCTCAGAATTGATGGCCCATCTGAACAAACTTGAGGTTCTGAGTGCAGATTATAATCTGGGGACTCAGATGAATTTGGTACTTCACTCTCTGCCCAAAGGTTTTTGAGCATTTTGGCCTCGCTAGCCAACTTGTTGCAAGCTTTGGTCTCGGCAGAGATGTTGATGGGGCACCAAACTCAAGCTTTGACGGCAAGTGGTCCGTCTTCATCTTCTAGGCCAAGGGAAGGCAAGAAAAAGAAGAGGACCAATAGCCATAAGCAATCAAACTCAACTGTTGCCAAAGGCAATGGTAACATGAGGAATGCTTGTGGTGTCAAGGAAAAATCCAAAGAGGAAGTGCTTAAGCTGCAGTGAAAGAGGACAATGGAGGTTTGCCTGTTCCAACCCCAAAAGGGACGGAAAGAAAGGTAGTTCTCACGCACTAATTGTTGAAACTTGTTTAGCGGCGTATACTTCTCATTCGTGGGTAGTTGATACGAGATCAACTAATCATGTTCGCTTCACGGGTTCAAACTGATCCGGCAACTTAGTGGGAGTGAGATCCTCATCACACTGGGCGATGTTACGAAAGTAGCGGTTATTGCAATGCTACGTAAGTAGCAGATATTGCAATGCTACGTAAGTAACGGTTATTGCAATGCTACGTAAGTAGCAGATATTGCAGTGCTACATGAGTAGTGGATAAAGCAGTGGGAGAAGTGCACCTGTCTTTTGAAGATAAAGTTTTTTTTAAGAGATTATCTTTATGTTCCCAGTTTTAGAAAGAATTCACTTTTAGTTTCTAAAATTCTATTAAAGGACACTAAGTTTCTTCTAATAAGAATGACATCATTTCTTGAAATGATGAGTGTATCTGTTATGGGACATTGGTCGAATAATCTCCATACAATTAACTGTGCACACCACTCACGAAATGCATCCTATAACATATCAACTGTTTTCGGTAAAAGAAAACATTCATCAGACGTGAACGAAACACTTCTATGGCATCTAAGATTGGGACATATTAATCCAAAGAGGATCCAAAGGTTGGTGAAAGACGGTTCACTAGAGTTTCTCCAAGTTGAACTGATTCCAACCCGCGAATCATGTTTGGAGGGTAAAATGACCAAGAGGGCATTCGGAGCCAAGGGGAATAGAGCCAAAGAAGTGTTAGAAATCGTTCACACAGACGTATGTGGTCCAATGTCAACCATGGCAAGAGGAGGTTACGAGTATTTCGTCACTTTTATTGATGACTACTCGAGGTACGATTATATTTTCCTTATGAAGCATAAATCTGAGACCTTTGAGAAATTCAAAGAATTTAAGGCTCAAGCAGAGAATCATAGGGAAAAACGTATCAAGTCTCTACAATCCGATCGTGGAGGAGAGTACCTCAGCGATGAGTTTTTGAACTACTTGTCAGATGAAGGGATTGCATCCCAGCTGACTGCACCCGGAACCCCTCAACAAAACGGGGTTGCAGAGCGAAGAAACAGAACTCTTTTGGAAATGGTTAGATCAATGATGTGTTATGCGGATCTTCCCAAGTCGTTCTGGGGTCATGCCTTGGAAACAGCGGCTTACATTCTAAACTTGGTGCCATCCAAATCGGTTCCCAAAACTCCCAAAGAATTATGGACCGGGCGCAAGCCCAGTATGAGACACATGAGAATTTGGGGGTGTCCGACCTACGTGTTGGACAAAGAAGCCGGGAAATTGGATCCTCGAACAGAATTAAGGCTGTTTATAGGATACTCCGAGGGAACAAAATGGTGTATGTTCTATGGTCCCAAAGATCAAAAGGTGGTAATAAGCACCCACTTTAGATTTTTGGAGGAAGACTATATGAATGAAAGAAGACCCAGAAGTGAGATTACCTTAAGTGAGCTAAGGGGGCTAACCTCATTGCCAACTGTACAAGATGATATACCAAATGACACACTTTCACAACCGGAACCTAGTTGTAGTGGGAGGGTTGTTAGACAGCCCGAGAGATTCATGGGGATAGGAGAGTCCTCGGACTTGATTCCCGGACAAGATGAATCAGACCCATGGACATATGATGAGGCAATCCAAGACAAGGATGCAGATTCTTGGCAAAAGGCAATGAAAGCAGAAATGGGGTCTATGGATCATAACAGAGTGTGGGAGCTAGTCGAACCACTTAATGGGGTCAAACCCATTGGTTGCAAGTGGGTATACAAGAGAAAGAGGGGACCGGACGGGAAGGTGGAAACCTTCAAGGCAAGGCTTGTGGCGAAAGGTTATACTCAGAAAGAAGGGATCGACTATGAGGAAACCTTTTCACCTGTAGCAATGCCCAAGTCCATCCGGATTCTCTTGTCGATAGCTGCGCATCTCAATTTTGAAATCTGGCAAATGGATGTCAAGACAGCTTTCCTCAACGGAAGTCTTGATGAGGAAATCTATATGCAACAACCCCAAGGCTTCATTGAAAAGGGCCAAGAACACCTAGTTTGTAAGCTCATGAAGTCATTTACGGACTCAAACAGGCATCCAGAGCTTGGAACCAATGTTTTGATCATGTTATAAAGTCTTATGGGTTTGATCAAAACGAGTTCGAAAGTTGTGTGTACAAAAAGCGTGTCGGAACTGCATTGATATTCTTAGTACTATACGTAGATGACATTCTTCTCATCGGGAACGATGTAAAGGTGTTATCAGACGTAAGGGCATGACTTTCAAAACAGTTTGATATGAAGGACTTAGGGGAAGCCGGGCACATCCTTGGGATCAAGATCACTCGAGATCGCAAGAAAAGGATGATAGGTTTATCGCAAGCTTCATACATAGACACTGTCTTGAAACGATTCAGCATGCAGGATTCCAAGAAAGGCTTCGTACCATTCAGGCATGGAATCCATCCATCCAAGGAAATGTGCCCTAAGACACAAAAGGAGATAGATGACATGAAAGGCATTCCTTGTGCTTTGGCTGTCGGAAGCCTTATGTATGCAATGCTGTGTACGAGACCGGATATCTGCTTTGCCGTTGGTATGGTGGCAAGATATCAGAGTAACACGGGGAAGGAACATTGGACGACAGTTAAAAACATTCTGAAGTATCTGAAAAGAACTCGAGATAGAATGTTGGTTTATCAGTAAGATAGTCTAATCCCCATAAGCTACACGGACTCGGATTTCCAATCAGACTTAGATTCCAGAAACTATCTACCTCAGTTAGAGTGCTTTCATTTGGGAAGTGTAGCCATGAAATGGATGAGTGTGAAGCAGAAATGCATCACTGACTCAACCATGGAAGCCGGGTAAGTAGCTGCTTGTGAAGCAGTGAAGGAACCAGTTTGGCTCTAGACCTTCTTAGTGGACTTGGATGAAGTTCCAAATTTGTCTAGCAATATTTGCTAGGGGCAGTTGCAAATTCAAGGGAACCAAGAGTCCACGAGTCAAACAAGCACACTGAAGGAAAGGAATCTTAGATGAGAAATTGTTAAGAGAGGAGATATAGAGGTGGCAAAGATCACGTCAGAAGACAACCTAGCTGATCCATTCACAAAGGGTCTGCCTCAGAATACATTCGAGAGACATGTGAAAGGAATGGGTGTCAAGATCGTTGCCAATCTTCTTTGAGTATAAGTGGGAGACATTATTAGGTTCGTGTATGTGGCATTAGTTGTCACGTACTACACGAGATATGATGTAGAATACTTAAAAGCAGACTTTGAGTATAAGTGGGAGATTGTTGGGATTATACTGGAAAGTATGCTTTTACTTTGTATAATCAGACTGACTGAATTTCGGACTTATTTACTGAAATAAATTGTTTATCACTGATACTTTAAATATCATCGAATGTTACATATATTTACTGCATAACTGTTCATTAAATAGTACGTGTTACATTGTAGTTAATTTAGCGATACCAGATCACAGAAGATTAAATTAACAGTTCCTTGTAACTAAAAGTACACCATTCACGACCTAGATGGAAATGAACAATCCATCGTGAAAGGTTGTAGTGTAAGGCTCAGATTGGTTTGTCTTGACCAAGGGATTACACTAGTGCATGACTGATGCATTGAAGAGGACCTACAGGAGGACAAATTCTTCAGAACTGAACTAGGAAGAATTAGACCTCAGTGGTTAGATATTTCTTAATCTTCGTCCCTTAAATAGGATTGTGTGTGGTTAGTAACTATTGATTTGACTTATTATGGGAAGAGAATCAATGAGATTCAATACCCTATATCTTGGGCAATATTATTGGTCACATGCGATTGCTAAGATTTAATACGGAGAATCGTGTGCAAGTACGCTTGTTCGATTTGCCCCCTTGGGAGGTTCATAAGTTTTATCATACCAAATCTTGCAAGTGGAACTAGTTTCCGGTATGGATAATAATGTTGAACCGTTCCTTTACCAAGGATAAAAGATATTAATTAATGGAAAGCTATTTCAGTGGCTTGAATTAATTAATGGGCTAGATAATCTAAAACACGAGAAATAATAACCGGGAGCCATATTAACTGTAATATGGGTTAAGATGGATAGTGCAATATTAATTATGTAGTGGGATTAATTAATATTTATGGGCTTGAATAATATTGTGGCTCAATATTGATAATTCAAGGCCCATTGGAAGATCCAATCTTAATTCTCCTAAAGGTCCCCCAAGTAGCACAAGATAAAGTCCAATAACTGAAAAAGGTGTTTAAAAATAAAATAAATTTGTTGCTTATTTTTCCTTGGTTTTTTTCTAAAATTATGGATAAAAGGGGATAAAGATTTTCTTTGAATTTTGTTATGGAATGAAGATATGTATTCTTGGAATACAAGATTATCTCATTAAATTCAAGAAATCTCCCACTTGGTTATTCATATAGATAATTTCGAAAATTTTGATAATTAAGGGAAAGAAATATTTTTTGATTTTCTTGAAAAGATATTATGGAAGATATGTATTTCTTGAAATACAATAATATCTCATAAATTCAAGAAGATCCAAATCTTGGAATCTTTTCTCTTGATTTTCGAAAATCTTGCCATAACAAGATGAGGTGGGATTTTTGTGGAATATTTTAATTATGGAGAAAAGAATATAGGAGATATATTCAAGATTTCTTGGAGATCAAGAAAAGATTTTCCCACATTGGTTTTTCCCCAAAATTTCGACCACCACCCCATCTATAAATAGAGGATGATTCTTTCATTCCCAAGAACAATTCCATGTGCTGGAAAAATTAGTAAATCCACAAAAGTGGTGCAACAAAGTTTATTTTTCCTTTTTTTTTAATTGTTCGCTAGTATCCTTCCACCGGATTGTCGAGCAAGGACTAGGGAATACTTGGGAAGGTCTTTTGGTGTGTTTTCATCGACGAGACCATTGCCATTCCAAGAGGTACGTTCACGTAAACTCGTAGTAATTCCGCATGCGTAGGATTTACGTGAACTGTTTATATGCATGATTTGTTGTTGAATTATTATTTGAATTAATATAGGATTAATTCATGCTAGTAATAATTATCAGAATTAAATTTGTATTTAAATATTCATCCCGAATAGATCCGGGCAATTAATTCCCCAACACCAGGCAGGTGAGTTTAGCCAAACGGATCATGTGCAGCGCCTCTTCCTCATTTGCTGCATTTGATGTACCATCTAGAGAAACAACATTCTCATAGCATGGTTTGTTGGAGATAGCAAGCTTGTCAAAGATTGTCAAAGTCATTTTTGGAGAATTTATGTGAAGGGTTTTGAGATAGGTGAGAATTCTGGGCAATCGAAGATTTTGAATCAGAGTGTTTGTGAAGATGAAACTTTTTGGAATAGGAGTTATAATGGAAGTTTGAATGGGTATATATTTACAATCGGTTTTGATCCAAGAATAATCGTGCAGATTTAGAGAATCAACGGTTATGATCAATTTAGGCTAAATCGGGTAGTTGAAAGGACAACTAGAGAGTACTAGCCACCAATTTTTATCCTTATTGGTGATTAATGAACAGTGCATTTAATTACTGTTCCTGCAGACTGTTGACTTTCCTCGAAAATTTCAAACGTCCCGCCCAATTATTTCCTCAGGTGTTTTATCATTTATTGTCAATGATTTCTGAGATTTAGACAATAAATGAGGTGCATGAGTCAATAACTTCTTCAGACTAATTTTAGCCATCAGTCTTACTGAGTTTTGACCTTGATAAAATGTCAGTATAAAACTGAGTACTGAACTTCAGAATTTCTGAGTTTCCCAAGACTCAGTGTTCAGGACCTTCATTTTTATCCTGAGTTTTTCAGTAGAACCTGAAAAATTTCATGCATCTGAAAACCTTCAATTTTTCAGATTTGTCTTATTCACCTGGATCCAACATACCTAATTCAACTGATAGTTCCTGAAATCTTGATTCAGCCAAAGGTTTAGTCAAGATATAAACTCTCTGTTTATCAGTATGAATTTTCTCCGTTCCGATATCCTTCTTTTCAACATGGTCTCTGATGAAGTGATGTCTGATATCAACATGCTTACATCTGGTGTGCAATACTGGATTTTGTGTAATAGCAATTGCACTATTATTATCACAAAATATAGGTACTTCATTGACTATAATCTTATAATCCCTCAATTGTTGTCTGAGCCAAAGAATCTGTGCACAACAGCTTCCTGCAGCCATGTATTCAGCTTCAGTAGTACTGGTTGCTACTGAGGTCTGTTTCTTTGAAAACCATGATATCAATTTACTTCCAAGAAATTGACAAGTTCCTGTAGTAGACTTCCTGTCAATTCTACATCCTCCATAATCAGCATCTGAATAACCAGTTAATTCAAGGTTATCATCAGCTGGATACCATAATCCTCTATTCACAGTGCCCTTAAGATACTTCAAAATCTTTTTGGCAGCCTCCATGTGACTAGCCTTAGGATTAACTTGGTATCTTGCACATATCCCAACTGCAAATGTAATATCAGGCCTACTTGCTGTGAGATATAACAATGATCCAATGATCCCTCTATAATCAGTGTGATTTACTGATTTGCCCTCATGATCAGGATCCATCTTGTAGTTAGTATTCATAGGAATTCTAACTGCATTGCAATTTTGTATACCATACTTAGCAATTAGATCTCTGGTGTATTTTGCCTGATTGATGAAAATTCCTTCCTTGGTCTGTTTCACCTGAAGTTCAAGAAAGAAATTCATCTCCCAACATGTACATACATGTTTGTCTTTGCTTCGTGGTCAAATTGGGATAATTTGTGTATATGTATATGTACATACATGTTTGTCTACAGACTTTTTCAACACGCCCACGAAATTTTTCAACAAAAATAATTTCATTCTTAAATAATAAGAATTGTCTAGGACTTGTCTATAGAATTTTCTAATCTTATAAATCATTTTTAAACTATAAATATAATTGCTTACGAAAATATAAATTACCTACGAAATTATATGTGTAGGTAAGTTTGCCTACGAAAATTACGAATATGTAGGCACTTTGTTCATATGTAATTTGCTTGTCTATTAAAATTCTAAAAAATTATAGATAAATTGTAGATAATTTTCAATATTTAAGGTCCAAATATTATATTTACTAAAAAAAATTGTAGCCGTTTAAAAATTTTCGTAATGTAATTCTTTATTTTTTGTAGTGATATATACTCTAACTCAGGGGAGGAGCCAGGTCTACAATTGTGGGGGGCCAATTAATAAAGGAAGATTTGTCCATACAACTCAAGTGTATTTTTGAAACATGCAATTAGTTTCCGTGAATAAATTAAAAGTTTTAATGTAAATAAGTTTAACGTTTCTAAAAAATAAGTTGTACATTTCAAAAATGCACTTGAGTTGCACAATGCACCCGGTGCACATTAAACATACTCATTGATAATAAAATTTGATTAAACACAATTATAATCTGCATTAATAAAATATAAATATATGACATATGCATTAAAGTAAATTAATATTCATCCTAATTACTGAAAATACATCATTCTATCCTCCTGAGTTTGTCGAATGTGGGCACGAGATAATGGAAGGAGTATGGTACATAAGCTATACAGTGACGTGGGTCTGGGGGCCATGGCCCCCAACTTATAAGGTGGCTCCGCCTCTGGACTTGGCAACGGGACGGGGCCGGGGACAACTCCCCATCTCCGTTCCTGTAAAATTTAGGGCGGGGCGGGGAATCCCCGTGAATCATTCGGGAAAAAAAACAGGCCCTATTCCCGGCCCCATGGGGGAATTTCATCCCCGCCCGAATACCCACCCCGCCTCTTTTTTTTTTTATTTAATTTTCACAATTTTAGATTAAATATAAAAATTTAAAATACAAATTAAACAACATTAATAAAAATAAAAAAAATAATTCAACATCAACATCAACAAAAATATAAAATTAAGTATACAATATAAATAAAAATAAAAAATAATTTATTGTGCATCTCATTTGTTCTCTCCCATATTAATAAATTATAATTTTAAAATTAGGCTTTCAAATTTTAAAATATATTATTTAATTATATGTACATATAATTATATATATATATTAATTTAAATTAATTTGCATCTAAATTATTAATTATTATTATTATTTATTTTTTCATAATTATTATTTTTAATCAATTCTCTAAAAGTATAAATTTTTGTGAACATTTCCTCGAGATAAAATCAAATAAGCCGTTACGTAGGGTTAGGTATTACAGTTTGATAGGTCAAAATTAGCTGTCATTTTTTGTTTCAAACTTTTTATGCTTATCACCCATCCACATTTTTTTATTTATGAGAGGCCCCGACAACACCCAAAAAAATAACTAAACACAGTCGTCAAAAGCAGGCCAAGACAATTCATTTTGTTTTTTCCCAACAAAATGTTTTAGAATTTCAAGATAGAATAAGATCTGATTATTTGGACATAACTTGGTAGATTTTATTCCTCCATCTTTCATTTTTTGAGAAGCTCTATTTTATTTTAACTTCGTTTTTAATTTTCTTCAATAATTGACATCGTGCAGTGGGCGGTGGCGTCTTCTTTAACTAATTAATTTCCAATTTTGTTATTTGTCAGGGTAGATGAATTAATTAAGTGCATATCTAATTATTTTTCATGTTTTTACTTTTATGTATAGACATATGTACTAATTACCTAGTAGCTGTACTACACTAAATATTTTAAAATAATTTATAATTACTAATTTAAAGCTCAAACATAATTACATAAATGAAGTGTTGTTTGTAGTTTGAAATAGAAAAACTAAATAATGTCATAGTTAATTATTATCTCAATATTTACCTAAATTTTTCCTTATTTCAAATCTTCTTCGTATAATTGAGAATGGAGAAAGTCTGGAGGACGCATTATTTGTGGATAATTTAATTTGTTGTTCTTTTTTTCTTTTGGATTTTGTTTATAAAATTGGGGCAAATTGATTTTTTAGGGTTCTTCTTTTGATTTTAGCTAATCATAGGAAAGTGATCGAAACAATGTCGTTGTTGTTATGAGGGGTGAAACCGACCTTGCTGCCTTTCAAATCTGTAATATTGACGAATCCGACAGATCTGGTATCGGAGCCGGTGTCGTGGAACATGGTGGCGGCGAAGGCAATTTGAATGTTATTGGGTGTAATATAAAAAGGCCCTTTCCATACCGACACAAATCCCAGTCGAATTTAGTCAAGGCTGCATGTGGGGGCCTTTTCTGTTTTCGAATTTAGGCAATTTTATATGAGAAAGTATTATGTGCACTATTTTTACCGAACACCACTGTTATTATTATTTGTAACCCTTTATATGTAAAGTGTCAATTCTTACAAGGGATCTTCTATGGTCAGGAACGACTTCACACTTCCTAACGTCAGAAAACCTTTGATTACCGTTGGATCCAACATATAATTTTAATTTTAAATGATTGCACTTTGCAATAGTGCGTTTGCGATGTGCATACTGCAATCACATTACATCGCCCTACTAATAAATTAAACTAATATTTATAAAATGACGAAATTATCCCGGACCTGGACCGGACCCACCCTGATTCGGACCCAAACCCGGACCCAGACCCGGACCCAGACCCGGATCAAACCTGGACCGCACCGGACCGAACCCAGACCGGATTCAGACCCGGACCGGACCCAACCTGACCCAGACCCGAAACTGGAATCGGATCCTGATTCGGAACCAAACCCAGATTCGACCCTGACCGGACCTGGACCGTACCGAACCCGGGCCCAGATCCGGACGCAAACCCAGATCCTAAACTAGATCCGAACCTAGACCCGCACCCAAACCCGACTTGGACCCAAACCCTGACTAGGACTAGGACTAGGACCAGGACCCGACCCAGAATCCGAATTCGACCCGGACCCAGACCCAGACCCAACCTGGATCCGAACCCGACCCGGGTCACGCAGGGGTTGGGGAGGGTCGCGCAAGGGCGGAGTTCGGAATTGTGGACTCATTTTTTTTAATTTATAAATATTGTATATTTTTATTAAAAAAAATGTTATAAGGATATTTCAGTAATTTTATTATTTTTATTAAAAAAATTAATTATTTAGTTTTATGGCGAAATAGTATAGTCCATGGCGAAGGTAAATGATGTGTCAACCTTTTGTTGGACGTCTAACGTCAGGAATGACAAAGTCGTTCCTGACCGTAGAAAAGTCTTTCTTACAAATATAATAATAGTGGTGTACGGTGAAAATGATACACATTATACTTTTTGTCATTTTATATATTTTGGGGCTAAGTCTTGTATGCATCTAAGTTCACCGTGCACTCATAGTGCATTTTAAAACCGTGCAACTTGTTATACTGAAAGATGCGACTTATTTATATTGAAACGTGCAATAATTTTTTCATTTTAATAGTTGCACGATTCAGTGTAAAACAATTACATCTTTCAGTATAACAAGTTGCACGATTTTAAAATGCACTATGAGTGCACAGTGCACTTAGATGCACATGAGACTCACTCATATTTTGGGCCACATTTTTGGGAATGAGATCACATATTCTATAATTGGTATTCCACTTTATATTCCATATCATGGATGGATGACACGTGGAATAATAAAAAATATCCAACGAATCATCATACCCTGGGTCTATGTGTTGAAAATCCAAAAGAGTGAAATATCAATAGAATACGAAAAGTGAAACAGGAGAATCGAACTGACAATTTTGAGCTTTGTACTTTTGTCTTTTTAAAAGGAGCATGTCCATCCCAATCGAATTGGAGATCTTCTGTAGGCAAAATTCTTTTTTTTTTTAGGGCTCATAGCACAAGTATTACACAGATTGATGCTCCTGAGCGAAAGACATAATATGTCGAGGGATATAATCTCCAACCCAAGTTTGAGGGAGGAGTGATTTAGTTGCCATCTTAGCCAGGTTATGAGCTTGGGTGTTGTGTTTGCGTGGGCAATATCGAACTCCCGACACTGGGGAGTTCCGAGTTAGTTTCCGGGCCGCGAGGATAAGACTTTCTTCATATCCTTTATAGGGACTGTCAGTTGAGATGACACTTATAGCTTCTTTAGAGTCTGAAAGGATCGTGATAGTCTCCCGAGAGATAGTGTTCCAATAAGATATTCCATCCATGATGGCTATAATTTCAGCAGCAAGAACCGATCCCGGAGGGTTAATCTTATGACATCCGGCTGCAAGGGGTTTTCTTTCATTGTCATGTATAAAGAAGTCAACTGCAAAGGCCTTGGATGATTCTTTGTAGGCTGCGTCGACCTTCATAATATAGCTATCTTGAATACACTCGGTGTGGTAAGACGACGCGGAGTTGGGAAAATGAGTGTTTCCGATAGTGAGTTTGGTCTTTTCGTAGTGGAATTGCTCCAGGAAGGCCTCAGTCCAGTTGGCTTGAATTTTCCGCCCTAGGTGGGTTCCGCCTTTTGAGTGTAGAATGTCACATCTCTCTTTCCAGACTCCCCCCTGTTGGGAAATTAGGGGTGCCCGGATCTATTCGAGTTGAATTTAAATACATATTTAAATTAATTTATTAATTATTAACATGAATTAATCCTAAACCAATTCAACATAATAATCAATAAGCAAATAAACAACATGCGTACACGTAATTCACGAAATCCCTAAGCATGCGGAATCTAGGAATTACGTAAATACTAACCTCTCGTAGAGACAACCGTTGAGACGATGGATCAACCCAAAGTGCCTTCTCAAATATGTCCCACGTCCACGAACGTAATCCGGTGGGAGGATTATCAAAGAACGATTTTAATTTTAAAGGAGAAAATAAAATATTTGGCCACCACCTTTATGGATTTCTATTTTTTTCAAAACATGGAATTGCCCTTGGGGATGAAAAGTTCATCCCCTATTTATAGAGCAAGTGGGGGACGAAAATTAGGGCTTTGTTGGTCATTGAGAAATTTCTTTGCTTCTTCCTCAAGACACAATCTAGAATATATCCAATATATTCTATTTCCTAAAATATCTCCCAACAAAATTTCTTCCTCCTTTCTTGTCCATTATTTTCGAAAATATCATATCAAATAGGAAGAAATAGGATCTTTTTCCTTTCTTGAATTCTTGAATTTATGGGATAAACTTGTATCTCAAGAATACTTATTCCATAAGATCTTTCCAAGAAAATCAAGAAAAATCTTTTCTCTCTCCTACTCATATTTTTCGAAAATAATTAGGAAAAATAGGCAAAATATTTTCTTCTCCTTTTCATTAATTGGACTTTAATTTGGGCTATTTGAGGGGCCTTTAGGAGAATTAAGATTGGATCTCCAATGGGCTATGAAGCTTTAATATTTAGCCAAAATATTATTCAAGCCCATTAATATTAATTTACTCCACTATAAAATTAATATTGAACTATCCATCTTAACCCACATTACGACTTCACAATAATATGGCTCCCGGTCAATATTTCCCGCGTTTAAGATTATCTTAGTCCATTAATTAATTAAGCCACTGAACAGACTTTATATTAATTAATATATTTGTCCTTGGATTAAAGACTGTTGGGGAATAAGTTGCACAGATCTATTCGGGGTGAATATTTAAATACAAATTTAATTCTTATAATTATTACTAGCATGAATTAATCCTATATTAATTCAAATAATAATCCAACAACATATCATGCATATAATAATTCACGTAAAACCTACGCATGCGGAATTCTACGAGTTTATGTGAACGTACCTCTTGGGATGGCAACGGTGTGGTTGATTAGAATAACCGAAAGGACTTCCCAAGTATTCCCTTAGCCCTCGTTCGACTATCCGGTGGAAGGATTCTTGTGAACGATTTAACAAAAGGAAAATAAATTATGTTGCACCACCTTTGTGGATTTACTAATTTTTCCAGCACATGGAATTGTACTTGGGAATGAAATAATCATCCTCTATTTATAGAGACCAGGTGGTAGAAATTTTAGGTTTAAAATAATGTGGAAAAATCTTTTCTTGATCTCCAAGAAATCTTGAATATATCTCCTATATTCTTTTTCCCATAATTATAATATTCCACAAAATCCCACCTTCTCTATTTGCTATGGATTTTTGAAAATATAGGGTATCAAGATTCCAAGAATTGGATCTTCTTAAATTTATGAGATATTCTTGTATTTCAAGAAATACATATCTTCCATAATATCTTTTCAAGAAAATCAAGAAAATCTTTCTTGCCCTCTATTTTCAAGTTTTTCGAAAATCTCTTATAGATAACCAAGTGGGAGATTTCTTGAATTTAATGAGATAATCTTGTATTCCAAGAATACATATCTTCATTCCATAACAAAATTCAAAGAAAATCTTTCTCCCAACTTATCTATAATTTTCGAAAATTTAGTTGGAAAAATAAGCAACAATATTTATTTTATTTTAATCACATTTTCAGTTATTGGACTATATGTTGGGCTACTCAGGGGGCCTTTAGGAGAATTAAGATTGAGTCTTCTAATGGACCTTGAATATCTAATATTGAGCCACAATATAATTCAAGCCCATAAATATTAATTAATCCCACTACATAATTAATATTGCACTATCCATCTTAACCCATATTACAGTCAATATGGCTCCCGGTTATTATTTCTCGTGTTTAAGATTATCTAGCCCATTAATTAATTCAAGCCACTGAAATAGCTTTCCATTAATTAATATCTTTTATCCTTGGTCAAGGAACAGTTCAACATTATTATCCATACCGGACACTAATTTCACTTGCAAGATTTGGTATGATAAAGCTTATGAACCTCCCAACGGGGCAAATCGAACAAGCGTACTTGCACACGATTCTTCGCATTAAATCTTAGCAATCACATGTGACTAATAATATTGCACAAGATAAAAAGTATTGAATCTCGCTGATTCGCTACCCATGATAAGTCAAAGCAATAGTTACCAATCCCACGTGATCCTATTTAAGAGATGAAGATTAAGAAATAACGAACCACTGAGGTCTAATTCTTCCTTGTTCAGTTCTGAAGAATTTGTCCTCCTGTAGGTCCTATTCAGTGCATCAGTCATGCACTAGTGTAATCTCTTGGTCAAGACAAGCCAATCTGAGCCTTACACTTCAACCTTTCACGATGGGTTGTTCATTTCCATCTAGGTCGTGAATGGCGTACTTTTAGTTACAAGGGACTGTTAATTTAATCTTCTGTGATCTGGTATCACTAAATTAACTACAATGTAACACGTACGAATTATTGAACAGTTATGCAGTAAATATATGTAACATTCGATAATATTTAAAGCATCAGTGATAAATAATTTATTTCAGTAAATAAGTTCGAAA
This sequence comes from Stenogyne calaminthoides, assembly GCA_037126765.1. Taxonomy (NCBI): domain Eukaryota; kingdom Viridiplantae; phylum Streptophyta; class Magnoliopsida; order Lamiales; family Lamiaceae; genus Stenogyne; species Stenogyne calaminthoides. The sequence continues at coordinate 17,077,541 of JBBCBC010000005.1, read as the reverse complement.
TTCCGTTTTGATTATACAAAGTAAAAGCATACTTTCTAGTATAATCCCAACAAAGACAACTCAACATTATTATTAATACCGGAAATAAATTTCCACTTGCAAGATTTGGTATGATAAAGATTCTGAGCCCACCAAGGGGACAAATCAAGCAAGCCGTACTTGCACGCGATTCTCCTTATTAAATCTTAGCAATCGTTATGTAATTAATAATATTGCCCAAGATACAAGGTATCGAATTGCATTGATTCTTTTCCCATCATAAGTCAAAGCAATAGTTATTAATTTCACACAATCATATTTAAGGAACGAAGATTAAGAAATAACGAACCACTGAGGTCTAATTCTTGTATATTCAGTATCGAAGAATTTATCCTCATGTAGGTCATATTCAGAACATCATAATGCACTAGTGTAATCCCTTGGTCAAGACAAGCCAATCTGAGCCTTACACTTCAACCTTTCATGATGGGTTGTTCATTTCCATCTGGGTTGTGAATTTGTACTTAGTCACGAGGAACTGTTAATTTGATCTTCTGTGATCTGGTATCACCAAATTAACTACAACGTAACACGTACTGACTTTATCGAACGAGTATGCAATAAATATATATAACATTCATTCATATTTAATGCAACATGTGATAAATAATTTATTTCAGTAAAATAAATAAGAAATTCAGTTTGGTTATACAATGTAAAAGCATACTTTTCAGTATAACCCCAACAATCTCTCACTTATACTCAAAGTCTGCTTTTAAGTATACTACAACATGTCTCGTGTTCTATGTGACATCTAATATCACCCTACATGAACCTAATAATATTTCTCCCACTTATACTCAAAGCAGATTGACAATGCTCTTGACACCCATTCCTTCCACATGTCTCTCGAATGTACTCTGAGGTAAGCCCTTTGTGAATGGATCTGCTAGGTTGTCTTCGGATGCTATCTTTTCCACCTCTATGTCTCCTTTCTTAACGATTTCTCGTATAAGATGGTATTTTCTTTCTATGTGTTTGTTGGCCTTTTGGGCTCTCGGTTCCCTTGAATTTGCAACTGCTCCGGCGTTATCACAGTAAACCGTGATCATGCTGGGCAAATCCGGAACAACGTCCAAGTCCACCAGGAAGTTCTTGAGCCAAACCGCTTCTTTCGCTGCTTCACAAGCAGCTACATATTAGGCTTTCATGGTAGAATCGGCGATGCATTTCTGCTTAAAGCTTCTCCATGTCATGGCTCCTCCCCCCATGCAAAACACACTACCCGAGGTTGACTTTCTGGAGTCTACGTCTGATTGAAAATCTGAGTCCGTATAACCGATGGGGATTAGACTGTCTGATTGATAAACTAACATTCTTTCCCGTGTCCTCTTCAGATACTTCAGAATGTTCTTAACCGCAGTCCAATGATCTTTCCCAGGGTTACTTTGATATCTTGCCACCATTCCTACGGCGAAGCAGATATCCGGTCTCGTGCACAGCATTGCATACATGAGGCTTCCTATAGCAGAAGCATAAGGAACGCCCTTCATGTCATTTATTTCCTTTTGTGTCTTGGGACACATTTCCTTGGATAGATGGATTCCGTGTCTGAAAGGTACAAAACCTTTCTTGGAATCTTGCATGCTGAATCGCTTTAAAACAGTGTCTATGTACGAAGCTTGTGAAAGCCCGATCATCCATTTCTTGTGATCTCGAGTGATCTTGATCCCTAGGATGTGACCGGCTTCTCCCAAGTCCTTCATATCAAACTAATTTGACAGCCATGCCCTTACGTCTGACAACATCTTTACATCATTCCCGATGAGCAGAATGTCGTCTACGTATAGTATCAAGAATACCAAGGCAGTTCTGTCACGCTTTTTATACACACAACTTTCGAAATTGTTTTGATCAAAACCGTAGGATTTTATAACTTGATCAAAACACTGATTCCAAGCACGGGATGCTTGCTTTAGCCCATAAATGGACTTCTTTAGCTTGCAAACCAGATGCTCTTGGCCTTTTTCAATGAAGCCTTCGGGTTGTTGCATATAGATTTCCTCGTCAAGACTTCTGTTGAGGAAAGCTATCTTGACATCCATTTGCCAGATCTCAAAATCTAGGTGCATAACAATCGACAAGAGAATTCTGATGGACTTGAGCATGGCTACGGGCAAAAAAGTTTCCTCATAGTCGATCCCTTCTTTCTGAGTGTACCCTTTCGCCACGAGCCTTGCTTTAAAGGTTTCAACCTTTCCGTCCGATCCCCATTTTCTCTTGTATACACACTTGCATCCAATGGGTTTTACCCCAATAAGTGGTTCGACTAGCTCCCACACTTTATTGTGATCCATTGAACCCATCTCGACTTCCATTGCTGTTTGCCAAGATGTCGTATCCTTGTCTTGGATCGCCTAGTTGTAGGACCATGGATCTGATTCTTCTCCTGAGATCAAGTCCGAGGACTCTCCGATCCCTAAGAATCGCTCGGGTTGTCTGACAACCCTCCCACTAAGACGAGGTTCCGGTTGTGTAGGTGTGACGCGTGGTATATCGTCTTGTACAGTTGGCAACGGAGTTGGCCCCCTATGTTCTTCTAAGGTAATCTCGCTTCTAGGCTTTTTATCGTTCATATAGTCTTCTTCCAAGAATCTAAAGTGCGTACTGATTACGACCTTTTGATCTTCGGGACCATAGAACATGTATCCCTTCGTTGCTTCGGGGCACCCTATAAACAACCTTAATTCCGAACGTGCATCCAATTTGCCAGCTTCCTTATCCAACACGTATGTCGGACACCCCCAGATCCTCATGTGTCCTAAGCTGGGCTTGCGCCCTATCCACAATTCCCTAGGGGTTTTTGGAACCGATTTGGATAGCACTAAGTTCAGAATATAAGCTGTTGTTTACAAGGCGTAACCCCAAAACGATTTTGATAAATCCGCATAACTCATCATTGACCTTACCATTTCTAGAAGCGTTTTGTTTCTTCGTTCTGCAACCCCGTTTTGTTGAGGGGTACCGGGTGCAGTCAACTGGGATGCAATCCCTTCATCCGATAGGTAGTTCAAGAATTCATCGCTGAGGTATTCGCCTCCACGATCAGATCGTAGAAACTTGATACTCTTTTCCTTATGATTCTCTGCTTGAGCCTTAAATTCTTTGAATTTGTCAAAGGTCTCAGATTTATGCTTCATTAGGAAAACGTACCCATAGCGTGAGTAATCATCGATAAACGTAATGAAATACTCGTAGCCACCTCTTGCTTTGATTTGCATTGGACCACATACATCGGTGTAAACGATCTCCAACACTTCTTTAGCTCTAAGCCCCTTGGCTCCAAATGCCCTCTTGGTCATCTTACCCTCCAAACATGATTCGAAAGTTGGAAATGGTTCAATCAGGAGGGACTCCAATGAACCAACTTGGACCAACCTTTGGATCCTTTTTGGATTAATATGACCTAATCTTAGGTGCCAAAGAAGTGTCTCGTTCACGTTGGTCGAACGTTTCCTTTTACTTGAAATAGTAGATGTGTTATAGGATGCATTGTGTGAGTGATGTGCACAGTTAATGTTGGGGAATTAATTGTCCGGATCTATTCGGGATTAATATTTAAATACAAATTTAATTCTAACAATTATTACTATCATGAATTAATCCTATATTAATTCAAATAATAATTCAACAACAAATCATGCATATAAATTTATCACATAAATCCTACGCATGCAGAATAGCTAGGAGTTTACGTGAACTAACCTCTCGGACTGACAACCGTTGAGAAGATGGATATCCCGTTCACACGAACAAACCCAAAAAACCTTCTCAAGTATTCCCTCGTCCTTGTCCAACAATCCGGTGGAAAGATACTCGTGAACAATTAACAAAAAGGAAAAATAAAATTATGTTGCACCACCTTTGTGGATTTCTAATTTTTCCAACACATGGAATTGCATGGGGATGAAAAATTCATCCCCTATTTATAATAATAGGTGGTGGACGATTTTTGCCCTAGGAATAAGATGGGAAAATCTTTTTCTTGATCTCCAAGAAATCTTGAATATATCCAATATATTATTTTCTTCATATTTAAAATATTCCACAAAAATTCCACCTCCTCTTGTCATGGAATTTTCGAAAAAATAAGGACAAGATTTCCAAGATTGGGATCTTTTTGAATTTATGAGATATTCTTGTATTCCAAGAATACATATCTTCCATAATATCTTTTCAAGAAAATCAAAAAAATCTTTCCTTCCTTATTTTCTTCATTATTTTCGAAAATTACAAGATAAATAGCAAAGTGGGAGATTTCTTGAATTTAATGAGATAAACTTGCATTCCAAGAATACTTATCCTCATTCCATAACAAAATTCAAATAAAATCTTTCTCCCTCTTTTATTTATTTATTTTCAAAAAAATAGGAAAAATAGGCAACAATATTTTATTTAATTTTAAACACCTTTTTTCAGTTATTGGACTTTATATTTGGGCTACTTGAGGGGCCTTTAGGAGAATTAAGATTGGACCTTCCAATGGACCTTGAACTTCCAATATTGAGCCACAATATTATTCAAGCCCATAAATATTAATTAATCCCACTACATAATTAATATTGCACTATCCATCTTAACCCATATTACAGTTAATATAGCTCCCGGTTATTATTTCCAGCGTTTAAGATTATCCAGTCCATTAATTAATTTAAGCCACTGAAATAGCTTCACATTAATTAATATCTTTTTCCTTGGTTCAGGAACGGCTCAACATTATTATCCATACCGGAAAACTAATTCCACTTGCAAGATTTGGTATGATAAAACTTCTGAGCCTCCCAAGGGGACTAATCAAACAAGACGCACTTGCACACCGATTCTCCGTATTAAATCTTAGCATTCGTCATGTAACTAATAATATTGTCCGAGATACAAGGTATTGAATCACATTGATTCTCTACCCATCGTAAGTCAAAGCAATAGTTATTAATTCCACACGATCCTATTTAAGGAACGGAGATTAAGAAATAACTAACCAATGAGGTCTAATTCTACTATATTCAGTACTGAAGAATTTATCCTCCTGTAGGTCCTCTTCAGTGCAACATTATGCACTAGTGTAATCTCTTGGTCAAGACAAGCCAATCTGAGCCTTACACTTCAACCTTTCACGATGGATTGTTCATTTCCGTCTAGGTTGTGAATTCCGTACTTCTAGTTACAAGGGACTGAATCTTCTGTGATCTAGTATCACTAAATTAACTACAATGTAACACGTTCTAATTATTGAACAGTTACAGTAAATATATGTAACATTCAATGATATTTAAAGCAACAGTGATAAATAATTTATTTCAGCAAATAAGTCCGAAATTCAGTCTAGTTATACAAAGTAAAAACATATTTTCCAGTATAACCCCAACAATCTCCCACTTATACTCAAAGTCTGCTTTTAAGTATATTACAACACGTCTCGTGTAGAATCTACGTGATATCTGATGTCACCTACACGAACCTAATAATATCTCTCCCACTTATACTCAAAGCAGATTGGCAACGGTCTTGACACCCATTCCTTCCACATGTATCTCGAATATATTATGAGGCAGACCCTTTGTGAATGGATCTGCTAGGTTGTCCTCTGACGCGATCTTTGCCACCTCTATATCTCATCTCTTAACGATTTCTCGTATAAGATGGTATTTCCTTTCAATGTGTTTGCTGGCCTTGTGAGCTCTTGGTTCCCTTGAATTTGCAACTGCTCCAACATTATCACAATAGACCATGATTGTGCTGGGCAAATTCAGAACTACGTCCAAGTCCACTAGGAAGTTCTTGAGCCAAATCGCTTCCTTCGCTGCTTCACAAGCAGCTACATACTCGGCTTCCATGGTAGAATCTGTGATGCATTTCTGCTTAACGCTTCTCCATGTCATGGCTCCTCCCCCCATGCAAAACACATTACCCGAGGTAGATTTTCTGGAATCTAAGTCTGATTTGAAATCCGAGTCCGTGTACCCGATGGGAATCAGACTGTCTGACTGATAAACCAACATTCTATCCCGAGTTCTCTTCAGATACTTCAGAATATTTTTAACTGCAGTCCAATGTTCTTTCCCCAAATTACTCTGATATCTTGCTACCATTCCAACGGCAAAGTAGATATCTAACCTCGTGCACAGCAGATCATACATGAGGCTTCCGACAGCCGAAGCAAAAGGAACGCCCTTCATGTCATCTATCTCCTTTTGCGTCTTCGGACACATTTCTTTAGATAGATGTATTCCATGTCTGAAAGGTACAAAACCTTTCTTGGAATATTGCATGCTGAATCGCTTCAAGACAGTATCTATGTATGAAGCTTGCGATAAGCCTATCATCATTTTCTTACGATCTCGAGTGATTTTGATCCCAAGGATGTGACCGGCTTACCCTAAGTCCTTCATATCAAACTATTTTGACAGTCGTGCCCTTACGTCTGACAATACCTTTACATCGTTCCCGATGAGCAAAATATCGTCTACGTATAGTACTAAGAATACCAATGCAGTTCCGACACGCTTCTTATACACACAACTTTCGAACTCATTTTGATCGAACCTGTAAGACTTTATAACCTGATCAAAACATTTGTTCCAAGCACGCGACGCTTGCTTCAGTCCATAAATGGACGTTTTGAGCTTGTAAACTAGATTTTCTTGGCCCTTTTCAATGAAGCCTTCGGGTTGTTGCATATAGATTTCTTCTTCAAGACTTCCGTTGAGGAAAACTGTCTTGACATCCATCTGCCAGATCTCAAAATCGAGATGCGCAGCTATCGATAAGAGAATACAAATGGACTTGAGCATAGCTACAGGTGAAAAGGTCTCATCATAGTCGATCCCTTCTTTCTGAGTATATCCTTTTGCCACAAGTCTAGCTTTGAAGGTTTCTACCTTCCCGTCCGGTCCTCTTTTTCTCTTGTACACCCACTTGCATCCAATGGGCTTGACCCCATTAAGTGGTTCGACTAGCTCCCACACCTTATTATGATCCATAGAACCCATCTCGGCTTCCATTGTTGTTTGCCAAGAACTCGCGTCCTTGTCTTGGATTGCCTCACTGTAAGTCCATGGGTCCGATTCATTTTCACCGGGGACCAAGTCTGACGACTCTTCTATCCCCATGAATCTCTCGGATTGTCTAACGACCCTCCCACTATGACGAGGTTTCGGTTGTGTAAGTGTGTCGAAAGTATGTCAACTTGTACTGTTGGCATTGAGGTAAGCCCCCTTAGCTCATCCAAGGTAATCTCACTTCTGGGCTTTTTATCGTTCATATAGTCTTCTTCCAAGAATCTAAAGTGCGTACTGATTACCACCTTTTGATCCTCGGGACCATAGAACATGCACCCTTTCGTTCCCTCGGGGCACCCTATAAACAGCATTAATTCCGATCGTGGATCCAACTTGCCAGCTTCCTTGTCCACCACGTATGCCGGACACCCCCAAATTTTCATGTGTCTTAAACTAGGCTTGCGCCCGGTCCACAACTCTTTAGGGGTTTTAGGAACCGGCTTGGATGGCACCAAATTTAGAATGTAAGCCACTGTTTCCAAGGCGTGACCCCAAAACAATTTGGGTAGATCCGCATAACTCATCATCGATCTGACCATTTCTAAAAGAGTTATGTTTCTTCGTTCTGCAACCCCTTTTTGTTGAGGGGTTCCGGGTGCAGTCAACTGGGATACAATCTCTTCATCAGACAAGTAGTTCAAAAAATCATCGCTGAGGTATTCGCCTCCACGATCGGATCGTAGACACTTGATACGTTTATCCCTATGATTCTCTGCTTGAGCCTTAAATTCCATGAATTTATCAAAGGTCTCAGATTTATTCTTCATAAGGTAAACGTATCCATATCTTGAGTAATCATCGATAAAGGTAACGAAATACTCATAACCTCCTCTTGCTTTGACTGACATTGGACCACATACATCGGTGTGAACGATTTCCAACACTTCTTTGGCTCTATTCCCCTTGGCTCCAAATGCCCTCTTGGTCATTTTACCCTCCAAACATGATTCGCAAGTTGGAAATGGTTCAACCCGGAGGGACTCCAATGAACCATCCTCAACCAACCTTTGGATCCTTTTTAGATTAATATGACCTAGTCGCAGATGCCATAGAAGTGTTTCGTTCACATCTGATGAACGTTTTCTTTTATTGCTCGAAACAGTCGATGTGTTATAGGATGCATTTCGTGAGTGATGTGCACAATTAATTGTGTAGAGATTATTCGACAACGTTCCATGACAGATAAACTCATTGTTAAGAGCAATGGTAACAACTTTATTAAAAGTAACCGAATATCCATCAAGAAAAAGTTTAGAAACTGAAATTAAATTCTTTCTAAAACTTGGAACTTAAAGAACATCTCTTAAAATTAAAACTTTGTCTTCAAAAGACAACCGCACTTCTCCCACTGCTTCAGCTGCCACTCTCGTAGCATCGCCCAGTGTGATGAGGATCTCACTCCACTAACTTGCCGGGTCCGCTTGAACCCCTGTAAAGTGAAACAAATATGATCAGTGGATCCCGTATCCACTCCCCATAAATGGGTAGCATACGCCGCTAAACAAGTTTCAACAACTAGTGCGTGAGAATTACCTTTCTTTCTAATCCGCTTGGGTTTGGGACAGGCTGACCTCCAATGTCCCTTCTCACCGCAGTTAAAACATCTCCCCTTAGCTGGCTTCTTTACTCCTTCATCTCCCTTCAAACCTCATTTGCCCTTGGCAACGCTTGAGTTCACTTGCTTTTGGCCTTTTGCCTTCTTCTTGTTCTTACCACCTCTTGGCCTAGAAGAAGAAAAATGACCCTTTGCCACCAAGGCTTGGCTCTGTTGCCCCAATATCCCCTCTGTCGAGACCAAAGCTTGCAACAGATCAGGCAACTTGAACTTTTGATTGTTCATTTGGTAGTTCAGCTAGAACTGTTCAAAACTTTTCGGCTGAGAATGGAGTATGAAATCGATCTGGGTCTCGATGTCATATTCAGCGCCAAGTACCTCAAGCTTATTGAGGTGAGCCATCATCTGGAGAACGTGCTCCCTTACGGGCGTTCCCTCCACCATTTTCATAGAGAGAATATCCCTCATGGTGATTTGACGAGCCACACGGTTCTGATGTTGGAACATCGCTTTAAGACTTGTCATGATGTCTGCAGCAGTTTCAAAGTTTTGATGCTGATGTTGCAACACATCTGACATAGAAGCCAGCATGGTGCACTTAGCCATCTCATTTGACCGCTCCCAGTCAGCATAATCTTTCTTATCCATTTTGCTGGACTCATCAGTAGGCTTTTTGGGTTTTGGGACAGTAAGAACCCAGTTATGATATTGTGCAATGAGGACAATAGTGATTTTTCGATTCCAATCAACGAAGTTTTCACCAGTAAGTAAATTGTCTTTAAGTATATTGAACAGTGGATTAAAAGGTTGCGAAATGCTGAACTGAAATAAATAACAATTGTATAAGCACAAAATTATCACATAATTCGATCACATGATTCATATTAAAATCTCAAAAAAATATGAACATGCATCAGCCAACATCTCAAAACAGTTTAAATAAGCCACGTGGGGTGGGTCATTATTTAAACACATTCAAGCAGGTTACAAACAGGAACAATTACAAACCTTTAATGTCCAGATTAATACAGAACTATTATTTCGCTTTGAACGAGCCTCGTGGGGAGGGTCATCGTCGCCACTAATAATAATTCACAATCATCCCTTCAGAATTTATTCATGTGAAAACCATCTTTTGGCCGTCCCGTGGGGGGAATTTCTCCAAAATAATTCACAAATAAATAAATCATGGAGGTCAAAATTAATTCAATTTTATTATCCGGAATAAAATTGTCAATTAATTATTTTCAAAACTTACTTAGTAATTTTCGAAAGTGAGATTTTTCCACAACAATTTCTCATGCATGGCATATTTAAACAAATTAAGTAAGCACGACAATAAATAAAGCAAACATCAAAACAAAAAATTATACATATTGGGCACATATATCCAATTATCACGATTAATTTTTGTCAAATCTTGATCTTGAGAAATCATCTTCGTAGCACTCATTGTTCATCTCGAAAGGCTCCCACTCGACCGCAACATGTTCTTTAAAACGTCCTCCGTCTAGGTCCGAGACGACGTCTGGCATTAGGTAGCTCACGGCTCGGAACACGTCCATCCGCACGCCCGTCGACGCGTCGCGTCCGGCGGCCATCCCCCCCGCCAGCCGCCCAAAGCGGCCTCGGCGGAGTGCATCGATCCCGACGCCGCCGCCCGCCCAACTCCACCCTCAACACCTCGGCAGCCCTCGGCCCAGCCCTCGGCACCCCGGTCGCGTCCGCCCGTCCGCGTGACCGTGAGTGTTTGTGCACGCGTCCGCGTCCTCCCTAGCCCCAAGCTCCGCCCAGTGCTCAGCCATGCATGGGCTTGTGCCCGCGTGCGCCGAGAGCCTCTCGGTCTGCCCCATACGCGACCGCCTAGCACCTCGTGCTTTGGCTCGCGTACGTCCGGACACTTGATCGCCTCGTCTTTAATTCTTCGTCTTCGTTCTCGATCCGGTTACAATTTATTTACAAAAAATAAATAAACCTAGATCTAGACTCGTCTATTACATTGATCAAATCATAATCTACTCGTGGATTTTCTCAGGAGGCAAAACGAATTCGAACGAATCGAATTAAAAACCACAATTTATATGCATGCATAAATAAACATTCGTCAAATACCATGACAATTGGATACCTACAAAAAAGATCTAACAATTCTACTATCCAATTTCAAATTTAATGAAAAACGAATTAAATTACAATTTAAAATTCAGATCCCGAAACCAAGGCTTTGATACCAGTTGTTGGGGAATTAATTGCCCGGATCTATTCGGGATGAATATTTAAATACAAATTTAATTCTAACAATTATTACTAGCATGAATTAATCCTATATTAATTCAAATAATAATTCAACAACAAATCATGCATATAAATTTATCACATAAATCCTACGCATGTGGAATACCTAGGAGTTTACGTGAACTAAACTCTCGGAGTGACAACAGTTGAGAAGATGGATATCCCGTTCACACGAACAAACCCAAAAAGCCTTCTCAAGTATTCCCTCGTCCTTGTCCAACAATCTGGTGGAAAGATACTCGTGAACAATTAACAAAAAGAAAAATAAAATTATGTTGCACCACCTTTGTGGATTTCTAATTTTTTCAACACATGGTGGACGATTTTTGCCCTAGGAATAAGATGGAAATTATTTTTTTTTGGTTTCCAAGAAATCTTGAATATATCCAACATATTTTTTTCTCCATATTTAAAATATTCCACAAAAAATCCCACCTCCTCCTGACATGGAATTTTCGAAAAAATAAGGACAAGATTTCCAAGATTGGGATCTTCTTGAATTTATGAGATATTCTTGTATTCCAAGAATACATATATTCCATAATATCTTTTCAAGAAAATCAAGAAAATCTTTCCTTCCTTATTTTCTTCATTATTTTCGAAAATTACAAGATAAATAGTCAAGTGAGAGATTTCTTGAATTTAATGAGATAAACTTGCATTCCAAGAATACTTATCCTCATTCCATAACAAAATTCAAAGAAAATCTTTCTCCCTCTTTTATTTATTTATTTTCGAAAAAATAGGAAAAATAGGCAACAATATTTTATTTAATTTTAAACACTTTTTTCAGTTATTGGACTTTATATTTGGGCTACTTGAGGGGCCTTTAGGAGAATTAAGATTGGACCTTCCAATGGACCTTGAACTTCAAATATTTGGGCTACTTGAGGGGCCTTTAGGAGAATTAAGATTGGACCTTCTAATGGACCTTGAACTTCAAATATTGAGCCACAATATTATTCAAGCCCATAAATATTAATTGATCCCACTACATAATTAATATTGCACTATCCATCTTAACCCATATTACAGTTAATATGGCTCCCGATTATTATTTCCCGCATTTAAGATTATCCAGTCCATTAATTAATTTAAGCCACTGAAATAGCTTCACATTAATTAATATTTTTTCCTTGGTTCAGTAACGACTCAACATTATTATCCATACCGGAAAACTAATTTCACTTGCAAGATTTGGTATGATAAAACTTCTGAGCCTCCCAAGGGGACTAATCAAACAAGACGCACTTGCACACCGATTCTCCGTATTAAATCTTAGCAATCGTCATGTAACTAATAATATTGCCCAAGATACCTAAGAAATAACTAACCACTGAGGTCTAATTCTTCTATATTCAGTACTGGAGAATTTATCCTCCTGTAGGTCCTCTTCAGTGCAACATTATGCACTAGTGTAATCTCTTGGTCAAGACAAGCCAATCTGAGCCTTATACTTCAACCTTTCACGATGGATTGTTCATTTCCATCTAGGTTGTGAATTCCGTACTTTTAGTTACAAGGGACTGTTAATTTAATCTTCTGTGATCTGGTATCATTAAATTAACTACAATGTAACACGTACTAATTATTGAACAGTTATGCAGTAAATATATGTAACATTCAATGATATTTAAAGAAACAGTGATAAATAATTTATTTCAGCAAATAAGTCAGAAATTCAGTCTGGATATACAAAGTAAAAGCATACTTTCCAGTATAACCCCAACAGTTAATAATGTAGAGATTGTTCCGTAAAGTTCCATGACAGATAACCACATTGTTACGAAAAATAGTAACATGTTTATTAAAACGAAAAGAATATCAATCAGTAAATAGTTTTGAAACTGAAATAAGGTTTTTGCGAAAAACGGGAACATAAAGAACATCTCTTAAAATTAAACTCTTGTCTTCAAAAGACAGGTGCACGTCTCCCACTACTTCAGCTGCCACTCTCGTAGCATCGCCCAGCGTGACGAGAATCTCTCTTCCACTAAGTTGTCGGGTCCGCTTGAACCCCTGTAACGTGAAACAAACATGATTAGTGGATCCCGTATCCACTACCCACGAATGGGTAGCATACGCCGCTAAACAAGTTTCAACAACTAGTGCGAGAGAATTACATTTCTTTCCATTCCGCTTGAGTTTGGAACAAGCTGACCTCCAATGTCCTTTTTCACCACAGTTAAAACACTTTCCCTTAGCCGGTTTCTTTACTCCACCCTCCCTCTTCACCTTTCCTTTGCCCTTGGCAACACTTGAGTTAGCTTCACTTTTGGCCCTCTTCTTCTTCTTAACTCCTTTTGGTCTAGAAGAGGAAGATGGACCGGCTGTTGCTAGGGCTTGGCCGCTTTCTCCCAATATTCCTTCAGCTGAGACTAAAGCTTGTAGCAGATCAGGCAAGGAGAACTTTTGATTGTTCATTTGGTAGTTGAGCCTGAACTGCTCGAAGCTTTTGGGTAGGGAATGGAGTATGAAATCGATCTGAGTCTCGATGTCATATTCAGCACCAAGTACCTCAAGTTTCTTAAGGTGAGCCATCATTTGGAGAACTTGTTCCCTTACGGGCGTTCCCTCCACCATTTTCATTGAGAGCATATCTCTCATGGTGATCTGGCGAGCCACACGGTTCTAATGTTGGAACATTGCTTTGAGATTGACCATGATGTCTGCAGCAGTTTCAACGTTTTGGTGTTGGTGTTGCAACACATCTGACATAGAAGCCAAGATGGTACACTTTGCCATTTCATTGGAACGCTCCCAGTCAGCATACTCTTTCTTTTCCATTGTACTAGACTCATCAGTCGGCTTTTCCGGTTTGGGTGTGGTAAGGACCCAGTTATGGTGTTGTGCAGTGAGGACAATAGTAAGTTTTCGATACCAATCAACAAAGTTTTCTCCAGTAAACAAATTGTCTTTCAGTATATTGAACAGTGGATTAAAAGGTTGCGACATGCTGAACTGAAATAAACATACATCTTGTGTCAATATCCGGATCAACACAAAGAAAATCACTTAATTCGATCACATGATTCATATTGAAATCTCAAAAAAATATGAACATGCATCAACCAACATCTCAAAATAGTTTTAAATGAGCCTCTTGGGAGGGTCATCATTTAAATCACATTCAAGCAGGTTACAAACAAGAACAGTTACAAACCTTTAATTAAAAAATTAATAGTTGGCTCCCACTTGACCAATATAAAATTGACAGGGAACTTCGCCAAGTATATGCATATCAATTTTATACCTAAGTAATAACCATGATTAAATACAGAATTACTACTTCGTTTTGATCGAGCCTCTTGGGAGGGTCATCGTCGCCACTAATAATAATTCACAATCATCATTTTGAGAATTTATTCATGTGAAAGCTTTCTTTTGGCCGTCCCTTAGGGGAATTTCTCCAAAAGATTTCACAAATAAATAAATCATGGAGGTCAAATTAAACAAAGCATAAGAAAATACAACAATAAATCAAGCAAAGCAGAAAAATAAACATGTTGGGCACAAATTATCCAACTGTCATGGTTTGATTTTTCTTAGCTTGATTTTGAAGAAACACCGTCTTGAATTTCTCCCACTCGAACGCCTCGAAAAGAACTCCATCTCGAAATGCCACGCCAAGTAGCTCGCGGACCATGATGCCTGCGCTTTGCATCGATCGGCCCCCCCTTGGCGTCTTGCTTAACGCCCGTCCGTCGCTTAAACATAGTCTTGGCGTCGCCCGCCGCAGCTCTCGGCGGTTCGACCGGATGGTGGGTGGAGTCGCGCCCATCTGGCAGCGCCCGCATCGCCCGTCGCCCGCCTCGCGCCGCGTCCACCTATACGTCGGTAGCGCTCCGGCCCGTCTTACCTCTCGCCCGGTGCTCGCCCGCGCTCGTGCGTGTTTTGGGGACTGATCTCGCCAGATGCCTGGCGTCGTGCCCGTCTCCACCTGGCGATGTCCGCGTCGCGCGCGTGCCTCCCTTGGCACGTTTCGCGCGATGTACGTCGCCTGCGTACGGTTTCGGATCCATTTTAATTTCTCGTCTCCGTCTTCGTCTTCAATCCGGTTGCAATTTATTTTAAAAAAATAAATAAACCTAAATCTAGACCAGTCTATTACATTGAACAAATCAAATAGCCTAATCTACTCGTGAATTTTCTCACGAGAAAAACAAATTCGAACGAGTCGAATTAAAACCATTTATACGTTAGAAATAAATAAACACATTAAATATCATGACAATTGGATACCTGCAAAACAGATCTAACCTCTCGTAACAATTTAAATACAGAGGTCGAAACCGAGGCTCTGATACCAGTTGTTGGGAAATTAGGGTTACCCGGATCTATTCAAGTTGAATTTAAATACATATTTAAATTAATTTATTAATTACTAACATGAATTAATCCTAAACCAATTCAACATAATAATCAATAAGCAAATTAACAACATGCGTACATGTAATTCACGTAAATCCTAAGCATGCGGAATCTAGGAATTACGTAAATACTAACCTCTCGTAGAGACAACCGTTGAGACGATGGATCAACCCAATGTGCCTTCTCAAATATGTCCCACGTCCACGAACGTAATCCGGTGGGAGGATTATCAACGAACGATTTTAATTTTAAAGGAGAAAATAAAATATTTGGCCACCACCTTTGTGGATTTCTAATTTTTCCAACACATGGAATTGCCCTTGGTGATGAAAAATTCATCCCCTATTTATAGAGCAAGGGGGGGACGAAAATTAGGGCTTTGTTGGTCATTGGGAAATTTTCTTGCTTCTTCCTCAAGACACAATCTAAAATATATTCAATATATTCTATTTCCCAAAATATCTCCCAACAAAATTTCCTCCTCCTTTCTTGTCCATTATTTTCGAAAATATCATATCAAATAGGAAGAAATAAGATCTTTTTCCTTTCTTGAATTTATGGGATAAACTTGTATCTCAAGAATACTTATTCAATAAGATCTTTCCAAGAAAAACAAGAAAAATCTTTTCTCTCTCCTACTCATATTTTTCGATTAGGAAAAATAGGCAAAATATTTTCTTCTCATTTTCATTAATTGGACTTAAATTTGGGCTATTTGAGGGGCCTTTAGGAGAATTAAGATTGGACCTCCAATGGGCTATGAAGCTTTAATATTTAGCCAAAATATTATTCAAGCCCATTAATATTAATTTACTCCACTATAAAATTAATATTGAACTATCCATCTTAACCCACATTACGACTTCACAATAATATGGCTCCCGGACATTATTTCTCACGTTTAAGATTATCTTAGTCCATTAATTAATTAAGCCACTGAACAGAATTTATATTAATTAATATCTTTGTCCTTGGAGTAAAGACAACTCAACATTATTATCCATACCGGAAATAAATTTCCACTTGCAAAATTTGGTATGATAAAGATTCTGAGCCCACCAAGGGGACAAATCAAGCAAGCCGTACTTGCACGCGATTCTCCGTATTAAATCTTAGCAATTGTCATGTAATTAATAATGTTTCCCAAGATACAAGGTATCGAATCGCATTGATTCTCTTCCCATCATAAGTCAAAGAAATAGTTATTAATTTCACACGATCCTATTTAAGGAACGAAGATTAAGAAATAATGAACCACTGAGGTCTAATTCTTGTATATTCAGTACCGAAGAATTTATCCTCTTGTAGGTCCTATTCAGTGCATCATAATGCACTAGTGTAATCCCTTGGTCTAGAAAAGCCAATCCGAGTTTACACTTCAACCTTTCATGATGGGTTGTTCATTTTCATCTGGGTTGTGAATTTGTACTTAGTCACGAGGAACTATTAATTTGATCTTCTGTGATCTGGTATCACCAAATTAACTACAACGTAACACGTACTGACTTTATCGAACGGGTATGCAGTAAATATATATAACATTCATTCATATTTAATGCAACATGTGATAAATAATTCATTTCAGTAAAATAAATAAGAAATTCAGTTTGGTTATACAAAGTAAAAACATACTTTTCAGTATAACCCCAACACCCACATCTTAGTAACAACTTGTTCCAGTTCGGTATCTTCTATGGTAAGAATTAGGTGAATGACCATACTATCAGCTGAGACCCCTCTTGCTTTCTTTATAAAAGGCCACCATTTTGTTTTGTTCCAAGCTTCTTTCACTCCCTGACAAAAGAAAATGACATGATTAGTATTAGCATTTGGGTGTCGACCAATAACGCACCTGGGGTGACACGGGACGTGATGCGCTGCCAGGTTAGCTTCTGCTGCAAGTGTTTTGGGTTGTTTTCCAAAGGAAGATTCTGACTTTGGGGGGGATATTGAGATTCCAAATCCTGGACCAAAAGCTAGGAATCATACTAGAAGAACCAGTATCTCTGTTGTCGGTACTGAAAGAAGTTGGGTGAGTGTTCCAGTATGTTGATTTAACAATATAAAGACCCTTTTTGGAGTAGCGCTAGAAACGGGAATCGGAGAGGCCCTGGTGATCGATAGGGATGTTTTTAATAGCTTCTGCCTTGTAATTGAGAAAAAGTTTGTTGAGTTTTGACTGGTCCCACTTATGAGAAGTCATGATGAGCTCATGTACTCTGATGTTGTTGTCGTAGGTGGTGCAGGAGGTGATCTTTCCTGAAGAGAGATTTGGTATCCAACGATCTTTCTCACCTGCACCTTTTTTCCGTCATGAATTTTCCAAAAGATGCCCTCGAAAATAATAGGTTTGCTCCACATTATAGAGTGCCAAATATAGGAGGGGTTTGATCCTAAGGTGGCCTCCATAATGTCAGTGTGTTTGAAGTATCTAGCTTTTAACACTTTGGCTACCAGAGAATCCGGGTAAAGGATGATTCTCCATATTTGTTTTGCCAGGAGCGCCTTGTTGAAGGTGACCAGGTCCCTAAAGCCCATCCTTCCCTCCTTCTTAGGTTTGGTTAGTGATTTCCACTCCTTCCAATGAATTCTCTTGTCCTCCAGGTTACCCCCCACCAAAACCTAGCACACATCCACTCAGTTTCCCCATAAAGGGAAGTGGGAATCCTGAAACACGACATAACATAGGTAGGTATAGCTTGGATAACGGATTTAAGGAGAATCTCACGACCTCCTTCCGTAAAAAACTTATTTCTCCAACAACCCAGCTTTTTAGAGACTTTATCTCTTTAGTAACCAAACTGCATTATTTTGCTATGGGTTGAAAAATAGGAAGCCCTAGATACAGTTCATGGCCTTGGCAAATCTGAATGTGGAGGCTAGCTTTTACAAAGTCGATATTGGCCTGAGGGGTATTCTTGTTAAAAGTAATGGTCGACTTGTCGAAGTTGATCAATTGGCCAGAGGCTCTTTCATAATCCTTTAGACATTTCTTGACCGTCTGAACATTCTCTTTGTTAGCTTTGAAGAATATCAGGCTATCATCGGCGAAGAAGAGCTGAGTGATAACCGGGCTTCCCCTGGCGATCCGGATACCCGTGATATTTCCATCTGCTGTATTGGCATTGATAGCTGAGGAAAGGCCTTGAGCAACAACAACAAATAAAAAAGGAGATAGGGGATCCCCTTGACGAAGCCCCCTGGACGGGATGACTCTTCCTGAAATATTGTTGTTGACTCGGAAAGAATAAGAGGGAGTTGTGACACATTCCATAATTAATCTAACCCATCTGGTGTCAAAGCCCATTCGAAGCATAACTTTTTCTAGATAGGCCCATTCGACTCGATCGTAAGCCTTACTCATATCCAATTTAAGAGATGCAAAACCTTGTTTACTCTTGTTGTTTCTGAGTCAATGCATACATTCGTAGCCAAGAACAATGTTGTCCGAAATCAGTCGACCCGGTATGAACGCACTTTGATTGGGGTCGATAAGTGATCCAAGGACAATTCGGAACCGATTAGTGATAGTTCTGGCCACAATCTTATAGGAGACATTGCAAAGACTGATAGGACGATAATCTTTCAACATTTTTGGATTTTTTATTTTTGGAATAAGAGTAATATTGGTAGGATTTTGATTTTTCAGCCCATGTACTCCGTTTAGAATCCGGAGACATTCTGTAGGCAAAATTCTTACTTCTTCCTTTTTCTAGAAAAGTACATGTACATATGAAGTAATTCACTAGCAACGAAATATTTTTTTATTGAATTTAAATTTCTACTTAAATTAAACCATAAAATAATAGTCAATATACTATTGTGTCTCGCACGAGAAATTATTTAATCGAATTTAATATATAACACACCAACAAAAAACATAGACTATCGATTAATCTGTGAATTTCAAAATCTATTACAATTCTAATGTATATAAAAAATTTAACTCTCACGTTTTTTTTTCTTAATATCCCACATCTTTATTTTTTTATAATAATAATAATATTACTAGCGAGAGGAGTCCTTACATGTACAAGTTAGTGCAATCTAAAGAAGACGTTTGAAGCTGGGATCGATCCAACAATGGGTTGTTCACCACGAAGACGACGTACAGATCAATGATCGAATCCAAAGTGTTGGAAGTGATCATGAGAAG
The DNA here is from genome assembly GCA_037126765.1 of Stenogyne calaminthoides. Classification (NCBI taxonomy): domain Eukaryota; kingdom Viridiplantae; phylum Streptophyta; class Magnoliopsida; order Lamiales; family Lamiaceae; genus Stenogyne; species Stenogyne calaminthoides. The sequence goes on along the minus strand of JBBCBC010000005.1, from coordinate 17,058,067 downwards.
AGGAAAGCTTACAAACACCTTCGGGGGAGTCTTGCCCCTAAACTAACTCAAGCAATCGTGTGGAAAATACTCCGACAAAGGCTGCCTACAAAAGATAATTTGAGGAAAAAAAAGATCATATCAACACATGTAGATGCTTCTTGCCTGATATGCGGGGAAGAGGAAGAGAGCACGTCACATTTGTTTTTTGGTTGCAGTTTCGCACATCAAGTATGGTGCAATATTTACAAATGGGCCTGAGTGAAGATGGTTCCACATGTCGATCTGGTCAAATATTTCCTTCAACATGGAGTCATGCTTGGTCCTCACCGTAAAGGTAACATTGCATCTACAATATGGATTTGAGTTGTTTGGTCGTTATGGAAGAGTACAAATAATTTGGTTTTCGAAAACAAAATTTCGGAACCTTCGTACATCACAAATGAAGTAATTACAAGAACTTGGTCGTGGACTACGACAAAAAGCAAAGAGGCGAAAAATACTTCATTCTTGAGTTGGCACGATTTTCCAAGTTTAGATAGTATGTGAATTAGTTCGTTGTGGAGTCTTGATGTCGTTTTTATAATACTAGTCAAAAATAATTTTGTGGAGTCATGTCGATTTCATAATTCTTGTAAGGGAGGGTGTGTACCCCTTTACCCCAACACTTATGTAATGAATACTCCCTCCGTTCCAAAGTTATTTATCCCTTTTAAAAAATGACCCATCACAACATTTCAAAATTACATCTCATGTCATTACTTTTACCCAAAAAAATCATCTGTTTTAGTAATATCATATATAGAACTACAATATCGTCAATCAAAAATAATTTATTCACTTTAAATACTACTCCTTTCATCCCAATCAAAAATTCATATCAAAAGCAAGTGGATAAATAACTTTGGGACGGTGATAATACCTTTTATTATTGATTAAAAAAAGAAATACTAGCAGGTATCACCTATTTTGTTTCCCATAATTCTACCCTTCACAATCTTACGACCCAACTGAACATACACATAAATTCAATTTCATTCGTTACAAGAAAATAGTGCATTGCTTATAAATTTTTTTAATATTTTTCCAAAATGCTTATGAAATTTTCAACGAAAATAATTTCGTCCTTAAATAGTAAGGCTTGCCTACGATTTGCCTACAAAATTTTATAATTACATAAGCTATTTTTAAACTACAAATATAATTGTCTACGAAAATGTAAATTGCCTAGAAAATTATTTGTGTAGTTAAGTTTGCCTACAGAAATTACAAATGTATAGGTAGCTTGCTCGTAGGTAATTTATTTACCTAGGGATTATTTGTGTAGGTAACTTTTTCAAAGATTATTCTAAAAATTGGTAGGTAAATCAGAGAAAAAAGGTTTTTTGGTCTCATAATTTTCCTGTAATCAGTTTTTCGTCCTAAAAAATTTAACTATCAAATTTTGATCTCATAACTATCTCGATTGTCCAATTTTTGTCCAATTTTTGCCAGAAAACATAAAATTTTATCTTGTTTTTATCATGCACAAGTCACGTGCCGGTTAAAATTGGGGTTTCCCAATATCGTAGTTGACGTGAATGCTAAAAATTCAATTTTTTTTTAATTTTTTTTTTGCACTTAGGAGAAATTTTCTTGTTCTTTTTAATTTTTTTAAGGGTTAATTTCAAATAAATACATGGCCATTAGGCCAAATGTAAATTTAATCACGACCTTCAAAATTATTGTATTAAATCCCAACCTTTGATATTGTTGTAAATCGATACATATTTTATTTTCTTCAGCTTGGAAGAGATGACATGACTCAATGAGCATGTGTATACTTGTCAGTTAGGATGATACATATTAAATATTTTTTTTAAATAATTCAACATCATATTATACATCCTCTATCATTAATTAACATTTGAAATAAATTAAAACACAAAACAAAAATTAAAAGAAGTAAAATCCAAACAAACAAAAGAAACAATTAAAATGTAAATAAAAAATAAAAAACCAAACAGTTCATCTTTATCATACCTTCATCTTCATCCTTCCATCGCCGCATCTTCACCAAAAAGTCGATCGATTATGCAAAACTCAAAACCCTCATAATCGCAAAACCACAGACCCCCATCCCCAAAATCGAGTTCTACGAGTTCCCAAAATTTGATTTTGCACAAAAATCTCAGAATCCCCAAAGTTTTGGAATTTAGATTTAAATATATATTTTTTTTGTAGATTTTGTTTATTTTATTTTTTGTTTTGTTTTTAAATCACTTTTTTTATATTTTTCATATTTATGATTTGAACATTTCATCCTACTCGATCGTAGACTGACGTGGCAACTTACATAGCAAAAAAAAAAAGTTTTTGTGAGACATATCATAGTACTTGTACTTAATTAAATGAAGAGGTTGCTAACTGCAAGCTCAATTATACACAACAAACTCCACTCGTGGCGTTGCTTTATACATGCATTTTTTCTTTAATTTAATTTGAATGATTGTATTGTTGGAAAATTGGTGTTGGTGTGTGTAGACAAAGATGACTATGCAGACACTGACACGGTAAAGTCGAAGCAAAAGTTGAACTCTCTTTCCGTAAGACGATATTGCCCCGTACTCTGGTGCAATCATGACAATCGCCCGCAAGAACAATGCCTTTAAAGTTTTCAGACCGCTGCACTACGAATCGGAAACTATCGACGAACGGACTCAAGTATCCAGAACTTTCTAACTCAACTCTAATGCAAAAACTACAATTCTAAAATGTCAAGTATGCAAATTGTAGTTAAATTGCTATTGCAACTTTAATTGTTGTAATTAGGATCGATTGAATCGATGAATGTTCGATAAACTGATGATTGAAATGAACAATGTGGGTTTCTTTATATAGACTTCTAAAAGTCATATGTAATAGTTGTGATTGTTCACCAAATGAATTATTAATGTCACTTAATTATTTGGTCAAAACCAAAAATTCCAACAATCCCCCACATGAATGAAATTAATGCATGCAAACCTAATAAAGTTCCGACGAACCGTATTGCATCGGGATAGGTAGCTTGTGGCTTTGAACCTTCCGTAGTGAGATGCCATCGGATTTACTCGCTGCTCAGTGAACAAGATGTCTTGAACTGGTCAGCTTTTTGTGTAAACCAAGACAATGAAATTCACACAATAACGACTCTAATACTCTTTTGGTTCTCACGTTGTTGTCCATTTCGGTCGTGGACCATATCTCGGATTCATAAGTGTGTACTGATATGTCAGTTGAAGCGGCCCCACTTCACACTTATATAGGTGATCTCCCATCAAGAGTACCCTGCAATACTCCACCTTAAAAGGTATAGAAATCATTAAAAGTTGTTAAGCTTAACCTTACCACACGACATCAGGTTTATGCACCTGAAGGTGTAATTTTTGGACTTGAAGGGTGTTGGGAGATGAATTTAATAAAAGATATATGATTTTGATTAAGATCCCAAAACCCCTGAGTATGACATGTTCAGAATGATCTTGATAGTTGAGTCAGGATTCAGTTTTAGAGTATTCAGGATGTTATCTGCAAAATGTATAGTCAGCAGATATAGATCAGGATAGATTCTGAAGACTCTGAAGAACTCAAGATAAGCCAAGAAAATGAAGTTTCAAGATGAAATCAAGTTTTCAAGACTCGAGAGAAACCGAGTATCCAAGACTCAAGCAGAAACCGAGATATCAAGACTCAAGATGATAATCGAGAAACCAAGACTCAAGATGAAGACTCAAAGATATCGGTCAGAGTATATCGCAAAAGACTCTGAAGACTCTGAAGACTCAGAAGACCAAGACTCGTAAGACTCAAGACATAAGATCAAGATCAAGAATCAAGATCAAGAATATCAAGGCACGTGAATTATCAAGAGTCGCGAATGCATCAATGCTCAAAGATAAACATGAATGTTTCGAGGCAATCAATATATCTATCCGGCTGATGCAATATCGGTAAGATCGTGATTCCTTAGAAAATAGATATTTGCCAAGACATTCAAATGCGTAAAAAAAAAATCCTAAGTCAAGTGTTGTTAAGGTTATATCAACTCGAGTTTGTAACCAAAAAAGAGCCGCTGAAGGTGTCCACCTTTAACCGGAGACAAAAGTCAAAAAGAGAAGACAACATCGCACCATATCGACAATCGACAAAATGGATGTGTCAAAAAAAAAGATGTCGGTACAAAAGTTCCAGATCGCAAAAAGTGAAGACCGGCCACATGAAAGGTTATTGCCTAAAACGTGTTAGGGAGTTTCAAACCCTAAATATAGCGATTCCTCACACACCATAAGAGGAAACTCACGGGCTATCTCTCCAACGGATAGTTTTCAAGAGTGACCTTGGTGTATGCCTATAAATACTTGGTGACCCTCTACATTGTAAGGTTACGGGAAATTTATAAGAAACTCAAGAAGCTCAAACTTATTCTCAAAGTTAAAGCACTCGAAAACTTAGAATTTCCTAAGTGCTTTTATATTGAAGAGAGCTCACTAAACTAAGCCTAGCTTGATAGACATATCCAAGCTTAGTCGAGATATCCTAACCCTTTACATTGTACTTCATTGTAAAGGATATCTCATCCTAGTTGAAACCAACCGAGAAACCCCAAACCCTTGAGAAGGTAGTTGGAGTGTGTTTGTTGGTGAGAAGAGAGTTGTAAAGAGTTAGTAAACTACGCGAGTAGTCGTAAAGCTCTAGAGGAGAAGTTAGTAAGCTACGAGGTAGTCCGAAAGCTTGTTTGTGTTTGAGTAAGTAAACTACGGAGGTAGTCGTAAAGCTCAAGGTCGGGTTGAGTAAGTAAACTACGTGGAGTAAATCGAAAAGCTCGGGCCGAAGTTGAGTAAGTAAACTACGCGAGGTAGTCGTAAAAACTCGTAAGTGATTAGTGAATTTCTCCGAGGATCGAGAGAGAGTGGACGTAGGAGCTTGAGTCTCGAACCACTATAATTGCCGTGGTGTTTATCGCTTTTTATATGTGCTTAACGCTGCATCACCGAGTTTGAAAGCATACTTTTCAATCGATATTCATTGAATCAATCCAATCAAGATTGCATAACCAATCACAACCTAATCACTATTCCATTCGGGAAGGTTTTCAAAGAAAGCTTAAAACGAAGTATAAACTAAGGGCCAACCATTCCGCAGACGATCGAGTAGTATTTAGAACAGATAATTACCAAACCGAACTTACGCTTCGAGGGTTCAAGAAGTTAGTTATCCGATCCAAGCAACTCGAGATCTCCTCGACACTCGGGACTCGGTTGGGATTATCTCGAGGTATCCGAAAAGCTTTCCAGATCACCGCCTCGATGAGACTTTGGCTCGAGTGATTTGTGCTTCTCGGACCTAATCTTCGAGATTATCCACCCAAGTCGACCTCGAGAAAAAAAGTTTTAAAAACACCGAACACGCCAGTATTCCCCCATACACGTAAAGACTCGCTTTCACCGGACCAACAAGTGGTATCGAGCAAAGGGTTCAACTTGACCACCTTTTGTTGACCAAAGTTTTATTTGCTAAAAATACTTGTGGTCTATCCGAATCGATCTTATTTGGTTATTTTTTTTTTCAAAAGCTCGATAAAAATGTCTTCTAAAAACTTCTCATGTTCTCGAGGAGAACTATGATCTATGGAGATCGAGAACGCAGCTCACCAGTATTCTAAACATGAGCGTATGTGGAGAGTGGTCTCTCAAGGACCATTCCAATTTCATCGTGGTGAATCCCGGAGGAAATGTAAGATGAGAGAATTGATCCTGAGCAGATTTCCTAAGTCCGATGACCAACCCGACTCTGAGGAGAGAAAGTTAGTCAATCTAGACTACATTGCTAAAGACACACTATACAAAGACAATTGATAATGGTGTGATGGGAATGATCTCTCACCGTAATATTTGCTAAAGAGATTTGGGATACACTAATTTTGTAATGTGCGAAGGCACGATCATATAAAAAAAAACAAACTTTCAAAGGGCAATTGGAAAGTTTGATAGTTTTGAAATGGATGATGGTGAATCAATAGACAAATTGGAAGTCGATTCACTAAAGATCATGAATGATCTAAATGCACTTGGAAAGAAATATCCACAAAGAGAAGTTGCATTGAAAATTCTTAGAGGTCTTTCTAAGAAATGGGATATTCATGCAAAGGTGATTGAAAACACCAAGAACATTAATTCAACGCCATACCAACAAGTCTTCTCTCGAAATGAAGGCCTATGAATTTGTAATTGATAAGAAATCCAAAAAGTCGACAAAGAAAGATGATTCATCATCTAGTAAAGAATGTGGCTTTAAAAGCCAAAGATAAAACCCAGAAAAACTAGAGATTTCGAGAACCCCATGCCAAAAATCGGGATGAGCTTGAGGAAAAGCTAAGACCGATGGCAAGGAGGTTTGAAAGACTTAATAGTAGATTTGGAAAATACAAAAAAACTATTACAGATCCACAGTACCGAAAGAAACCCGAGGACGATCAACCGAGAAGAAGAAGGACTCGAAAGTTCGAGGGATCTTCATCCAAGAGAAGGACTCCAAGTCCAAAGAAGAAAGTGATCGATGATGATACCAACAGATGCTATAATTGCCAAAAGAAAGGTCACTTCCAAAGATGATTGTCCGTGATTTGAGTGCTAAGGAGAGAAGAGAAAGGCAAGCTAAAAGAGACAAGAAGTTCTCTAGCAAAAAGGCCATGGTTGCGTAAGAAGAACACTCGAGGGAGGATCTAGCTCTTCAGATGAGATATTCTCGATGAAGGAAAGTGATGACATCCGTCGATGGCCATTGAGAGAGGTAAACTCTTCTTTTTCTCTCGTTGTTGCTCCTACACTAGCACAAGAGTTTTCAAGTTCCACCGAAAAACAACATTTTGACTTGATGGATTCTTTTGAGAATCGATGAAGGACTATGCCGCTTTTACAATAATCGCTAAATAGAACTCAAGAGCGTAATAAGGAACCGAAAAGTTGAAAATCTAAAATGGAAAGACTCTAAAGCAATATCAAATCACTTCTCAATTAATGGGAGCTACTGATGAACCGATGTTACGAAAGTACAACTCTCGAGAAAGAGAAGTTGATAATGACCCTAACCGAAAAGCTAGAGAAATCCAATCAAGAGATTCAAATAATCGTGACTAAGTTCAATGACCTCTCCGAGAAGCATGAAACTCTACAGAATCTGTGAGGATAGTGCACGTAAAGTTAACTCTATTGAATAATGCATCTAATGTAATAGATGAAATTCGAGTTACCAGAGGTCTGTCACTATAAAAAATGGATTGGGATACATTCCGTGAACCTCACAAGGTCATCCGAATGTTTGCATCATGTAGCAAAGAAGACAATCTTTGTAAAAACCAAAGGGCACCTACACTTTAAACCAAGAAATGCCCAAGGTTGTAGACAAGGAAAAAGACCTATGGTCTCAATAAAACCAATGATCGGTAGGAAAGCCCAAACCTCGGTGAAGGCTAGAAAACCCGAAAGCACTTTCACTGAAAGTTTCGTGCAAGTACTTCAAAGCCTCGTGCTAAGAATGCAAACCCGAAAGGCTCCACCTCGAACCATCGAGAGAATCCTCGATGAGAAACACTCAACAGAGACATTCTCAATCAAGAGACCAAGTCCTCAAGATAATTGAAAGACCCAGATTTCAAAGATGCATAACCCGAACCCCACTTGCTTAAGGGTAAAGGTTATCCAACCCGAGTCATCAAAGATTTAGACCGTACGCACATGTAAGCCAAAGCAAATGAAATGTAAGGCCCGAACCAAAGAAAAATTCAAAAGCTCATGTTCATGCTAAAGCTAGCACACATACACGTAAAACCGCTAAGGCACCCGAGTAGTAAAATGTGTATGTTGATGTTTATGGAAGACAAATTAGCCACTCTAAAGTGATTAGAGTTGTCAAGCAAATTTGATTCCGAAAGGTACATCTAACCTTGTAGACCCTACACAAATTGGGTACCTAAAAATTGATCTGCTTTTTCGAGAGGAAAACAAGGGCACCGAATCGATTAAAGATCACATAAGACCGATGAAAGCGAGATGAAAAAGCCCCCTCGATGTATGGTATCTTGACAAAGGATGTTCAAGACATATGACAGATTCAAGAAGATACTCAAAGACTATGTTGAACAAAGAGGCCCACGATCACTTTTGGAGATAACTCCAAGGATGAAATCAAGGATATGGAACTTTGGAAATCGACTCGATTCATATCCATGGTGTTTCATATGTATTCGATTGAAGCATAATTTGCTTTCAATAAGCCAATTACGTGATAAGGGTTTTAATGTTGAGTTCTCTAAGAACTTATGTTTTGTGAAAGATGATACAACACAGAAAGTATTACTGACTGGTACAAGAAAAGGGAATGTGTATCTTGCTGATTGGAGTTCAACTCCTAAAGATACATGTTTAGTTGCTAAAAGTTCCACAGATACCAGTTGGTTATGGCATAAAAGAATGAATCACCTAAATTTCAAAACTCAACAAGCATGCAAGATTAGCTCTTGTGAGAGGGTTGCTTTAACGGCGTGTTCAAGAAGGAACATATTAGTGATGCGTGCCAGAAAGGAAAACAAATAAGAGCACATTTAAAAGCAAAGTTGATGTTTCTACTGACAGAACACTTCAGTTACTGCATACGGATCTTTTTGGTCCTATAACACCAGTAAGCACTAATGGCAGGAAATACACATTGGTAGTAGTTGATGACTACTCAAGATATACTTAGGTCATATTCTTACTCAAGAAGAAAGTGACTTCGAGATAAAAGTCGCCGCATTCATCGAAAAGGCTCAAGATTGAGAAAAAATCGAGTGTGGTCAAAATCGATCCGACAAAGGAACTGAATTTATAAATCATATCATATCGATTATTGTGCAAAGAAATGGAATTTCATATGAAACATCACCGCAAAGGACCCTCAACAAAATGGTGTTCTTTGAAAGAAGAACGGGACTCGAAAGAAGTTCGCAAGGACAATGATAAATTGTTTGATATTCCTAAAAGGTTTTGGGGTTTGAAGTCGTCAACACCGTGACGCTACTACTCGTAAACAGATCCATGCTTGACCAAGAGTCAAGGCAAAACACCTTATGAGCTTTGGAATGAAAGGAAGCCTCTTGTTTTTTCTTTTCGTGTGTTTTTGTTGCAAGTGTTTCATACACAATAATGGTAAAGACCAGGTTGAAAACATTTGATAGTAAAGTTCGATGAAGGAATATTCTTAGATATTCTCAAGTCAAGAAAAGCTTTCGAGTTTACAAACCGTAGGACTCTTATTGTGGAGGAAACACCTCATGTTGTTTTTGATGAATCTACTTGTGTTCGGAAGAAACAGAAACATGATGCAGATGAACCGACTAAGAGGATCACCAGATTAAGCCCAAAATGAAAAGATAAATCATCCAATTGAACTTGAAAAGAAGAAGTCACCACATCCTATGATTGGAGTGACTCGGACTCGAGATAAAGAAGTCCGTGATGGAACTTCGGGATGGTGAGACTCAGAAAACCAACACTCCAAAGGTGACCAATCTGAACAGACACCGCCCTGACTTCGGTATGTGATGCCAATGAAGATGTGGTCACAAATGAGGCAAATTCTCGAATCTATCAACCAAAGGGGGAACAAATGTCTCGACAATGTTCTCAATAGAATTTCCCTCGAGGAAGATGATTCCTTTCTACTTTTCTCGTTGTTCCCTCGAAGTTTATCAATTAATCGAACCTAACATTTCAAATGTTGAGGATACTCTTGAAGGGGAACATCAAGAAGGAAATGGTTAGATAGTCATCCTACAAGTCGATTGTGGGTGATCTAACCAAGGTGTTAAAACAAGAAGGTTCCATGGTGAGAGTGCACTATTCTCATTGCTTCCTATCGGAGAAAGAACCTATCGAGATTGGTGAAGCTCTACAAGATTCTCATTGATTATTTGCTATGCAAGATGAAATAATCAATTCTCAAGGAATGAAGTATGGGAGCTAGTAGATAGACACGAAAAAGGCACAATGTCATTGGAACCAAGTGGGTTTTTAAGAATAAAAAGAGATGAAAACAACAACATTGTAAGAAAAAGGCAAGACTAGTTGCACAAGGTTATTCCCAAGAAGAAGGCTTGGATTATGATGAAACCTTTGCACCTAAGCAAAGACTAGAAGCCATCGATTATTTCTTGCATATGCTTTGCCACATGAAGTTCACAATCTATCAAATGGATGTGAAAAGTGCATTTCTGAACGGTGTGCTTAAAGAAGAGGTTTATGTGGAACAACCTCCCGGTTTCAAAACAATGACCAAGTTTACGTGCTCGTAAAAGCTTCAGATGGTCTCAAACAAGCACCCGAGCATGGTATGATACTCTTTCTCGGTTTCTTCATCGACCATGGTTTTGTCAAAGGGATCGCTGATAGAACTCGCTTCAGGGATAGAAGATGGGGAAGATATCTTCTTGTTCGAATATATATGTTGATGACATCATTTTTGGATCTCCAAACCATCACCGTGGTGAAAAGTTTTCAACACCGATGAAAGGCAAGTTTGAGATGTCAATGATGGGAGAGATGAATTTCTTTCTAGTCTTCAAGTAAAACAATCAAAGGAAGGAATCTTCATCAACCGTGCAAAGTACACCGTAGATCCGATTGCAAATTTGGTGTAATAGACTGCAATGCGCTTAGGATTCCCATGAATACTAACTACAAGATGGATCCCGATTACAAGGCAAATCAAGAAGTCATACCGATTATAGAGGAATCATTGGATCATTGCTTTATCTCACGTTAGTAGGGCCGGATATAACATTTGTTGTTGGGATATGTGCAAGATACCAAGCTAATCCTAAGGCTAGTCACATCGAGGTCGCGAAAAAGATTGAAGTATCTTAAGGGCACGCGATGAATAGAGGATTATGGTATCCAAATGATGATAACCTTGAATTAACCGGTTACTCGGATGTTTGATTATGGAGGTTGCAGGATTGACAGAAGTCCACTACGAGAACTTGTCAATTTCTAGGAAATAAGTCGATATCTTGGTTTTCGAGAAATGACCTCAAGAGCAACCAAGATTATCAAGTCAATACATGGTCGCAGAAGTTCATTGCGGCTTTCGATTCTTTGCTCGCATAAACAATTAAGGGATTATAAAGTTGTAGCCAATGAAGTACCAATATTTTGTGACAATAATAGTGTCATTGCTATTTCACAAAATCCGTTATTGCACACCGGATGCAAGCATGTGGATATCGGACATCACTTCATCGAGAGATCATGTCGAGAAAAAGGACATAAGGATGGAGAAAATTCATACGATAAGCAGAGAGTCGATATCTTGACTAAACCTTTGGTCAATCAAGATTTCGTGAACTTTCAAATAAATTAGGGATGTTAGATCCGGTGTATAGAGTAAAAATCAAAAATTGAAGGTTTTCGATGCATGAAGTTTTCTCGAATTCTACCGAGAAACTCAGATAAAATGGAAATATTGAATCGAGTCTCGGAAACTCGATGCATCGGGTCAAGATTAGTTTATTGAACCCATTCAAGATTTCTCAAGATTATAATCGACATTTTATCAAGGTCGATTACTTCAAGAAGACCGATAGAGAGAAATTAGTCCAAGAAGTAATGACTATGCAACTCATTTATTGCTTAAGTGAAACTCAAGAATCATTTGCAATAAATACAAAACACCTAAGGAATGTTTTTTTGGGCGATCGTTTGAAATTCAAGAAGGTCAACAAATCATTAAATGCTCATACATTTCTTGACCAATAAGGATAAATTAGCGGAACTTACTTTTTCGAGATCGTTCGTTCAGATAATTCGATTAATCAAGATTAATCTCAACCGTTGCTTTTCACCTAACCAATGCGATTCCCCACGATCTCGAAGCTATATATTCCCCAATAAGTCATTCAAGCCAAAATTTTATCAAACCCTTCGTTCCCAAATCCTCTGCAAATAAAAATCCATTTGCCCAGAAAAATCCTAAACCCTAAAACTTCAATTCTTCATATCCAAAATGGCCCCTACCCTGTTCGACAGATTAGCCGAAACGAACAAACCCTGGTACGAGTTCGTTGTCTCGCTCGATAGCACATCCAACTCCAAACCAGAAGATGAGGCTCTCCACATGATTCGATTGGCCAAACTCACCCATCTCGCAAGCCGACCAGACCAAGAGTATGCGAAAGAGGTAATCGAATTCATCTGTAATTTGAGGATAGATGAAGAGGATGGTATGCATTCTGCGATTACTGTATCAAATTTAGAGCATTCGTCCAAATACATCGATTTTGAGAGGGATTTGTATATTATTTCGAAGAATTTAAATGATGTTTTTGAGCTCTGTGATAAAGGAGAGGATCCTGCGATGTATATGTTGGGTAGAGAGCAGGAGTACTTAGATAGGATTGCTGAGAATCCTGTGAAATTTGAGGCTACACTACATAAGAGGCATTTGAAGCCACAATATCGAGTTTTGATGGATATTGTGAGCAAAAGCATCATGAGCCTTGCGGGGAGTTTTGAGCAGATCAGTACCCCGAAGCTCAGACTGATGGCGGCGATCGAGGCTTCTCCCACCACTGACTTCAACTGGCTTCAGATGGTGACGGAGCAAGCCAAAGTCTTCAAGAAGGTAGACGGGGCTATCACAATCAAAGACAAGATCCACCATGCAACCAAAATAGCATATATTTTGGAGATGTGCAGAGAGGAGGAGGATATCTTCGCCAATTCGACCCCATTCCCTAAGTCCAAGGTGCTCTTCAAGCCCATTGCTGTGAAGAAACAGGCCATCAGGGGGAAGAAAGAAAAGAAAGTAGAATCACCAAAAGTTGCTGCTGCTGAAGAGACCCAACAAACCAGGGGTTCTGTTGGAGGCAAAGAAGGAGCATGGTGTAAAATTGATGAAACGGAAGAACCTTGCTCCAAAGCGCAGAAGATTGGTGGTTCTCACCGATGAAGATGGCAGTGATTCTGAAGAGATTCAACCTGAGGGCCAAACCGCTCAGAGTTCGCCATTGCAAGTTTTGGCTCAGGTTATCTCTAAGGCACAGGAACAGACTGAGGAGCAGGTCTTCTCTGAGGTGCTTGAGACTTTGTTTCAGCCTGCATAAAATTTCTCAGAAATTTTTAAAGGAACTCAGCCTCGTGAGATTCCTACCAAAGATGTGCCGGCCAGACAGTAAGAGCCAACTCGTAGTCAAACCGAGGATGCGCGACCTCCAGACCCGAACCTACTCAGATGCAAATCGAGGACCCGACCGCACAACGCTCAGAGGTCAGCCGAGACTCGTGAGCAATTTATTCTTGATGAAGCTCCTCGAAAGGATCTACTTTGATCCTTCACCGATGCTTCGATCGAACCGTAAAGCCCGAGATGGAAGAAAGGGCGGTTAAGAAAACCGAAGTGGAGGAGCAAGGGGAACGGTTCATCCATGATCGCTACCCTCGAGCTCAAATCATTCCTCGATCCGCAAGATATCTTCTTCGATTAAGGTCGACGTTTTCATCCTCAATCGACTCTTCCCGAGATGCTTGATATTGTCGTGATTCGCAGGGGAAGACTAGTGGAATGAGGAGATAAGATTCCCGACCGACTTCTCAGATTCGGTGAGACAAAGCTCGTGATGAAAAATTCCGATTTTGATGAGCCGTTCAAGAAGATAGCCGAGAGGAAAGCTATCGGGTTGGTGCCCCTAAGAAATGGAGACAAATCTCAAGACGGAGATGGGGACCAACAGGAGATGCCGAGGATCGGGCCTCAGATGGAGAAGGAGACTTCGTGCCGATCAACTCGAATCGGCCAATCCTCGATCGAAAGAAGACTTTGAGTTTTTTCGCACTATTCCCAATTACGCCAAAGTTAACCGAAAGTTCTATCTTTAATTCTCAATTGTTCGATGTACAAACCGAGGCTCACCGAGATCGAGCTCGTGGACGGTTCAAGCTCATGATCAATCAAGATGTATGCAAGCGCGAAGGTGCCTAAGATCGACCTCACTCCCTTTGATGGAGAAGCTTGAGAAGGTTGAGCCAATGATGAACAAGATTGCTCGGATGGAAGAAACATTGGCCAACCAAGCTCGAATATGGAGAACCTTAGTCACTTCTTGAACCGGTGCTAATCCAAAACACTCGACCTCACGAGATGACCTCCATGGAAGATAAGTTCAATGAAAAGTTGGAGGAGTCAAGGCCGAGCCGAAAAGCCGAATCAAAAAAAAGCACCGGGAGAGAACCGCATTTCAGAGGTGAAATCGGCGAGAGGAATGAAGTGATGATCAAATCATTTGTTGAGGAAATGAGCTCAATGCTCATGACCAAGATGACAGAGATGTTTAAAGATGCTCTCTCCGCCGGTTTGCCCATCTCTCAAGAATTTTCTCGTGGCTAAGAACCACATCGTGAGGTCGAAGACGAACAAGATCGATAGCGGGAGAGGTCTACTTGTGAAAGCAAAGAGCAATATCACACGGACACAAAGACTTCCGGACTTCTTCCAAATTACGGTGCAAGAAGGGAAGAGGGGCGTGAAGACTTCAGAAATTATCGCACGCATTTTGAAGAAAAAAGGCGCAAAAGATGTCAAATGTTTAACCTATCCAAAGCCTTAAATGAAGTCGGGCCATCGACAAACCGAAGTTCGCCAGTGGAGAAGCCTATCTACACTCGAAGTTTCGAGGAAACCATGCTTGATGTTGCAAGAGAGAAACCGAAAGCTTAGAGCTAAGGTTGGAACAAGCAAAGTCGGGCCGAATTACCGCTTGGCGAAGAGGAAAGCCTTGGGCATTGTTCAACCCGAGAGCAAGCGTGTGAAGGCTTCTAAGCCGGCAGAAAAGTCGATGGAGGAATTGGAGAGTCCAAGGTCGGGTTAAGAAAGTCTTCAATACGGGGAATGCTCAAGACACTCCGGATAAAAAGCAAGAGAAGTAATCGCTTGGGCTCTCAGCGCACTGCGGATCGTAAGAAGATCAAGAGGAAAGCCAAGCGGGCGAGTGGATTCAAGAAGTTTGGCAGCAAAAGGAGAGAGACATTAAAAGCAATCAAGGGCCCCACGCTGATAAATGGATGCCTATCAAACTCAATGATATGTGGGAAGAGGTCAAGAGAACCTTCTCTATTATGATGTGCTTCGAGAGGGAGAGGAAAAAGCTCATATCGAAATGATCGTTCATTGAATATCTCCTAACCTTCTATCCAAAATATCTCCAAAGTTGGATGAACCATGCGGATGAAGGAGAGGTACAGATAGTAGCCCCTGGTCCATATTCCTACCCTCCTCCAATATTTGGTAATGGCTTGGTGAATGAGAAGACCATTACTCAAGAAATTGCTCAAGATATCTTTGGGTCATTGGGTTTGACAAGAAACAAATCAATATCATTAAGGAAAGAAATGAACTCAAGAAGAGGTATTTTAATGTTCGACACGGGTGCCCAACGGATGAAGTTGAAGAAGAAAAAACCAAGAGAAAGAAGATCAAGAGCCAAAATCAAGACTAAAGATCAAGACTCATAAGATTCTCAGAATCTTTAAATTTTTGTCTTTTGATTTTGTTGATAAGACTCATTAGAAATCAGAAACTCAAAATCATCATCAATGAAGATTTATCATTCTTGCTCAAAAGATAATATCGCATTATCTTATTTACATGTCTTTTATATTTGATATGCTGAATGAATGTCTCTGAACTGATTGTGTGTTGATAAAGGGAAATTGTTTAAGTATTTGGTGATGAACTATTTAAAAAGATTCATTACTGAAGAAATTGTTGAATGATTTAATTGTTGAGAAATTCTCTGAAATTGTTGAGAGATTCTCTATTCAGGAAATTGTTGGGAGACATAACCAATCTTGTAATAGGATAAACCAAACCCCGAGTATAGGTTATATGTTTGTAACAATATAGGTTTTTGCATCATCAAAAAAAGGAAATTGTTGGGAGATGAATTTAATAAAAGATATATGATTTTGATTAAGATCCCAAAAACCCCGAAAGATGACATGTTCGTAATGATCTTGATAGTTGAGTCGATTCGCTTTTAGAGTATTCGTGATGTTATCCGCAAAATGTATAGTCGCAGATATAGATCGTGATAGATTCTCAAGACTCAAGAACTCAAGATGTTTCAAGAAACCGGTTTCAAGACTCAAGAGAAAACGAAAATCAAGACTCAAAGGAGAAACCGAGTATCCAAGACTCATGCAGAAAACGAGATATCAAGACTCAAGATGATACTGAGGAACTTAAGACTCAGCATGAAGACTCAAGATATCGGTTTGTATATCGCAAAAAGACTCGTAAGACTCTCAAGACCAAGAAGACTCAAGACATAAAGATCAAGATCAAGAATCAAGATCAAGAATATCAAGGCACAATAATTATCAAGAGTCGAAGAATGTATCAATGCTCAAGATAAACCCAATGTTCCGAGGCAATCAATATATCTATCCGGGGATGGAATAATCGGTAAGATCGCGATTCCTTAGAAAATAGATATTTGCCAAGACATTCAAACGCGAATAAAAGGAACTAAGTCAAGTGTTGTTAAGGTTATATCAACCCGTAGTTTGTAACCAAAAGAGTCGTTGAAGGTGTCCACCTTTAACCGGAGACAAAAGTCAAAAAGAGAAGACAAAGATCGCACTATACCGACAATCGACAAAAGGAGTGTCATTGAAAAAGATGTCGGAAGTACAAAAGTTCCAGATCGCAAAAAGTGAAGACCGGCTACATGAAAGGCTATTGCTTAAAACGTGTTAGGGAGTTTCAAACCCTAAATATAGTCGCTCTCACACACCATAAGAGAGAAACTCACGAGGTATCTCTCCAACCGAGATAGTTTTCAAGAGTGACCTTGGTGTATGCCTATAAATACCGGTGACCCTACATTGTAAGGTTACGGAAATTTATAAGAAACTCAAGAAGCTCAAACTTATTCTCAAGAAAGTTAAAGCACTCAAAAACTTAGAATTTCCCAAGTGCTTTTATATTGAAGAGAGCTCACTAAACTAAGCCTTTAGCTTGATAGACATATCCGGCTTAGTCGAGATATCCTAACCCTTTCAGATTGTACTTCATTGTAAATGATATCTCATCCTAGTTGAAACCAACCGAGAAACCCCAAACCCTTGAGAAGGTAGTTGGAGTGTGTTTGTTGGTGAGAAGAGTTGTAAAGAGTTAGTAAACTACGCGAGTAGTCGAAAGCTCTAGAGGAGAAGTTAGTAAGCTACGTAGGTAGTCAAAGCTTGTTTGTGTTTGAGTAAGTAAAAACTACGGAGGTAGTAAGAAAGCTCAAGGTCGGGTTGAGTAAGTAAACTATGTGGAGTAAATCGAAAGCTCGAGGTCGAAGTTGAGTAAGTAAACTACGCGAGGTAGTCGAAAAACTCGTTGATTAGTGAATTTCTCCGAGGATCGAGAGAGAGTGGACGTAGGAGCTTGAGTCTCGAACCACTATAATTGTTGTGTTGTTTATTGCTTTTATCTCGCGGCTTAACTCAATTGCATCACCGAGTTTGAAAGCATACTTTTCACCGATATTCAACGAATCAATCCAATCAAGATTGCATAACCAATCACGCCTAATCACTATTCCATTCGGAAGGTTTTCAAAGAAAGCTTAAAACGAGTATAAACTAAGGGTCAACCATTCAAGACGATCGAAAGTAAATTAGAACAGATAGTTACCAAACCGAACTTACTCTTCCGAGGGTTCGATAAGTTAGTTATCCGATCCAAGCAACTCAGATCTCTCGACACTTCGTGACTCGATTGGGATTATCTCGAGGTATCCGGCGACTTCGGGATCACCGCCTCAAGAACTTTGGCTCGAGTGATTTGTCTTCTCGGGACCTAATCTTCGATTTATCTAACCCAGTTCGACCTCGAAGAAAAAAGTTTTAAAAACACTGAACACGTGTATTCCCCCTAATACACGTGTAAGACTCGTTTTCACCGGGACCAACAAAGGGATTCGAGAATGAGCTTGAAATGTATTTTTCAAGTGCGTAACTGAGTGCTTCATAACTTAGTTGTCTCATTGAATCAAGTTCTTGGGATCCTCCAGTCATCATGGATAAGTTACCGCTATGAACAACCTTTCATGCGTGGGTTTTAGCTCCATTCTCCTTACCCGTTATCCTCATAAACATCTCATTTTTAACCGGCCGAGTTTTTATCCAAATGCAATAATCTTTCAATTCATTGCATATTTATTTAGAGGATTTTTATGACACTACTCCCCCACATTTTCACTAATGTGCTTGGAGTATGTGTCAAAATATCCAGTTTACGTTTGTGTATCCTTTTAATACATCTGGATATTTCGCATTCTAATACGATTTGTTCATTAAGGACATATAAGTACCACTAGTGCTTCATCTTTTACTAGTCACCCACACACTTAGAGATAACTGTAGGATCATTTTATCATTTCCTCACGATTCACATGATCTTATCTCCTTGTGTGGTGACTTTCCAATAACGTGATTAAACAAATTCGTATCACTTGTGGAAACCATTCCACTAGGCATCATCTGCCATAGGTTTTCCATTTAGCTTCAAGACTACGTCTTTGCTAACAACCTGACATTCGAATGTATCCATGGAGATATCTCTTTCACCCACATTCGAATATATTTATTTTGGCGAGACTTCATCCCCCACATTTGAGTTACTTGTCCATCTATTAATATTCACCAAATATTAATTTGGACACAATCTCGAAACGAATTTGAAACCAAACGTTTTGAATTCACCAATAAATTCAAATTTCTTCGTTGGACCTTAAAATCTGTAATTTTGTTCAAATCGAGTTTGAAACTTTGATAAAATATCAAAATTATATTCAATTTCAAGTGGGCCCATAATGCACATTTGACTCTCAAATAATTCTTTACTGAATTATACGAGTCAGCAATTCTTTTGGATTAAATATAATCCACAATTTATGCTCTCACGCACAATTTTTAAAGTAGGGCCTTAATAGTCACCATTTAACACGTAAACAATTCTCAAGCAAATTTTATGAGTCATCTCAAGCACCTGTTCAAATGGGGTTTCAATTGCCACCATTTACTCGTCAATAATTCTCAATCGAATCAATACGAGTAAAAACCGGATTAAAATCCAAACACAATTTACGCTCTGAAGCGCATTGTCTATCATCCATTTGGACCAAGAATTGACCACTTTTCCTCAAGTGGCCCAATTTTTTTATAGGCCCAGGTTACTAGCACCCCTTTTTTAAGAAATACACCACCAATTCAAATTTATTATTTTACTACATAGATAAAATGACAAAATCAACCCACCTTCATCTCTTGTGATTACATACACCGACTGAAAAATCTCTCTTGCTGCAAAAAAAAAAAAAAAAAGATCATCAATTCATTCAAACCCTAATTAATGCATCCATCAATTGTCACTGAGTCACCAATGAATCAATTTTCAAATCTCCACCAAATTGATGCAGCAAATTTGTTTCCAGATCTATTTAAAAAATCCAACTAAATCAAATATTTCGTATTTCGAATTTTTTTTAAGAGAAAAAAATAAAATTTTGTTTTCAGATATGTTCGAAAATAAATTTTTGATAAAAACAAATATCTCGAAATTTTTTCTCGAAAAAAAAAATCAAGGAGAAAAAACTAAAAAAACCAAGAATTTCGAGCAAAAAAAAGCGGAAAAACCCAAGAATTTTGAAGAAAAAAGTGAAAAGAACCAAAAGAAACGAAAGGTTGCAGATCGAGAAAATACTTAGAAAAAATAAAAAAAATTGGGCATTTTCATTCGGGAAAACCAAAAAAATCGAACAAAATTTGCGAAAATCTACTCGGAAGAAATGAGGGAATGTAAAATATATGTAAAATTTACCTGGATCGGAGAACGGTGGCGGCCAGCGTCGAGGTGTGGCTGGGATGGGCGGCCGATGACAGAGGTTGGGGCTGGGGGTGCGGGGGCAGGGAAGGGAAGGGAAGGGAAGGGGAGGAAAGGGATTTGCAAACGCCGGGGGTAGGGTGGGGTGGAGCGACAAGATTAGGAGAAGACGAAAGTTGTGGGCAGCGATGCATTGAGAAAGAAGAAGAAAATGGAAAATAAGAAGGCCTGTGAGTAGCGGTGCAGCAAGAGTGAAAAGAAAAGGGGTAAAAATAAAATTTTATGGTATAGTATCGATGGGTAACCAATTTTTGAAATTGCTATAATATTAGTGTCAAAACTATTTTAAAGAGAAGAAATACTATAAAATTGATTGGCATGAAGTATCAAAAAGAGTGTTTAAAAAATTATAAGTTGACTGGTAAGAAGTTAAAAAGTGAATAAAATATAAAAAAAAAAATTGAACTGTGAAAAATTACTAATTTGTCCTTCCATTTGCTTTAGAAACTCTTTTTTACCATCACCGATTCACCATCATCATCTTCAACAGCACCAAAGGATCACCCTTTCTAAAATTTTATGCCCAATTTCAACAATAATTCCAAATTAGCAGCAATTTCAACAGCAAAAATCACCCAAATTTTATGACAGTGCCCAAATTTTAGTAGCAACAAATCCAAATTAGCGTCAATTTCACCCAATTTTAGCAGCAAAAATTCCAAATTAGCAAAAATCACCCAAATTTTATGCCCAATTTCAGCCGCAAATCCCAAATGAGCAAAAATCATCCAAATATGCAGCAATTTCAGTAGCAAAATCATCCAATTTAGCAGCAATTTGTGATAAAAAAAAATTCAGCATCAATTTGAAAAACTCAAATTAGCAAAAACGGCGAAGCAGCAAAATTTTTAGAAGCAGCAAAATGGCGAAGCACCAAATTTTGAAAAACCTACATCTCAATTTGAAAAACCCAAATTTGAAAAACCTACATCTCAATTTGAAAAACCCAAATGGCGAAGCACCAAAATTGACGAAACCTACATCACAAATCTGCCACATCGCAAATCTCAGGCCTATTGAGCTTCGACGAAACCTACATCACAAATCCGCCACATCGCAAAATTGATGAAACCGTCATCACAAATCTGCCAAGATCGAGACCTATTGAGCTTTGACGATGGCTGCGCACCGAGAAACAGCGATGAACATTCTACATATCGGCAAAACAGAGCTCCGTCGCCGCCTGCGAAACTTCGGCGAAGCAACGACGACGATGAAATATAAGGGTGAATTTAAGGGCGACGAAGGGATGATGTTTTTTTTTTGGAATATAAGGGTAAATTTGGAATAAATGTTACTGTAGAAATCCCTTTAAATTAAAATCACCTCTGAGGTGGTATTATTTGTATAGAGGTGAACAGTGTTTGAAGACATAAATAACAGCGGGTCAGCTGATAAGAAATAGATAGTCGGGTATTTAAAAACACCTACCAATCAGCTGACTATGTTAGTGGGGAAGCCTTTTAGCCCCACCAATCGGGGTTTAGGTGTACTAATCTTTTGGGTGGTTTTTTAATCCGAGTGGTGTATTTCCTAAAATGGGGGTGGGGGTGTGGGGGGTGGAGGGGGGTTAATAACCTGGGCCTTTTTCATGATGGCTAAAGGCTTAAGCCACTGATCAGTAATGGCCCAAATCTGCCAATGTAATGACATTGGTCATTTATCTTGGATGGCCAAAGACAACAATTAAAAGGCCCAATTTAATAAATTGGTCCATTTTCCATTAAAATGTGACTTGAGGTATTGCACCGTACTCTGGTGCAATTATGGTAATCGCCCCCAAAATACAATGATTTTAAAGTTTTTCGACCGCTGAACTATGAATCGAAAACTATCGGCGAGCGAACTCAAGTATCCAGAATTTTCTGACTCAGCTCTAATGCAAAAACTACAATTCTAAAATGCCAAATATGCAAATTGTAGTTAAATTGCTTTTACAACTCTAATTGTTGTAAATAGGATCGATTGAATCAATGAATGATCGATAAACCGATGATTGAAATGAACAATGTGAGGTTCTTTATATAGACTTCTAAAAGTCATAGGTAATAGTTGTGACTCTTCACCATAAACTTCATTTTTTTTCAAAAGTCGCAACCTTTAGAAATAGACAATTATTCGCCAAAAGGAATGAGTCAATTTTCCTTAAAGACACATCATTTAGAATAAAGTCTTTTGTCACAATTTATTACTATTATCATAATAAATACATTAATAAATGTATTTATTCACATATTAGAGCACTCCCAACGGTAGCTCAAATTCTGACGTGGACCACAATTAAACCTGGGTACACAAATGGGAGAGTGGGTGCAATTGAGGAGAGAGAAGGTTGAACATCAATTAATTGATACCGGGGTCAAATGAGAAAGGCTGCTGAATTGTGGGCCCTATCTTGTCTTTATTTTTATTTTTATACAATATAGCCATTATATATCACCTTTTATGTGGGCCCTATAACATCAACATATATATGCATATGCAGCATATCTCATTTTTGAACAAACATATATATGCATCTCATTTTTTATACCGTTGCAAAATAATATTTTGTTTCATATTTTTTTTAAGAGTAGTCGTTGGGCACACAAATATATATATACACATATAGGTATAATTTTTGAAAAATATTACCGTTATTATCCAACTGGTCGGAGGAATCGAATGATATCAATAATACAATTCCGGAGATATTCCAAGGCCCCGTCGGAGGATTTACAGAATAGAGCAAGAGACGAGCTCAACTACATGATAAGCAAATGCAACAACAACTTCGATTGAACTTGATTGAGCACATTTGGGCACGTTACCAGAATTAGATGCAAAATTTAATTTAGTTATAGCTTTATTTTCATGTGTTGTTGTGGTTTATTTTAACTTGTTGTACTCATTTTTCAATTCTCAATAAAAGTGTGCAATTTACTTATAACAATTTTGTACAAAAAATATTTTTTTCAATGAAAAATACATTTAAAAATTATTTAATTAAAAATTTAATATTAATTATAAATATTTATTTTATTTTATTATTTATACAAATTAATATATAAAAATGAAATAAAGTTAAAAATTATTGAATTAAATAAATATTGAATGAATTAGGTGATGTGGATAGTGGGGTCCTTGAATAGTAACATTTGAACCTGAGATGATTGGGAAGTAGATGAGTAAATTGATAGGTATAATTTGGTTTTGACGTGGCAGCTGATGTGGCAAAATTTTGTACCTGAGAGTGGGTACATGAATGGGGATGCTCTTAATTGACATTAATTTCTCATTCACCTAAATTTGGTTTTGAGAATTCAAATCCACTAAGGCTCCATTTGGATGGATGGATTTGAAATACATGGATTTCACACAGAAATCACCACTCTCCTATTAACTTACAAATACTTAGATTTGAGAGTTTAATTTAAAATTGAGGGATTTCAAATCCTCATCAAAACCTAGTCATTTGTGAAATCTCTTCATCTCTACCCCTCCCCCCTCCCCCCCTCACTCTCTTCCCTAAACTCTCAAATCCAAGTATTTGTAAATCCATTGCAGAGTATGATTTGTGTGTGGAATCCATAAATTTTCAAATTCATCCATCCAAATGGAGCCTAAATTCATTTCCAGAAAATGAATTATTAATGTCTCTTAATTATTTGGTCAAAACAAAAAATTCCCACATGTATATTACAAGATTTCCGAATCTCCTACGCTACAGTTGCTCCATCGATGGGGAGAGTGCAGGAGGCTCCTCTACCCCAAAACAAATACACCATGCATCTTCTTAACAACCCATTCGACGAACAAACCAAAAGGATATAGCAACACCACTGAAACAAAGGAAGACATTACAAGTGGAAGTAGCACAAGCGAAGGGTATGGGAGAAGGATGAACACGAAAGAGATTGCCGAGAGAATAGATGAAGCAAGACCCGCCAGTAAGCAAGAGTGGATGCAATTAGACAAACCAATGCGACAGTATTTTCCTGAAATATGGTGTCTTGTGCTTTGCCTTGATATTTGAGTGCTATAAGAACAAGCATAGTAGGAGCCGCTTGTTTCATCGGGTAATACACATGAGGAGAAGGAGAAGTGCTTGTTGATACTGAACTCTGTCCCCTTGCCTCCCTACACCAAACCAAACATAATCAAACAAAATGTACTTAAAAACGGAATTCCAAAAAAACAGAGTACTTTATTGAATATATATGGCAGTTGATGAATCATGCTCATGGACTCTTTTTAATAAATAGAAACATGTGGGGTTTTAACCAGTTATATCTAAGATATATATACTACTACTACTGTCAGTTTACTGATGCTTCTAAAACAGAGAGGAAAGAAGAAAAAGGAGCAAAAGTAGAAAACGTTTTTGCCTACCCCACCCCAAGGCTTTGTTTGATTTTATTGTGGAAAGTGACTTTTTGTTGTAGGCTAATAGAGACGATAATTTATCGAATTCATTAAATTAGAGAAATGACTACGCTCTGTGCGTCATCAAATTTGGAGATTTCACTATATCATCAATCTATTATTCTATACAAGAGATTCCTTTACATAGGGTGTACAAATAATATATTAAATGTCTAATTTATTTCTCCATTGATTGCTATTGATGAAGGCCTAATTTATCTCTCAATTACTTGATGAAGGCACACAATGTGTTTTTCCTTCAACACTCCCCCTTGTGCCAAATCAAAAGGGTGGCAGGTGCATAAATGTTGTATTGCTAAAAACCTTGCCAAGTAACAAAAACCCAGTGGGAAAATAAATCTTGGTCGAAGGGAAAAGAGTTATAAAACACCTATGTTGAGACTCCCCCTGAAGTCTACACCTCTCACTTGATAAGTACGTTTATCATGTGAGCTACAAATTTCAATTCTTGTCATATACTTCTCAAGAATTGTTCTTGGCAATAATTATGTAAACAAATAGAATATAATTTTTTTAAAAGCTTACTTAAGTTACTTGTATTGAGTAAAACTTGTTGGTTCCCATGGTAAATACATAAACCATTTTGGGAATGACCTTTATGTGGATTACAAAGATAACCAACGTAAACAAAATCAACTAACACATTATTTAGTCTATAGGTGAAATGAGTGGCTTCAACATTTATTAAGGGTTTCAATTTCATCTGTTGTCCCTTTCCAAATTTCTTTAGGGGTCACAATTTCATCAATGGTCCCTTTAGCATTTTCAGTAATGACATAGCAAGCTCATTCAAAGGTTTCTTTTTAGGTATCAGAGCGTATCAATGACACCATCCCGATGATATTGCGTTTGGTCCTGAACTAAATCTAGATAACAAGTTCATTGAGAAAGTAATAACAAATCGAGTGTATTGAGCTAAATACATTAATGCACATACTGAACTTATATAGGGAATTTCAGATCCCAATAGCTCTTCTTCATATTTCATTTGACGAAATAGATCTTTCTTTAAACTCATACTTCGATCGATCATGGGAGTGCTAACCAGATGCATTTTGTCCATGTTAAATCGCCTGAACATATTTTCGACATATGCAGATCGGTGGATAAGTTTCCTAAAAGCTCAATGTTCAAGTTCAAAGCCTAGACAAACTTAGTTTTCCCAAGATTCTTTATCTCAAATTCGGATTGCAAGTAGTGCATGGTTCTCTTATCCCGTTAAGAGTACCTATTATTTGTGGTTTCTCTTATTTCATTAAGAGTACCTACTATGTTCATCCATCAACATAAACTGTAAATCTGAAACTCGTTTCTTATAAAACGTAGGGGCTCTTTTCATCATTCTTGTAATACTTCCCAATCAAGTAGTCACTTAAGTTGATATACCACATACTTCCAGATTGTTTCAATCTAAAGTGAGTATTTCAAGTTTATTGCAAACACACTCCGTGGTTTAGAGTCACTTGACTTGGGTAAGCATTTCCATATATATATATATATATATATATATATATATATATATATATATATATATATATATATATATATCCCCATAGAGATATGTAGTAACCACTTCATTTGCTGCATTTCCAGTTCTTTGGAAACTATTAGGCTAACTAAGTAGCGAAACGTTATAACGCCAATTATGTCAACCCAGGCATAGTGAGAAACATATCAGGACTTTATATTTCTCATTACGCTTTCTGACAAAGACTCGTTTATGTCCTACAGGATTTACACTTGGCTAGGCTAGCACTACTAGACCAAATATTCGTGTCTTTGTTATATAATCAAGTTCTTCCTGGATTGTTTATTTTAGTTTAGGTCAATATGCTCTTTTTTGACATTATACAATTAAGCATGGTTCGATATCATCGTGCTCTATAATTCCTTGAGCAACAATATAAGCAAATACATCATCAATCTATGTGTAATATTTGTCAATCGACTCATATGCATTTTCATATTATGTTGAGATTTCTTTATCTCTGGAATCATATCAAACTTCGGAGCGTACTCCAGTAATGATTCATGGACATAACTATAATTAGAGACAATCTCACGAGATGTATTCTTGACATTGATTATCAATGGATTAGATTGTGCCACACCTATCCTTCTTTCTTTAGGTGGGTGTTAATCGAACCAGGTGGTTTCCCCCATTTCCTTTTGAGAGCCACGACCTCAACCACACTTCCACCAAGTGTGGTTGCAACACCTTTTATACGGCATTGTGCCCCTTATTGGGGACTTCTAACCTTGCACACATTTGCAACTGGTATATGAGACCTAGTCATTATAGCAATATCAATAAATGTATCAGGCATCGAATCTGCTACATTCTGAATATCAATTATTAATTTTACTTCACTTTCACGTTGTGAAGTTTGAGGATCAAAATGAGACATAGTGGGGATAGACCACGATACTTCCAGTCGTTCTCTTAGAATATTTTTTTTCTTATCTCCCCCTAATGACGGGAAGACTGACTCATTAAAGTGACAATCCGCAAGTTTAGCGGTAAATATGTCGTCTGTCAAAGGTTCTAAATAGCGGATAATTGTTGGGGATTCATATCCAACTTATATACTTAATCATCTTTAAGAACTCATCTTACTGCGTTGTGGGGGCGCAATAGACACATATATTGCACAACCAAAATATACGTAAATGTGAAATTTCAGACTTATATCCAGTTACCAACTGGTACGCAACATTTGGTTGGTCAACAGTGGGTTTAAAATGAATAAGTAAAGCTGCATGCAATATTATATAACCCCATGCAGAGATAGGCATGTTGATGCGCATAAACAGTGCCCTAGCCACCATTTATTTTCTTTTGATGGTAGCTTCTACGAGACCATTTGTGTAGCACAAGGGGTGCAGGATGCTCCACATTGATCCTAATAGATATGCAATAATCATCAAATATTTTTTATGTTGATTGGGGTGGTGAACCCTTAAACATATAATATGTGCTAAGAGTTTGCAATGCAGAATTAATTGTGTATAGTAAAACGACATGTGACCATATGTCGAAGAATCAACCAGAACCATAAAATATCTTGAATGTGCCTTTGAGATTTATAATGAGATAGAGTGCAATGTAAATAGTATTTTTGTACTTTAGAAAACAGAGGTTGCAAGAAAACAACAACATGACCGATATTATGTATTATATCGAATTTTTATCTCATTTTATGCTTCACTCAGAAAACAGATGTCGTATTAGTTCTTCAAAATATGGATCATCATGTCACAACTTGGATGTCCAAGATTGTCATGACAAAGCTTATATTAATTAGTGTCCCATAGTTCGTCGTTGTCGACAATATGATTCGAGAATCCAAATAATAGTGAGATACAATTCACTAGATTGACTCATTAATTTCTCTGAGATGTGTGTTCTTCCACATTCGCTAGAGGTAATTAAATTTCATTCTCATTATGAGCCTTCAAATGTTGGCAAGAATATATTTAAATTTAACAAGGAATATTGTTGCACAATATATTGAAATAAATTTATTACTTCGGAATGAAGTTCAAATTTATTAATAATCCAACATCACCAAAGGTCTTATACCAAATATATAATTTAAAAACCATTGGTCTAAATGATTTTAAGACCAAAAGTAATTGTTCAAATAAGTGCAGGCGTTATGCCTTAACAACATTCTTGAAAAGTGAGAAATAGATAAATCAGAGCAATTAAAATCACGAATATCTATTAACTGGGCAAAGTTCTTGTTGTCATTGAAATCTGCAATCGTGAGGTTAACATCTTTACGATGGTTCTCGCCTTCAATATAGTGGGTTTCATGTTCTTTAGATTGCCCATGTCTTTTATAGTTAATTGTTACTTTGTGCTTGCATGGAAATGGTGACCCTCATCATGGGTTCCACAACCCGTACCACGTGGTGCATTCATTATTTTCACGTAGGTATGAATTAACACGTCATGTCCACTTTTCTTTGTGACTCTTTCCATTGTTCTCTTAATAAAGTTTCTGACATTATTATTTAAAAGAATTTGATCATACTTTTCAATTACTTATAAGATGATCCACATCATCAAGGAACTTGTTGGCTGCCTAGTATAACTTGTATCAGGACAAAAGTTTTATATAGAAAACGTACAAGCCAAATACAAATTTGGGCAATTCACCAGGACTAATAGCATAATAATGGCCACGCACGGGAAAAAAAACACTTTCCTTATTTTCTTATTGAATTTATAAGAGGTGGTAGTTCATAAAAATAAGAACTTGAATAATAAAATCATCCTTTGAAACAAGAGATTTGAAAATATGAAGCAGTTAAGAAGCTAAAGCCTATCAATAAAATAAAAAAAGCAATGCATGAATAATAAAAGGAAAGTAGGATCATTTTAAGTAGAATGAATTACTTATCAATTTTGAGTAAAATGATTTTATTTTCAAATTGCCTAGAATGATTTACTTTTCATTCATTATATTCCTTAAATGTATCACTTTGCATCGTGGTAGTTTTTTTTTTCCACATTCAAGCCTATATTGGTTTGCCAACCAGTATATGCATTGGAGTAGGGAAGGTAGAAAGAGTTTTACTGTATCATATCATCTTCTGTGATTTGCTTTCCACAGAAAGTACGACGTGTTTTAAGGCGCAACATATATTTATCAAAATTGTTGATCCTTTAATAGGAAAGTAAGCGGATTTCATTCCACTAGACAGTTAGTTATGAAAATAGAGTATTATGCATGTTTCCAAAATGTCACAGTCTTCCACAGTTGGCGTTTTCAATCGAAGGTACTCCCAGTATAAACTAGGATCAATGTGTTGCCTCAAAGATATTAGGGGATTGACTTTGACCTTGTCAGACAGTTCATTGTCATTGAGACCAGTAGATGGTTTGATTGTAAAAAAATACTTCCTGAAGAAAATATTTTCCATATCGAAAACCCAACAATGGTACTCAATTTCTTTTGAGCTCAATATTTTAAATTTAGGTCAAGTTGATTATGTCATTTATTGCAAGCAAGAAAGAATATATATTAACTACGTAAGCGTAACAATATAAGATATTTACTTTTCAAGAATGTGCATAAAAATTAGATTTTTGAGACCAAAGGTCACATATTTTGATGCTTTGTGAAAATGTTTTATCACATTGATTTATACTCATATGTATCACCCATGAATTTTCTTTATCATGAAGGCGTACAATAGCGAACATGTATATATACAAACAACTTGTAACATATTTGATGACAACAAGAATTTTAAATTCACAATGATTATCATAACATCACATTACCCAAATACATCATGGAAATTTTGAATATTAGAAAAAAAAATATCATCAAAAAAATGTCTTTATGTGACTTTACTTGAAAAAGAAACAATATTTGAGTCCACCCATTTCATTAGATGGAAACGAATTTAATAAAAAAATATCCAGTAACTTAAAATAGCCACATATAAGTAAAGATGGACAAACAAGGATTTTCACATAAATCCTAAATTCTACAGCAAATAATTCTCAAGCCTATACTGCGGAAAACAGTTCTAATTGCTGAAATTTAAAAGGGAGTAAGTTTCTTTACCAGAGCGGAACCCTACGATAAGGGTTCCTAATCGTCTAACGAGATATTTGACTTGTGTCAAGCGCAAACTCAATGGGAGGTTCAAGTATCTACTTTATCGTCTCAGATATAGAAAAATTTCGTCAGCCCTAGGCTCGTCTCTGATGGGTAGAACAACCAAACATAGACAATAACCAATATCGAGTCCAGGTGAAAACTCAACACATAATCGGTTAGCCAAAATTAAAGTGTAGATGTTATAGCAATTGATGTAAAGGACATCAAATATATAAAACGAATATTATGGTAATCTTACACTGTATAACATGTAATTAATTCAGCCAGAGTCTTAGAAATTAGAAGACACCATTCAATAATCACATCAAATTCCCCTTCTAATGCTCAGTACTTGGGATCATTAAAAAGATTATGCATAAAGACGAACATAAATTCAAGTTTTACACCATGCCATAACTTGTACATCATAAGTGGCTATAAAACAATAAACACGCAATTAATTATATGCAAATTGACAAGAGTGTAATACTCAATTATCATCAACAAGCCAAGATCATTCCATGTGAATGGAACAAACGGGGCCTACCATCCGTGTGAATTAATAATAAAATAAGATTTGATAATTAATAAACGGTAACAGCATCGATCAAATTAATACCTTTAATTGGAAGAAAAAAAATTATGCTCTATGAATAAAACACTAGCGCATCAAAGTTTTGACTGTACGCAGTCATTAACAAATTTTCTTATTTGCAATTATATTACTCTAAATGACAATAATTTGGGCATCATGAGAATCATAAGCACACTCCTTTGTAATCCCACTTACGGTAACAAGTAATACTTCAATAATCTATACGAAAGGCATCTTTGAATACTTAACTAAAATCAATAGTATTGAGGGTTAATGGATTCTTACGCAAATCATAATCCGGTAAATTAATTAGTAGTAGAATCTAGTAACACTGATGGGTTCATCATTTCGGTGTAATTTCAAGTGCACCAATTTATACATAAAACGATGGAATATTCAGACATGAGGTTTGATGAAAAACATACCAGGATTGATTAGCGGGTTTTGTGAATTTGATGGACTGGTTACTTGATACGATATACAGGGTAGAACACTCGTGCTGATAACGTGTTGTAGGATAATAGAGACGATCATTTGTTGACCCAGTTCGTCGAGAACGACTACATTTGGGGGACGTACCAAGCCAGGAGATTTCACTATATCATCAATATATTATTCTATACAAGAGATTCCTTTATATAGAGTGTACAAAGAATATATTAAATGTCTAATTTATTTCTCCATTGATTGTTATTGATGAAGGCCTAATTTATCTCTCAATTACTTGATGAAGACACACAATGTGTTTTTCCTTCAACACTTATGAAATTTTAAATCTCAAATTTTCGTTTGTTTATCAGGATTTTGTATAGAATTTTAAATTCTTCAAAATTCTATTTTATAATACAAATATCTTATAATTTTAAACACAATTTTCAATAATCTATCAATTATTTATCACACATTTTTCAATTATTATTATCTATTCAATTCAATTCTCTCTTTCTTCATTTATCATATATATATATATAATATACACACATCAATCATTCAATTATTTGTACATTACTTTTTACAATTTAATATTATTTATATCATCTATTATTTCTATAATCTAGTATTTCAAAATCTTACTATATCAAATTTCTAGAAAATCCACACTCTACAATTTAATATTTTTTATTAATATTTCAAATATGTAGGAATCGCCTATTTATTATTAAAAAGAAGCAAGTTTATTAAGAAGGAGAGAAATTTCCATGCACTACCCCTTGTCAACATCCCTCAACTTGATTTTCCTTTAATGTTTGCTAAATCAATCTACTAATGCCTCGTGTCCTTTTTTTATTGTTCAAGTCAAAATAACACGAGTTTTTTATAAGTATATAAGGGTTAAGTTGCCCCATTTCTAGTTCATATTTAATCAGGTGGCTGAGCCCACCTGGTCACTGGGCTCCTCATTTGAGTGGGAGACTCAGGTTCTATTTCCTCTGGGAACGAATTTGGAGTTATGGGGAGTTATAAGGTGGATTGGCGATTTCGTGGAGTATTTGGGTGTTTGGTGTACTAACTACTAACAACTAACATCTAACTTTGCCCGATCAAAAAAAAAGTATAAAAGGGTTAAGTTATTTTTTGTTGAGTGTGATTCGATTATTTTTAAAGAATGAGATAAAAAAATAGATATTTCTGTGTGTCATGAGATATAATTTAATGATGTTTATAAGATATTTGTTTCAAAGGTAAAGTTGCTTTTTACCATTTATAGAAATGAGAAAACTAAATAAAGATATCGATTTTTTAATTTTAAGAAATAAAAAATAAAAAGGAGGGAGTAATATTTTACGAATTTTGAGGTAAATTCTTGATATAATTTTATTATTATTTCTAATAATGTTGGATTTATTTCATTGTTATAGTTTATAATTGTTATGTGCTATACATAAAACAGGGTATAATATTTTTTTAACTTTGGAGGGATTATATCTAAGGACAATAATTTTATGGGTTTGTAAATATAGATAATACTATATTTTAAAATTTATAAATATAGGACAATGGAGCCCGAATAAGCCCAAATTAGGTGAAAAATGTCACGTGAGTTGCAACATTGTCATAAATTTACAGTTTTTGAAAATATAGCGTTCTACATTCACAAGTACGAATATAAGACAATCGTGCAACTCATGTGACATTTCACCACAATTTAAATTTATTCAGGTGATTTGGGTGAAAATTGCATGATTTTATTGCTCATTTGTTGCCTATAATTGATTTAATTTCGTGCTTTTATTACCTAATTTTAGCTAATTGCACTTAATAGAGAGAAATGTCGTGTTTTGTTATTTTTGTAGGAAAATTGAGCATTTTTTGATACAAAATACATGACCAATTTTTGGTGAAGCCTTCGAGATTGAGAGCAAATCGGGCCAATTTAATTCAAGAAATCGCAGGCCCTATTGAGCAACACGGCCCATTATTAATAAGAAGCAAAGAGAAATTTTGTTGCAGCCCACTAGCTGAAAAAAAACAGCAAGCATTTAATTGTCATTTGGAGGCCCATTTCAACAATTTAATGAAGATTCAATTCGAGCCTAGAGCAATTAATCAAAGCGGGCCTCACTAATTGAAGTTGCTATTCAATTTGGCCTCCAATCAGCGATTTTGAATGAGAAATTCCAGTATGTGGAATAAAGAAACAGGGCATCAGGACACAAAGATTGGGCAGCCGCCATTTCTCTCACTCCCATATTAAAGAGTGCTCTAAATTTCTTACACTTGGAGTTTCAACATGTGAAATTTCCATATCTACTACCTACATTAGTCTAGTTTCTCTTTCCCTTTTATTATTGTTCTTTCTTTTTATTGTAATTGAGATTGGGTAGAACTTTTCTAGAATCATTTTGGTTCTAGGGCATTGCATATTTAGTTTGAAGTTTATGGATTAATTTCTTGTTTAATTGGTATTTGTATTTCTATTCCTATTTGTGTGTTTAATTTTTTTGAAAGCATGTTGTTAGTGTACATAATAACATGACTTATTTGATGTTAATTGGGGTAAGTTCGAAAGATTGATTCCATTAATAGATCTTTAAACACACCACCCAATTTTTCGGGTTGCATTGCACTAGCTAGGTAGAAATACATGCTTTTGTAGTGTTTCCTTTGTATTGAATTGATTGAAAAATGGTTCTAATTCATTATTTAGTGATCAACCCTATAGAAAAATGCACAATACCATTTAAATGAGTCTTTAGTCATAAACAGATTTCTAAATATTGCAATTGCCTAGGAACCACTTCTCTTTATTTTTTTATTATTTTCTTTTCATGAGTTTGTTTGTTGATTTGGTTGGATTAGTGTTACTTGCTCTCTTAGTGACAATTTAGTTAGCATTTAGAATTAGTCTTTAGTTTTTAAAACCTTCCGTATAAATCAATCGTGTCTAGATAGAATCGAGGTAACGAAAATCGCTTTTACACTAACCCTTTCCTGTGGGATCGACTCATACTTACCACACTAGGATTAGACACCGTACACTTGCGGTTGACTATTTTTACGTGTTGGGGAAATATGGAACATCAGGTTCAATTGTTCTAGAGTTGATCTCCCATGAATCAGATCTATGCTATGAACTTAGATTATTTGACTCATTTTCAATACATTTTTCTAAATCACTAAACTTAACTCATATTATACCCTGGGTAGGATCAAATGTTATGAATTACAAACAAGGTTCATAGCATGTGTTCTATATGTACACAAGTTTTTGTCATTGTTCTATATGTACAAATTTTAAAACATATTATCATATATTTACATATTTTAAAATATATTGTCCTACATTTTCAAGCCTGTAAAATTATTATTCTTAAAACATAATCCCCAAAAGTTATTGACATAAAAAAAATATTTTTCCTATAAAACATTAATTATGTATGTTGATATTGTTAGAAACACAACTATCCATTAATTTTACATATATTTTATGAATAATATTATTAAATTCACATATATACTTTTATTTGATAATTCAAACTTTTATACATATATGTATGGATTTTATCCGACATGTTATGTTATAAATACAGACTTTTTGTGACAATTTATGGTGAAAACTTATTCTATTTACCACAATTGACCCGTTAAGTATTAAGAAACTCCACACGCATAACTATACTGTCTCGGTTCTCAAAAACTCCCTGGATACTTCCCAAAAAAAAAAACTCCCTGCATCGACATCCCATCTTCGTCCACCTCAATGCCACGTACTCCTCGCATAAACATGGGCGTCCGATCTCATCGTTGTCTTAGTGTGTGTTTTGAAACACTTAAAACAACTTCCAGAAACACTTATTTTCAAAAGTTGTGAGTGAGAACTTTAAAAATAAGTACTTCTGAAAGTTATTTTAAGTGTTTCAAAACACGCTCTTACCCTTATTCTCTTCTAGCTTCTCTTCTCTTTGCTAAATCCACATTTTTTACATTTGATTAGATGTGGTGATGTTTGGTGTATAATAAGTTGGTGATGATGGTGTAATGAGTTGGTGTAAAATTGATGCGGTTCTTATATTTTTTTAATTTGTTTATTTTTTTTTATGTTTTTTATTATATTAATGATTTAAGATAATTAATTAATTAAGTATAAATATGTAGTTATTTTATATTTTAATTAATATTAAGAATTATTTTGATACAAATAATATTAAGCACTCTAAAAATATGTGTTCAAATAATATTAAACATCAATTTAATACAGTTTTAATTAATAATAAACATACATGAAATTTAAATGTCTTTTCCCCAATCTAAACACGATCTCTTTTTTATCTGTGACCCTTCAACATCTAATTGGGGGTTTCTCCATCCTTGACGCATGAATGTTGCACAAACCTTGAAAAATGATATTCTGAAATCAGCTGAATCTCCATCAATCTTGAATTTACCCTGTAATTAAAATAATAAAGATTTTTATTAAGATATATATTTTTACAAAATATTAATAAGTATAAAATGCAAACATGATTAAACCTACTGCAAATATAGTCCACATGCGTTCCCGACACTCGGAAGGAACCATGGGTCAGTTTGTCCATTTTGTGTCAAGGTACTTGCAGCATATGCCCCGTACCACGTTATTCACACAGTATCCAAATCGTGCGATGAAACTGTCGTGTCCAAGTAGTTTGTCCATATTAAGAATGATATATTTAAAAAAAAAATCTAACGTAACATTATTTATAAAAATTAGATTACCTCCCATCTCTGTCCAACCACAACAATGGCGGGGTTCTTTCCTAATTATCAACACTGTTGTCATTTCCTTGTTACTGATAAATGACAACAGTGTCACAAATTAGATTAGTGTAATTTTTCTTCTTCTTTCTCACATATCCTAATTAGGGTTAATTTTGTGATTCTACTTAGATAAGTTTAAAATATCAACATATTTTGGTGTAGTTTTTTCTCTTTGTAAAATATGTTGTTTTCTTATGTACGTGCTCACTATCATGTTTTTCTTTATTTTTCTATGGTTGGTGACATAAATTATTTTCCTTAGATTGGATTTAAGTGTGATGTTCCTGTTAATCTACTCATTTTATCAGCCTATTTTGAAAGTGTATAAGGGATTTTTTTTTTTTAATTTATTGTTTATTTTTCCCAGTTTTTTGTTTTGGTTTTTTGAGTTATCTAAATTTTTCAATAATATTAAGAATTTATGTGGATTACCCACTAAGCAAGGATAAATTCAAAATAAATCATAATAATAGGATTATAGGATAATTATGATTTGACCGGATATTCATTCAAAAATAGATATGTAACGAAAAATCTTTTTAACTTGGTAACAAAATAATCTCCAACAAAAAAATAAAATAAAAATATTCTATAAATTATTTTGAATTACTTAACTAATAGAGAAGATGGTTTTTTTGGTCCTATAACTTCGTCACTTTTTATTTTTGTATTGTTACTTTTAAATTTAATTTTCACCCTGTAACCTCAAATACTTTTGAAAATTTGGTCATGCTATTAAATTTAAAATTTTGATTCGTCCTATAACTTATATAAATAAAAACCAAAAAATAGGAAAAATATGTAAATTACAGGACGAAAATAAAAATTTAAAAGTAAAAAAAAATGTGTCTAACAACTATTAAAATAAGTGTTGCTCACCAATGTGTTAGAGTTTGCAAACAAGTCCTAAGTTGTCAGAAGAAAATAAACAAATTAAACAAAATTTAAACTAATCCATAGTTGTTATGAAATAAATAAGATTGAATGTCCTTTAGGAAGTTACAAGCAATCCTTTGAAAGTTACATGCATGTTACAAGGGACACTTCAGTGTCCTATTAATTCATAATTTATGTATTCATGTATAAGGTTCCCTATAAATAGGTAGTATTTGATCTTCATTTGTACACACAATAAAAAATTAGTAAAACTATCATGTCTTGGTATCGCCCCCAGACGTAGTCATTCTTGACGAACTGGGTAAACAAATTGTATTCTTTATTTATTTTATAACACGTTATCAGCACGATTGTTCTACCCATTAGTTTCAGAATTTTGAAGTCTCCCTTTCGAATTTCTCCGCCTTAATCGTAAGTTGTTATACTCACTACATTACATTATTTTTGTTCCTTATAAAATTCGTGAGTATAAATTTATGGTGTTGATTGTTTAGAGAATTTTTATTTGGGGTTTGATATTCTAATGCTTCTTTGTTTAAATTGTGAAAGTTTTAACTAAGTAGAAGAAATAGATGATTTTGTGTAATATATTGCTTTAAAGAAAATTCATTGACACGATTTTGTAGTAAACTGAATTTCAATATTTTGTCATACGATGCGATTGATGTTTGAAAAAAATATTCAAGTTGAATATCTTTGTTAATTGGTTTCAATGATTCATGGATTATGAGCTTCAATGGAAATACTTCTTAAATATGTTCATTGGTGCAAAATAACTTATTTATTAGTCACTGACTGAGAATTTGTATTTTATACATGTTTTGCATGTTTGGGCAATTTATGTTTTTGTATGGATCTCAATAATACAATCATTGTGATTACTTACTTATTTATGTGTATTTGTACTCATAATCTTTAAGTATTGAACCCCTTACATTTGAACAATTTTCATGTATAGATATGATACTTTATGCTTTATTGTTATACTAGTTTGACTAAATTCTGAAACTTGATGATAATCGTTGGTTTTTCATGTAGTATTTATGTGTTGTCAATTCTATTAAATTGGTGACGAAGATTGGTACTTGACTATTATTTTTCTATTTTTATTTAATGTTATGATAATTCTATGAGTTGGATTAATTTAGCGGATGATTATTAGTATTATTTTATGTTGCATTTCATCGGAAATATTGATATTATATAAAGCCCATAAGTGTTGTTATAAATTCAAAATATGCATCTGAACACCAAATATATTGAGATGATTGTTTGAATTTACTCAAAGAACGTAAGAGACTTAATTTTTATTCTGATGTCTTGGGTGATTATTTTGGTCTTGCAATTGTTGAAAAAAAGTTTTATATATATTGCTAAGAACAATTTATCAAGGTTGTCATTATTAATAATAACTTTTGATTTGGGCTTTCGAAATTGATTCATCATGAAGCTATGGGTCTTGAAAATACTATTGTTGATAATAATTTATTATCGAATCAAGACCGTGTTAAAATCAATAATTTCCTTTCTCATCATATGGATGAAAGATTAAAATTAAATATTTTGATATATCCACTAAGTGTTGTGGATGGATTTAACATAAAGGTACGACCACCTGAAGATGGTCTACAAGATTTAAAAAAAAATCTTAATGAAATATAATTCAATTGTGTTCATAATTGTGTTCAAATTATGATGATATGCTTGAGAAGACATTCTCTAATCGAATATGTTCCTGCAGTAGCAATATCAGAAAAATATAAAATTGAAGAAATATTATGAACTAATTGCTTGTCTAAATGTTGGTCAAATAAAATAATGAATTATTGTTATTATGAGTCCCAACCCACTAGTTCTAGTCCATTCCCTGAAGTGAATGCGGGTCATCTCAAAATTATGGATGTGGTTGTGGGTGGATGGGGTCGTGATAGATATACTCCACATAACATAATTATATAAACCACAATCGTAATAAAAAAAAAAACTAAATTGTCTCCCAGAAGAGGGACAATGGAGAAAATAAAAAGTATGTGGATAAATGTTACTGTTGTGGCATTGAAGGTCATTGACCCATTATCTATAAATAACGAATCATCTTGTAAAATAGTGTCAAGCATCCTTGAAAATGAAGGATGAAAATGTTGAAACAAATTGATGAGAAAAATGTTTATAATGGTGATGATAAAATTTCATTCTTCCTAAAGAAGCAATGAACGTCAAATATTGTGATTAAATTATGATGGTGATGTTTTGATAGTGCTATACACACACTATACTTAATAATATAAAATATTTTTCTCATTTGGAAGAGGGAGAGACAAGTGTTAATATTATAAGTAACAGTGCAAATTTGATTGAAGACTCTAAAAGAGCCACTATATTTTCCCTGAAGAAACTAAACTCATTATAAATGCACTAATGTCTCACCAGTCTCAAGAATTATATTGAGTTTTAAGGATATCCACATAAATGGATATCATATCAAAAGACTCTAAATGAAAAAAATATTGAATGTTTATTGATTAATATATATATATATATATATATATATATATATATATATATATATATCAATTCTCGAAAGAAATGTGTATTAGATAAATTATATTCACTCTTCTTTCATCTATATTGTAGAAAAATAAATACAATTGATATATATCACCTAGTAAACCGGAAGTCTACTAATCCCAATGATTTTAATGACTCCAGGAAAGTTACTAAATTACATATTCTTGTAGTATATATATTCCGATTGAGATTGATGTCCCTGAAGGACATTCAATTTAAACAATTGACTCAATGAATGTCATAAATATACTCTCTTTTATAACTAGTGCGTGGGAAATAACTAATTGTTTCCCATCTGCGAATTTTAAGTTGTGCAGTACATGTATCATCACCATAACGAACCCAACATCCCAGATTGGCTAACTGCACATTTAATGAAGATTATTTCCCGGCATTAGGGGGAGATAAGAATCCAAAACTAAATGAATACCGAGAAATTTTCCTAAAGGAAAAAGATCTTCACTACTTAGACTCACACAGTCGTGAAATTGAACTATAAGTTCAAATGACAATTAACCTGCAATTAACAAGATTTTGCCAGATGTATTTACTAAAGGAATGACTAAATCGCAAATATTTGATATATATGATTCACTAAGTATAGAGGTTCCAACAAAATTGGATATATATGTTAATACGCCTACACGTTAGAAGCGTGAAGGACCTCTTAACACAAAAATAAATTCGCGGTAAACTAAAGCTAGCTAAAATATTCAGTCATCCACAAATCTTCTAAAGAGATTCGTCCTGAAGACGAAAATCCTATTAACAATGCACGTGCACAAAATAATCAAAATACTAGGATTGCGGAACAACTAAATCAAAATATTTTGGGAAATG
Source organism: Stenogyne calaminthoides (assembly GCA_037126765.1). NCBI lineage: Eukaryota > Viridiplantae > Streptophyta > Magnoliopsida > Lamiales > Lamiaceae > Stenogyne > Stenogyne calaminthoides. The sequence goes on along the minus strand of JBBCBC010000005.1, from coordinate 17,017,924 downwards.
ATGAGGATCTGGTTTATATGAATTTTACAAATACAAGAGAAGTATCAATGTTGTCGACAACATACTCACCTCCACAATTACTATTACAAATAAAAATATGGATCCAGTACCTAAGTCAATAACTGAGTGCCTGAAGCGCTCTGACTCGGTAAAATAAAAAGAAGTAATTGTGTCGAGCTAGACTCACTAAACAGAAGAAATTTTTTCAAGGTTGTACAAAATAATAATGAGGTGGTGAAATACAGAGCGAAATTTAGTAGCTCAAGGGTTTTCGCAGAGACCCGATATTAACTTATTCTCTTATTATGTAGAATAACGTTCCACCACTTAATATCTCTGGCAAGAAATGTGAATTTAGAAATGCTGTAAATGGACACTATATCTTCATATGAGTAATGAATATCAATTATTTATATAAAAGTCCTTGAAGGATTTAGCATGCCCGAAGCATGTAAATTAAATCCAAAAGAAATTTATTATTTCAAATCGTAAATGTCCTTGTATATGCTCAAACGATTTGAACGTATGTGACAGCATAGTTAAAGAAGGTTATATCATTGACCCAAATAAGTCCATATATTTTTATAAAGAAAAATGTGTCAGAATTTGTGATCATTGCAGTATATGTTGATGATCTCAATTTTGATTGGAACCCCCGAAGAGATCCAAGATACATTTACATACTTAAGGAAACAATTTGAGATCAAAGGTTTTGCAATTATTAAGTTATGCTTTAGTTTATAAATTGGACATCTAGAATATGAAATGTTTGTCCATCAATCTGCGTATACCCAGAAGGTACTAAAACAACCTTAAATGAAAAATGCACATCCATTGGTCTTTCGGATGTTTGATCCTAATACAGATCCTGTTAGATCGTGAAAGAAAAGTGAAGAGATACTTGGTCCTAAAGTACCATATCTCAATATAATTGGTGGATTAATATATCTTGCTAACTATACGATACTTAGTCATGAAGTACCATATTCAGTATAATTGGTAGATTAATATATCTTGCTAATTGTACAAAATAAAATATATTTCACCGATTTTTTTTTCTTTATCCATCTCATGAGTTACAAAAGAACGGTGAAAATTGATGTGCAATAGATACAATCAAGTGAGATTTAGCAGATTTACTTATTAAAGCATAATCGGTTGCAATATTTGTGAATCTATAAAGCATACAAAAATGCGTCGGTTAAAAGATCTTAAATGATGTTTAAATTAGGGGGAGAATTAATACACTAAGTAACATGTTACAAGGGACACTTCAGTGCCCTATTAATTCATAATTTATGTATTCATGTATAAGGTTCCCTATAAATATGTAGTATTTGATCTTCATTTGTACACACAATCAAAAATTAGTAAAACTATCATGTCTTGTATCGCCCCCAGACGTAGTCATTCTTGACGAACTGAGTAAACAAATTGTATTATTTATTTAGTTTATAACAATAGTATAATTTTTGAAAGACGTGGCAAACCAAGATATTAAACTAACCCATATATTTAGGCCATAATTTTAGGTAGTTATTGTCATTAAATATATTTTTTGAAACGCAATTATTGTCATTAAATTGAGTCGCACATTAATTGCGTTTCACACTCTGTGCGCCGTCCAACTTCATCCATCTTCATTCTGCAAATCAAATTCAATCGACCGCGACAAACCTCTGACGCGTCGTCTGGTACGCGCGACATACAACATCCTTGTTGCACGCCTTGCGCGACATGCACATGCCTTGTCGCACGAATTGCGCGACACGCGTCTATCGTGTAGCAAACTTCGCGCGCGACAGCCCCACATCACCCGTCACCTCAGTGGTCCAAAATATGGATATAGCATAACTTGCAAAAGATCTTCTTTCTTCGATTTCTGCACCATTTATTATCATATAAAAATATAAAAAGCTTTGCTCAAACTAAGGTAATTATTTTAAAAGAAAAATGGTAACTATGTCGAACGAAAAATAGTGAAGTTACTCGTACCCAAAATTCTCTAAATATGCACATACTTTTTCGACCACTAAATATGCACATTCTTAGTGAAGCAAAATGGTAACGATGTCGAACGAAAAATGTGCACATTTTCTTTTAAAAAAAATTTAAAATTAAACCTTGTCCTTCTTAAAAAGAGTATTTTGTAAATTAGTGTAAATTAGTTTACTCTCACCTTGTTATTCTTAAAAAAGAGTATTTTGTAAATTAATTTAAATTAGTATTTTTTCAGTGCGATGCACGAATTAAAAGTTGAATTTTTTTCAGTGTATATTTAATATTTATTACTGTGAAACATAACGTGATAAAAAAATACGGGCTAGGTCTTGTATGCATCCGGGTGCACCGTGCACTCATAGTGCATTTTAGAAGCGTGCAACTTATTATACTGAAAAGTGTGACTTATTTATACAGAAAAGTGCAACTGTTAATATGGGAACATAGTTGCATGCTTCTATTTGGCATAGTTGCATGTTTCTATTTTGTATAGTTGAATGCTTCTAAAATGCACTATGAGTGCATGGTGCACCCTGGTGCACATGAGACCTATTAAAAAATAAGATGGTTTAACATCTTATAACATATATTAAAATAAGTTTTTTTTAAAGCTTATAAACTTTAAAAAAAAAAATTTGAGATATTCTAATTTATTTTATTAAAATTAGGACAAATTGCAAAAACAAGACTTATTTTTGTCCCTTATTGCGCTTCAAGGACCTAACTTTAGACTTTTGCGGGGTAGATACTTAACTATCAATTTGTTGCAAAAAAGGACTCGGACAATTTTAAGACAAAAAAATAATAATAATAATTTAGATTTTCACTTATTTTTTTATATATCACTTTATAAAAAATAATGATATTTCAAATATATATATATATATATATATAATCAATTCTAATAATGAGTTAATAACTGCTAATATTTTTTTTTTAAAACATAAATAAATTTATTAAATACAACGAGTACAAATACTCAAACAATTAAAGATAAACCCTTACAGTAGAAAATACTGAATAAGTAGTTCGAAGAATTACAAAGAAGAATTACTAATTAATATTAAGTGGTATACCAAACCGAATCAAAAATAGTGACGCATATCATATACCGTACCAAAGATTTTTATATTTAAAAATTCATATCGCTTTTGTATACTAAAATTCGGCATACATAAAATTTTGATAATTAAAAAATATTTACCTACCGTACTGAAGTTTTCGGTATCTAAAAATTTCGATTGTTATCGATATATCCCATACCGAAATTTTGATATACTATGTCATACCGAAATATCAGTATACATAATTTTTTTAACAAAATACCAAATTTTTTTTGGTATATTGAAATATCAAAATTTTAGAATGTTTATTACCATATTGTACCGCAGTTCGCGGTATATTGAAAAACTCGACATTTTTTATATTTTTCAATTTGATAAACACAATATACTGATTTTTTCATTAATTTTTCACCCCTAACCGTGAATATAAAGAAGTGAATTTTAGAAAAGAACACATAAGTTGAGAACAATTTTTTTTTTATTGATGTAGTACTTTGTTTTTTATTTAGGGTTGAGAACGAAAGAAGTTAGACGCAAATTAAAAAAAAAAAAATTGTTTTGTCTTAAAACTGCCCGGGTCTTTTTTTTGTAACAAATTAAAAGTTAAATACCTACCTTGCAAAAGTCTAAAGTTAAGTCCTTAAAGGGCAATAAGGGACAAAAATAAATCTTATTTTTACAATTTATCCTTAAAATTATATAAGCTATACTTGATCCATCACTCTAAACTGGCACAGACTCCTTCTCAATATACAAAAAATATAAATATATATATAATTAAAATTTTAAAAATATTTTTCTTAAAATATTTTCTCAATATTTTTCTAAATAAGGTAATCATCAATCATACTCCTCCTCCTCCAATCACTTTCTCCTCAATAATTCACACTTGACAACCAATAAGATTCTTTTTGTCTCATTCATTAATTCCAAAACTAGAATACAACACTAATGTAGTAACATGATGGGACATAGAAGGAAAATAAAATTTCATTCTCATTCTCAATTGAAGAATTTAACCAAATATCACCTTAATTTAACCCTTTCTAAATCATGCTTAATAATAATAAAAAAAATAACAGAGAAATTTTAGTGGAGACATCATTAACATGTAGGCTGCGTTTATTATGCTAATTGAAGAGGTAGAATAGAGTATCCAGATTAAAGGGATACAAGTGAAACAGAGCATGACAAAATATATTGATAGTAATTAACTGTGCAGTCTGTACTCAATTTTACAAAATATATTGATAGTAATTAACTGTGCAGTCTGTACTCAATATTTGTTGAGCGGCCCTAGGTGCACCGTGCACTTCATAATGTATTAATTTTAGAATCATGCAACTTGTTGTATTGAAATATACAACTTATTTATACAGAATCGTTTAATTATTAATATGAAAAACAAATTGCACGTTTCAGTATAGACTAATTGAATATTTTAGTGCAAATGTTTGCATAGTTTAAAATATATTTGTGGAGTCTTGCATCTATTTATTATAACGCATACGGTAAACCATTCTCCAATTAATAGTAATAAAAAAATAAGAAAATATAAGTTTAAAATAGAAACATAAACCAATATATATATTTATATAATCAAAATGTTAAACGTAATTATATAAACATTTAAAAATAAAATTTTAATACATCTAATAACATACCTCTTCGACTATTCTTGTTTTTGAAGCGTTGCATGATAGCTTTGTTACTATTTTATATTTAAAATATTTATGTATACAACTAAAAAATCATTCAAAAATTTATCTCCAATCGGTTAAGTAGTGAACTATTGATGAATTTGATTGTTGAAATGTTTTACCACGGTAATTGTGGCAATGAGTAGGATCAACGATAATAAAATATGATCTTTTGTAACAATCATTTTTTGACCAAGACCGATATATAGAGAAATTTTCAACCAAACGCATATCAATAATAAAATTTTCTAGTTGATTATAAAGTTCAAGTGGAACAACTCAGATTTGCTCAAACATATATATGTGATTAAATATTTTTTATTCTATATATAATGTGAAATTACAAAAAAATCCCTAAATTTTTTCAAAATCTCAGGGGCTCAGTGCCCCCTGTACCCTTCCTCGCTCCGTTCCTGTCTGTACTATTTTAATTGAAGAAGCATAGAGTCCAAATTAAAAGGACACAAGTGAAACAGAGGATGACTAAAATTATTGATTATTGATAGTAATTCACTGCTTATACTGTTATACATACATATTGATTTTGATTTGAATTAATAGTATGTTACAAAATTTAAAATCTCCTTCACTACACTTGTTCCATCAATGAGGAGGCTCCTCTAGCCCAAACAAATAAACAATGCATCTTCTTCACAGCCCATTCGATGAACAAACCAAGTGGGTATAGCAACATCACTGAAACAAAGGAAGACATACTATTAATTCAAATTAAAATCAGTATGTAGAAGAAGAAGAAGCATACATATTGCTGCCTTCTTTTCGCCATTTGATCACGAATTTCGCTATGAAGAAGAAGCAACTTTATTAAGAAGGAAGGAAGGTATGTTTGTTTTGGATTTCACACACTGTGTTAATATAATCTGAATTATGTAAGAATACAGGGCTAAGAGGAGAGTCGGCGCCGTTGATTAAAAAGTGAGGAAGGTTCGGCCTTGGACAACATTGCCTCAATTTTATTTTTCTTTTTGGCGCCGTTTACTTTGAAAATCAAAATTAGAAAGGATATGATTAGGTGCTGTAAAATAGGGGATGTAGATTGCATTTTCATATTTTATCCCTCCTCATCTTCTTGAATGAATTTGATAAAATTAAATTCACTCATTTACCAAAATACCCCTCCTCTAAAACTCTGTTTCACTTTGTCTTCATCCCTGAAACTCTGTTTCACTTTGTCTTCATCCCTGAGTTCTTTTACAAAAAATTGTGACACACAACAATTAAAAAGCAGAACAAAACACACAAATATTTTCTGTTTCTCATAATTCTTTGATAATGTGAAGAATTAATTATAATTAATACCCACAAAACTCAAGAAATCATTCCAACAAATCATCAAGCATCTTTACAGTCCCATCATCGTTCAAATCACCCACAAGTTTTTGTAAAGATGTATGGAATATCCATGGAGATAACATAACCCATCTCCATCCTACTGGTGGGTCACTATCGAGCACCCCTATTTTTTCCCTCTCATTCTTCTTACTCTTCCTCCAACATATGAAGAATTGGAAAATAAAACACTGTTGTAACCTTTCAGACTTCGAGCCACACCAATAACAACTGGTATTCATCTTCTCCCAAGATAAACCGTGACAAATATATTTATATCAAGAGCAAGATCATCGGACTTATAAAATTAACGGTTAATTTTGAATCTAGAAAAATAGAGATTTAGTAAAAAAACACGAGATTCAAAGCAAACAAGGGGGAAGACAGTAATTTTGTTAAGTAGGAGCGGTTTTGGAAAAGAAGATAGTTGCGGCAGTGAGGAGGCGTCGCCGCTTGCGCGATGCTCACTAGTGTTGCAGTGTTGCCAGGCAGCGGTTTTGCGCTCCGGTATATAATTATTATTTTTTCTGCGTGATTTATTTTTCCAGATGAGTATTTAGGTAATATTTGCAATATTTCAACAAAAATTAATTATCACACCTATTTTAAAAGGATTTACTATCAAACCAAGTCCTCAAAATTTGGGCTTATCCCGAAGTTCCGGGGATTCAAAAAAAAAAAAATTGGCAATCAAAGTGGATAAATGATACAGTTTGATAATTAATTTTTATCAAATCTAATCACCCAAAGTAAATGGAGCCTTAATATTTGCTAAAACAATCTATTATTTCTTCATCCTTATATTGATTTTGATTGATCAACCCAAATGACACGAATTTTAATTAAATAATTATTTAACGGTATAAAAGGTTTAAGTTTATTGACTGCGATTTAGTCATTTTCAGAGAATGAAATAAAGCATATATAGTTTTAATAGTAAACATTAGTGACATCAAATATAATTTAGAAATATTTGTAAGAAATTTATTTCAGAAGGTAAAATTATCTTTATCATTTATGAAATAAAAATATTTATTTTAAAATTTTGAACAATAAAAAATAAAACGAAGGTAGTAATATTTTGAAAATTTTAAGAGGAAATCTTATGTATAATTTTATTATTATTTCTAACGTTTGGATTTATTTATCGTTATAATTTATAATTGTTATGTGCTATACGTAGAACATAGAATAATGTTTTTTAGGTTAATAATTTTTCGAGAATTGTGTCTTAACGACAATAATTTTACGGGCTTGTAAATGTAGGATAATATGTTTTAAAATTTGTAAATATAGAATAATGAAGCCCAAATAAGTCCAAATCTGGGTGATATGTCACATGAGTTGCAAGATTGTCCTAAATTTACAATTTTTGAAAACATAGTGCCCTACATTCACAAGTTTGTAAAAGTGTAAGATAATCGTGCAACTCACATGACATTTCACCAAAATTTGAGCTTATCCAGGTTTCATTGTCCTATATGTACATATTTTAAAATATATTGTCCTATAGTTACAGATTATAAAATACATTGTCCTACATTTTCAATCTCATAAAATTATTATTTTAAAAACACGATTTTCAAAAGTTACTGGCCAAAAAAAATTCCATATAACATTAATTATATATTTTTCTATTGGTAAAACCACAATTATTTATTAATTTTAGATATATTTTATGAGTAATATATATTAAATTCACAAACAAAACTAATTACATGTGCGTTAAAAAATTGGAACAGATCGATTCTGAATCTAGGAATATGACTATATTTATAGAACGAGTTGGTGTAATATGAAATATGTTCACCGTGAAATTGGTTCGTTTTTTTAAGGCATGACTCTTCAGTTATCACGATTAATATCATTTTGTAATATAAATCATATCCTTCAATTATCACTACTAATATCCTTTGTTGTAATATAAGTCACACCCTTCAGTTTTAAGAGTAATATTTTTTATAGTAAAAAGTCACACTTTTCAGTTAACACAACCAATACACTTTAGTAATATAAGACATACTCCTTAATCAATTTCACAGATTCTTGTATTAAATTTGTTCATGACAAAGTATAGAGTGAACAAGTTTTATACAAGAATCTGTGAAACTGATTAAGGAGTGTGACTTAAAGGGTATTAATTGTGGTAGTTGAATTGTATGATTTTTTATTATAAAGAGTATTGTTCACAACACCGAATGGTGCGATTTATAGTACAAAAGAAATATTACTAGTGATAATTAAAAGATGTTACTTATTTTATAAAAGAGTATTTGTTGTGTTAACTGAATGATGTAAAAAAAGAATCAATTTCACGGTGAATAAATTTCACAGCATGTAAGCATTTATAGAAAAGACAAAAGAAAGTAAATAAATAAAATCAAAATTGAAATTAAAAAGAATAAATAGACTGGTGTAGGGATGCTCACGGTTCTGGAATCGCCGGTTCGGAACCTTCCAAAATTCTGGGAGGGGGAACCGGAACCGAACCGTGGCCAAGGCGGTTTCGGTTCGGCCGATTTTATTTATTTATTATTATTTTATTTTTTTCATATATTTTTTCTTGTGTTTCTTAGTTTTTTGGATCTAAAATTTGAAGGAATGTATAGATAGATCATGAAATTGGACATTGTTATTGTTAATATGAGAATTTAAATTGAAGATTACATTAATAATTGAACTATTATAAATTAGTAGCTATTACAAAGTAATTGAACTATTACAAAATAGTAATTCTAACTTAAAATAAGCTAGTAATCTACTATTACAAATTAATTGAACTATTACAAATTTACAAATTACAAAGTGAACTATATCGAATTAGTAATTACAATTACAACTTAAAATTTTAAACTTTACAAAATAAATTAAAAAGGGGATTTAAAAGAAATTGGACTTGAGCTTAAATTTAAGAAATAAACTTAGAAATTCTAAGTTTGAAACTTAAAATTAAGTTGCCTACGATCCAAATAGGAATCAAAGTCCACGTAGTTCTCTTACCTCAAACTTACCTCGTTGATTTGGATCGATTCGATTCTTCATGCATCACTTCCGGTGGTAGTTTCTTCGGAGTTATCTTGATCATCATTATCAATTAATTCTTGACTTCTCATTTCGGCTCTTACACAATCATCAAGCAAGCATTGGTTTTCCACGTTTTCAACTGTCATATTCGATCTCGTTGCATCCAAAGTGTAGCCTCCCAAACTAAAAGCTTGTTCAACGGCGGACGGTTGAGGCGGAGATGATGCAAAAATTTCTCTTCTTAGCATTGACAATATTGGATAGATATTTTTCATCCTCGACCACCACTTTAGTATATTAAAAGTAGTGTTGTCTTCATCTTCATCAAGCCGAACAAATGAAGAGGATAAATAATGATCAAGTTCGTAATAAGGGTTAGAAGTAGACCTTGGACGCTTTTGAGAACGCTCATCATAAAAACCCGTTAATATATCTTCTTCTTGACTCATAGAAGAGCCACCACCAAAATTTGCTTCAAAACCGGGACCACTATATTCTCTAAATAAAGACATTAAAGTAACTTTAATCCGATTACCAATCTCTTCCGGATTAGGATATACATCATCTTTACCCATGACCATATGTCTATTAGGAAATAAATAATTATAATACATATTTAACATCATTATTAATCCATCCAATCTTACTCTAGGATCAAACACTTTAGCAACCAAGAATAGATCGAGAATATTTGTAAAATATTTTTTCCATTTTTGCATCATAGAGAAAGTAATACCACTTAATAAAGGATTTGTAATATTTTCATTTAACACATGAGCAACTTTAATACAATAATCAAGCGCTAAATTACTAGTAGGATAATAAACACCGGATAATACTTTTGTGGAATCATTAAAAATTCCCAAAATTTTACACAAAGAAGTGCATGAATCCCAATATTGAGGATATAAACGAATACCACAATTTTCTTGAGTAAAAAATGTACATAAAGCGTCTTTATAATGTTGGGATTATACTGGAAAGTATGCTTTTACTTTGTATAATCAAAACTGAATTTCGGACTTATTTACTGAAATAAATTGTTTATCACTGATGCTTTAAATATCATTGAATGTTACATATATTTACTGCATAATTGTTCAATAAATAGTACGTGTTACATTGTAGTTAATTTAGTGATACCAGATCACAGAAGATTAAATTAACAGTCCCTTGTAACTAAATGTACACCATTCACGACCTAGATGGAAATGAACAATCCATCGTGAAAGGTTGAAGTGTAAGGCTCAGATTGACTTGTCTTGACCAAGAGATTGCACTAGTGCATGACTGATGCACTGAATAGGACCTACAGGAGGACAAATTCTTCAGAACTGAACAAGGAAGAATTAGACCTCAGCGGTTCGTTATTTCTTAATCTTCGTTCCTTAAATAGGATCACGTGTGGTTGGTAACTATTGCTTTGACTTATCATGGGTAGAAAATCAACGAGATTCAATACTTTTTATCTTGTGCAATATTATTGGTCACATGTGATTGCTAAGATTTAATACGGAGAATCGTGTGCAAGTACGCTTGTTCGATTTGCCCCCTTGGGAGGTTCATAAGATTTATCATACCAACTCTTGCAAGTGGAACTAGTTTCCGGTATGGATAATAATGTTGAACCGTTCCTTAACCAAGGACAAAAGATATTAATTAATGGAAAGTTATTTCAGTGGCTTGAATTAATTAATGGACTAGATAATCTTAAACACGGGAAATAATAACCGGGAACCATATTGACTGTAATATGGGTTAAGATGGATAGTGCAATATTAATTATGTAGTGGGATTAATTAATATTTATGGGCTTGAATAATATTGTGACTCAATATTGATAATTCAAGATCCATTGGAAGGTCCAATCTTAATTCTCCTAAAGGCCCCCTAAGTAGCCCAATATAAAGTCCAATAACTGAAAAAGATGTTTAAAAATAAAATAAATTTTGTTGTCTATTTTTCCTATTTTTTCGAAAATTATGGATTAAAAAGGGAGAAAGATTTTCTTTGAATTTTGTTGTGGAATGAAGATATGTATTCTTGGAATACAAGATTATCTCATTAAATTCAAGAAATCTCCCACTTGATTATCCATATAGTTATTTTTGAAAATTTTGAAATATAAAGGGCAAGAAAGATTTTCTTGAAAAGATATTATGAAAGATATGTATTTCTTGAAATACAAGAATATCTCATAAATTCAAGAAGATCCAAATCTTGGATTCTTGTTCCCTATATTTTTCGAAAATTCCATAACAAAGAGGAGTTGGGATTTTTGTGGAATATTTTAATTATGGAGAAAAGAATATATGAGATATATTCAAGATTTCTTGGAGATCAAGAAAAGATTTTCCCATATTATTTTATCCCAAATTTTCGACCACCACACCTCTATAAATAGGGGATGGGTGTTTCATTCCCATGTACAATTCCATGTGCTGGAAAAATTAGTAAATCCACAAAGGTGGTGCAACAAAGTTTATTTTCCTTTTGTTAATTGTTCGCAAGCATCCTACCACCGGATTGTCGAGCAAGGATTAAGGGAATACTTGGGAAGGTTTTTTTGGTGTGTCTAATCAACGAGACCATGGCCATTCCAAGAGGTACGTTCACGTTAACTCGTAGTAATTCCGCATGCGTAGGATTTACGTGAACTGTTTATATGCATGATTTATTGTTAAATTATTATTTGAATTAATATAGGATTAATTCATGCTAGTAATAATTATCCGAATTAAATTTGTATTTAAATATTTATCCCGAATAGATCCGTGCAAATTATTCCCCAACATATAATCCATAGACTCCTTTAACAATTTATACGTGGAATTCCAACGAGTTGACACATCAAGAGAATTTTTTTTGGGATGCATATTGTATGTTCTACAAAAAACTTTCCATTTTTTCAACAATTTTGAATGTCTCGACATATAATAAATAGCGGATCTAATAGGACCAACTTGTTCTTTCAAAGCATCTAAACCATCTTGAACACATAAATTTAAAATATGACACATACATCTAATATGAAAAAATTTTCCACCAAGATATGGTTGACAAATATTTGTAAGATTTTCAATAGTAGCCGTATTTGCACTAGCATTATCAAAACCAATAGAAAATATTTTTTTAATAAGAGCATACTCATTTAAAATATCATGCAATTTATCTCTAATATTAACGACATTGTGTTCCGTATCAAAATCTCTATAAGCAATCAATCTTTTATTAAGAGTCCACGAATCATCAATCCAAGTGCATGTAACTCCTATATAACTATGCTTTTGAAAATTATCACTCCAAATATTCGCACATATACAAACTTTAACATTTAAATCGGCAAATAGATTAATCAAAGCATATTTATACTCATAAACAACTTTAGCAACATCACGAGTAGTAGTATGACGTGAAACTTTTTTTGCCGCGGGTTGAAGACCAAGGTTAACAAAATCATTCCAAAAGGGATTATCGGCAAATTGAAAAGGAAGGTGTTGTGTGCACACAAATTTAGCTAACAATTTTCTATATTTCATTTGATCAAATGTAAATAGAGAAGTGGGGTTACTTACCTCGCCTTGAACTCCACCACTGCCACCGGTTGACGTAAATCCACGAAGTTGTGCTTGGTTTGAACTAATTCCAACTCTATCCGGGTGAATTTTTTTCAAATGCTTCTCGAATGTCCCATATCCCCCTCATTTGACAAAATAATATATTTTCTCACAATAGTTGCAATGAACTTTAATAGTACCATCCTCGTTGATCACTTTATTAAAGTGACGTGCAAAAATATCCGACTTAAGTTGAGCTCGACTTGGAGTTGGGGTTGGAGTAGGCTCGGCATTGGAGTCGGTTGGGTGGTTTTGATTTTCTTGAGTAGGACTTCGTGTACCTCGTGGTATAGCATCATCTTCAAGAGGATTCTCATAACTGGGACCAAGTGTGGTCTCAATATCATCTAAACTCCACTCGATCGGTGCCGGTGGCGGTGGTTGTGGAAGACGAACAGAAGAGGTGGAAGAAGCTTTGCCTTTACCCTTACCCTTACTTTGATGGCTTGTCATAATATGTATGTAAGTGTATATGTAAATAATATATAGTGTAGTGTAATATACTAATATGTAGTATAGTAGTATAGTGTAATATATATATAGTGTATATAATATATAGTGTAGTATAATATGTAGTGTAGTATGATATATAGTTTAGTGTAATATACTAATATATAAATTATAGTGTAGTGTAGTGTATGTAATATGTAAGTAATGTAAATAATATGTAAATAATAAACTTTGAGAATTGAGTGAGAGTTGAGACTTGAGAGAGATGAGAAGAAAGTAATGAGTTGAATCACTTTGGGGTGAATTTTGGAGTGGAATGAGGTGATATTTATAGATGAAATCTTGAAAAAAAAAAAAAAAAACGGTCGAAAACCGCCGGTTCGAACCGGAACCTGCGGTTCTACTGTTCGAACCGGCGGTTCCTGTAACGGCTCTTTAATCTCAGCCGTTGGATCTCAACGGCTCTTTAATCTGGGCCGTTGGATCTCAATGGCTAGAATTTTCAAAATTGGAGGCGGTTCCGGTTCGAACCGGCGGTTCCCGATTCTGGTTTTGCTAGAACCGAAACTGGAACCGTCGAACTGACGGTTCCAAAACCGGCGATTCCGGTTTGAACCGGCGGTTCCGGTTCGGTTTGAGCATGTCTAGACCGGTGCATTTAACAAACGACAAAAGGTGATTCTGCACATTTCCCAATTCAACTTGTGGCATTTTCTTATTAGTTAACATAAATAAATTTTTGTAAGGCTAGTTAGTCAAACAGAGAAAAGGAGGGACTTGTCAACTTTTTTTTTGAAGAAGAAAGCGAAAGGCCTCTCAAGATTCAATTCAGGGGTCTGATCGATTGTGGGTCTGTAAATATGTATATTGAAAATAAAAATTATCCATCTTAAACCCGTAATGCAAAACGAATGTTCACATTGGCCATTGGCCAAGGCATGCTGAGTAAGTTTATTAAGAACAGTAGATATAAAAAGAAGTTTCCTCCAAATCAGGCATTCCTAATAATTATAGAGTTTGACTCGAATTTCATATTTGACCCCTTTCAATATAAATTTACAATACTAAAAATAAAAATATTTTTATACTTAAAATAATATGACAAATTTTCAAAATAATAATTTAAATAGAAATTGTTATACAATTTTAGTCGTTTCGACAATAACAAGTTCATTATGACATTTCAAATTTTCTTTTTACAGTTTATCGCCATTTTCTTTACCCAAGGTAGTCTTAACTTCATTATTTTCCTCTACGACTACTTATTTATTAGAACTAAAATATATATTGATATCACCCGCTTGATTTTGAGTTAAAATCTTCAATTCCATACTTTTTTTCCTGAGATATATTCTAAGGTATGTCAAAGAAATAATTTGAAATTAAAATATTAAATGTACACAATTAAATATGTTAAATTTAAAATTTGGAATTTGAGGATTTCTTCCTTGATTTGTGAGTCGTAGGAAAAATTATTAAATTGTTTGTCTTATGTTGTTTTTCTTAATTCCTTGGTAATTGGTGGCAGAAAAAGTATAAAATCTCATATCTACTAAAGGTGAATCACCCCAATTCATGTGGTGCTTGATGCAGAATATTTATATCGTCTAATAAGATAGTGACACGTAGATGATTGACTGTGCTTTGAATGAGTAAGAAAACCAATTGAGTGGGCTGTGACATTAAAGAAAGGGCATGGGCCTGGTTATTGGGCCCAGGAACATAACGGATAAGCAGGCTTGAGCAGAGTGGAAAGATAACTGAGAAACGGGCCCATGAGAGATCAGCAGTAATAATTCTTTGCAGTTTTTTCTATTGGCTGCGGCTCTAATTTTGCATCCTACAGTAGTTATATGAAGTTTGTCAGCATTAATTCTGTTTCTGTGAAGGCCATGGATAATTACAGTAGCATCAAAGATGAATACACAAAGAGCAATGTGTCTGTTTGTAACTCCATATTATATTGTTTAATAAATAGTGGGAAGTTTGACAACAACGTTAAGCTATTTAATTAAATGAGCAAGCTGGTTTGTTCCTGATTTTGTAACTTGATAATATGGTATGCTATGCTTCCGTCTCTTAATTATCACGTTGATCCTTGACAATTGGAGTGTATATATGCATTTTGCCAGAGTTTTTTTTATCAATTTCTATGGACGTGGTTCTATTTTTTCATATGCATTATATTATGCAACTGGGATCATTTATGCTATTGTTGATACAACCAGGAATCCCTAAAAGGGAAAGACAGTAATTAGCGGCATTTAGACGGTATATACCATGAAATTTGCGAATTTAGTTAATTGGAATATAAGGTAACATTCTTAAAGCATATAGCTCGCAATTTAATTATGTTAATGTTGGACCATTAGAAGGAAAATCACGCTCTAATGATCACACGAAAAAATTGGAACAAAACAACAGAAGACAAAGTGCATTTATCTCTCCTGCCCATATATCTCTTCAATTTAAATTAGACTCATA
Organism: Stenogyne calaminthoides; assembly: GCA_037126765.1. Lineage (NCBI taxonomy): Eukaryota > Viridiplantae > Streptophyta > Magnoliopsida > Lamiales > Lamiaceae > Stenogyne > Stenogyne calaminthoides. Next base: position 17,002,234 of record JBBCBC010000005.1, on the reverse strand, counting down.
ATGATTTTTAATTGTATTTTGGCAAAATATATTTTTAGGTCCCTAAATTATTACTTTTTGTTTCAAAAAGTCCCTAAACTATTTTTTTGTTTTAAGAAGTCCATGAACTATTAACTTTTGTTTCGAAAGGTCCTTAAACTATTTTTTTTGTTTACTGAAGTTTTTAAACTATTGATTTTTGTTTCAAACGGTCCTTCTTAACTATTTTTTAAAATCATCTAACAGAATCGTCAAGTAAATACGCACACCATCATTCTCAAAATTGTCAATATTGAACATTATTTTATTTAATGGTTCCATTAAATTAGTTAGAAAATTTCATAAAGAAGGATTGCTTGAAACAAAAATCAATAGTTTAGAGATTTCATTAAATAAAAAAATAGTTTAGGGACCTTTCGAAATAAAATTTAATAGTTCAAGGATTTGTTAAAATAAAAAAAATAATTTAAGGACCTTTCGAAATAAAAAATAATAATTTAAGGACCTGAAAATGCATTTTGCCTTGTATTTTTTATCTCACATAATTAGGTGGTCAAATGTACAACCTTCTGAAGTCACGTGCACGACAGCTGAGTTTTTGCTTATTATAATTAGAATAGGGATTTTCTGCTATTTAATTAGTAACTACTGTTTGTTAACTATGCTATGATTAGTTAGGAAAATAGCTTCTAGAAGAGAAGCAGTTACTGAAACATTGTATATATATCACAAATCATAATTTTGCATTCTCTCTCAAATTTCAACATGGTAAATATAAACATAGTCAATTTGCAGATTGGTTGATTTTGTGTTGATTCTCCATCTGATTTTGATTGTTTTCCACTGAATTTTAGATCGATTCTCTTCTTCTTGTTCTACACTTTCGTTTTCTTTCTCTTCTTCGATCCTACTCCTTTTCCTTTGTTTCATTTTCATTCTTCAATGACGAATCCTGCAAATCCGAATTTTTGTTACTCTCCATATTCGCCTTGATTGGAACAATTATACCTACTGTGGGTTACATGTTCAAGCAGCTAATGGCTTTGAGGAATTTCTGGTCTTGTAATACTGATTCAGATATTCTGCTATGGCATAATTCAGGGCATATTTTGAGTGACTGATGATGATTTAATCATGTATGTGCTTAATGGTTTAGCCTCAAAATTTGATGCTGTAGTTGTAAAATTAACTACTAGAGCTGTAACATTACTACTAGGTCCATACCCTTTTTAAAATTATTAGTAGGTCCATAAAATCATCTTAAAAAACATATTTAGCCCTCTTAAAAAATAGCTTTTTTACTTGCTTTAATCTCTTCTTCCAACCCCCAGCCAATTTCATCTTTCATCACAATTATTTCTTCCAGATTTTTGTTAATTTTATGAATTAAACTTGTACAAATTAAATTCTAACATTTGCAAATAGTTCATTTTCATGTAAAAAAATATTACAACTTGAATATTACATATCAAAATTTGAAAAAAATACTGAAATTTAAATATTTAAAATCCTTGCATATCTAAAATCTACAATTACAAACTCAAAATTTACATATCTAACATTTGCAAATGGTTCATCTTCAAATCTTCATAAAAAATCTTCAAATTTGCAATTACAAAAATTACATATCAAAATTAAAAAATTATAGAAATTACATATTAAAATTAAAAAAAAGTAAAAAATTTACATATATAAAACTTACAATTACAATCTCAACAATTACATATTCTCATGTTCATTACGACATGAACATGTTCATGTTACGTGAACGTGTTCATAAAAAACATGAACATGTTCATCTCCGATTTTAAATCCTCACCCTAAAAAATTAACAAATCTGAATCTTCATAAAATAAATCTTCAAATCTTCAAAAAACTTTCATATCAACAACCAGATCTTCACATCCACCGCCCAAAAATACTTCGATTTCGTTTCCAAAACAAAAAATTAACAAACCCAGAAATTAGCAAATCGAAACCCAAAACTTCTACACACACATAAACATACAAAATCAAAACCCCACGCACCTCAATTCTGAACTATGCATTAAGCCTAATTTTACCAACACCATAGCACTAGTCAAAAACACCAATTTCCAGCTATTCAATCACAAATTAGGAACAACACTTTCCATGTTTTGGAAGGGCCTGCGCGGCGGCGGCGGCGGCGCGGCGGCCGCCCATCTCCACCCTCCGTCATCTTCCTTGAAACCCGAACAGATTGGAGTCCAACTCAGCCACACTCAGTCCAAACTCGGCCCACGAACTCAGCGAGTTCTAGATCTAACAACTCGGACGCTCCCCACAGCCGAAAAAAACAGATGCGACGGGGACCGCCGTGAGGGGGGATGTGGGAAGCGGCGTTTCTGGGTGGGGAGTGGAGCGGGTGGCCGCGGCGGCATGGGAATGGAAGCCGCCGCGGCGCGTGGCCGCGACCAGCGGTGGAGTTGCAAACGAGGTGGGGAGAGGTGAGCGGGGGGAGAAGGGCGCCGCCGCCGCGGGCGAAGTTCGCGGGCGGGGGAGGAGGCGGAGGTCGCCGCGGCGCAGGCTTGGGGGTGGGGGAGGAGGGGCAGCGATTTTTTGGGAGGGGGTGCAGCGGCGGTGGTGGTGCAAGATGTATATATTGATCTGTATGAAGGCGTAGATATACATACACATAGAGAGAGAGAGCTGTATGAACAGCTGTTTACAGAGGGAGAAAGAGTGGGTGGACCTAATTTGAGGGATTTGTTTTATTAAAATCATGCGAGGGATATAAGGGTAAAATCCAACCCTAATTTGAACCTAGTACTAATTGTAAAAAAAACATGGACCTATGATTATTCTTGATGTTATATATGGACCAATGAGTATTTAATTCTAATCAATTCACACTCTCTGAGGTTCATTCAACATTTGAAACTAGGCTGCTACATTCTGCATCAGGTCATACACTTCTTACTACTACTTCTGATCCTGTGGCGAATTATGCTTCCAAGGGCAAGATTCAGAATTTCACAATCTCCCAGCAACATGAAGCAAACATTCAGAATTTCACAATCTCCCAGCAACATGAAGCAAACATACATACGGGCCTCTATACGACGATACAATTTATTTCCATTTGGAGACATCATTAACATGTAGGTTGCGTTTTAGTATGCTAATTGAAGAGGTAGAGTATCCAGATTACTGTTAGGAATTAAGCAGCAATTATGAAGAAAATGATGAAAACAAGAATTAAGGAACAAACAATTTGGTTACCCAGTTCGTCAGGAATGACTACGTCTGAGGGCACTACCAAGCCAGGAGATTCACTATTTTTGTGTGTTTTCAGTACAAGAGGCAAATACAATGAGTCAAAAATATTTATATAAGAGGCTGGGCCTGAAAACCTAAATCCGCGTCCAGGCTTCCGGAACCGCTCGACCAGGGGCTTTGGTCGAGCGGTTCTGCTCGATCAGGTAGGTTGCTCGAGCGCCTTCAAGGAGCTGGATAGGGGCGCGCTCGAGCGTGCGTTTCTGCTCGACCAAAGTGCTTGGTCGAGCGCCTCCTCAGCGCTGCATCCAGTCTCCACAACCCAACAATCTCCCACCTGGAGACTGACTCCAACTGTAACTTGTCTCCTCCGTTCCAACGGTTTCTCTCACTGATAGTAGTGCTGGGCCTTATGCTCAGTTTCCAAGGCCAGTTGAAGTCATGCATAACTTCAACTTCTCTAAGGTCACAACCTTAGTCAACATGTCAGCAGGATTCTCACTTCCTCGGATCTTCATCAGTTGTAAGATCTTGTTCTCAATGAGGTAACAAATATAATGATACCTCAACTCGATGTGCTTCGTCCTCGAGTGAAAGGCCGAATTCTTTGCCAAGTGAATAACACTCTGACTGTCACTATATAGAATATTATCCTTTTGCTCCTTCCCCAACTCACACGACAGATTCTGCAACCAAACCATTTCTTTACTAGCCTCAGTGACTGCAACGTACTCTGCTTCTGCAGTGGACTGAGCTAAGATCTTTTGCAACTTAGAAGCCCAAGAGATTGTAGTACCACCAAAAGTAAACACATACCCTGTAGTACTCCTCCTTTTGTCGAGATCATTTGATGCCAAGTCTGCATCAACATATCCTGTCAACCCAACACTTTTGCCCTCAAAGCACAAAGCTTATTCAGTAGTACCTCTCAAGTATTTTAGGATTCACTTTACTGCCTCCCAATGCTGCTTACCCGGATTGCCCATAAACCGGCTAACAACTCCCACCGCTTGTGCAATATCTAGTCTTGTACACACCATAGCATACATCAAACTTCCAATTGCTGAAGCATACAGAGTGTTTTGCATGTAGGTCCGCTCCTCTTCGCTACTAGGTGAGTCCTTGTTGGATAGCTTGAACTGACTTCCCAACAGGACCCGAACCGGCTATGCATCTTCCATACTAAATCTCCCCAAGACTTTCTTTATGTATTCAGTCTGTGAAAGATACAACTTTCCTGCCACGATCGATTCACATTCCTAAGATTTGCTTGGCCTCTCCAAGGTCCTTCATAGCAAACCTTTCAGACAATTTTTCCTTCAATTTGCTCACCTCCCGAGCATTAGAGCCTGCTATCAACATGTCATCAACATATAATAGCAAAATGATATAACCATCATCATACCTCTTGAAGTAACAACAATGGTCAGCCTCACACCTATTGATCTCAATCTCGTGCATGAACACATCAAACTTCTTGTACCACTGTAATGGAGCTTGTTTCAGACCATACAAGCTCTTCTTCAATTTGCAAACTAGCTCACTATTCCCCTTAGACAAGTATCCCTCCGGTTGCTTCATGTAGATGTCCTCATCTAAATCACCATGAAGTAAGGCGGTTTTCACGTCCATCTGTTCTAACACCAAATTTTATGCAGCCACCAGACTCAGAACTAATCGAATGGTAGTTAGCTTCACCATTGGAGTAAAAACATCAGTATAGTCAATACCATGTTTCTGCTGAAACCCCTTCACAACCAATCTTGCCTTGTAGCGTTTGCTTCCATCAGCCTCCTCTTTTATTCTGTAAACCCACTTGTTATGCAGTGATTTCTTGCCCTTAGGAAGCTCAACTAGCTCCCAAGTTCCATTGGTCATCAATGAATTCATCTCATCATCCATTGCAAGTTTCCACTTGTCCACCTATTCACTATGTGTGGCCTATGCATAACATTCAGGTTCACCACCATCAATTAACAATAAATAATGAAGCGAGGGTGAATACCTATCAGGAGATCTCCGATCTCTCGTGGATCTCCGCAGCGGAATTGTTGGTGGTGGTGTACTTGGTTCTTCCTCAACAATCACCTGATCATCTAGAACCCCCTTGCTCCCACCCGAGTTCGAAATGTCTAACTCCACAACCTGAGTCTCAGAACCACCTTCTTTGGATATCCCCAACCTGTCTTTGTACATCACCTGTTCATTAAATATGACATCTTGACTACGAATTATCTTTCGGTTTTCCTCATCCTAAAATCGATAGCCAAATTCATCACCGCCATATCCAACAAACGTACATTTAACATATTTAACATCTAACTTACTTCTACTCATAGCATCAACATGAACATATGCAACACACCCAAATACTCCAAGAAAAGACAGATTTACCTCCTTTCCCGACCAGGCCTCCTCTGGTATGCCATTTTCCAAAGGAGTTGAGGGTCCTCTGTTTATCAAGTAAGCTGTTGTGTTAACTGCCTCTGCCCAAAACATCTTTGGCAGCCCACACTTCAATCTCATGCTTCTAGCACGTTCACATAGGGTCCTGTTCATACGTTCTGCCACGCCATTCTGCTGTGGGGTTTCTCTCACGGTTTTCTCCATTCGGATTCCATTCGCCTCACAGAATTCTTTGAACTCTCGGAGCTCGTACTCTCCACCATTATCAGATCTCAAACACTTCACCTTGAGACCCGTTTCAGTTTCTACAAGGGCCTTCCACTTCCTGAAAGCATTAAAGACATCAGACTTATTTTTCAAGAAATAAACCCATACCTTCCTCGTAGAGTCGTCAATGAAAGTCATGTAATATGATGCTCCACCAAGGGATGTCACTGGTGCTGGACCCCACATATCACTGTGAACTAACTCCATCTTCTGCTTCTTCAAAACTCTGCCTCCCTTCGAAAAACTCACCCTTTTCTGTTTTCCGAATACACAGTCCTCACACAAACCGATGTCAACTGTCTTGAGGTCTTGCAGTTTACCCTTCGAGCACATAACTTTCATCCCCTTTTCACTCATGTGGCCTAGACGACAATGCCACAACTTTGCATTCCCTTTTTCACTTACAAGAGCAATGCTGTCCTTGGTGTTGTCTGTCATATACAACGTTCCCTCTTTATTTCCTCGAGCCACTACCATGACACCTTTGGATATTTTCCACTAGTTACACCCAAAAGTCACCTTGTAGCCCTCATCATCAAGCTGCCCAACTGAAATCAAATTCCTCTTCAATCCAGGAATATGTCTCACATCTTTCAACTGTAACACAGTCTCATTTGGTGTCTTAATCTGAACATTCCCATTCCCTTTGATTTCCAGAGGCTCATCATCAACTAGATAAACCTTCCCAAAGTTCCCGGAAGTGTACTTCTCCATTACGTCAGCACTGCTGCACGAATGAAACGATGCTCCAGAATCTAACACCCACTACTCCAATGGACTGCTTACACTCAGAATCAATGCATCTGAGTCCTCATCAGTGGCAACGTTGGCTGAGTTGTCATTCTTCTTTGGTTCATTCCCTTGTGCCTTGCACTCCCTTTTGTACTGACCAAGTTTATGACATTTGTAACACTCAACTTTACTCTTATCCTTCTTGGGCTTATCTTTGCCCCTTGACTTCGATCTACCCCGATTTGGCTTCCCATTGGATTCAGATCTGCCTCTGTTTCCCGCACTCAAGGCTGATCCTGTGGCCACACCCAACTCTTTCATGCGAATTTCTTCGCTCATGACCAGATCTCTAACCTCATCAAATTTTAGTTTCACTTTACCCGCTGAAGCACTAACAGTCGTTACCGTTCCACTCCAACTTTCTGGTAAAGATGACAACAAAATTAGGGCTTGAACTTCATCATCAAAATCAATCTCAACCGAGCTCAATTGGGCTATGATCATATTGAACTCGTTGAGATGGTTGGATACCACAGTATCCTCTGCCATCCTCAGGTTGAATAACCTCCGCATCAGATGAACCTTGTTCGCTGCAGACGGTTTTTCATACATCTCAGTCAAAATCTCTAGCATCTCCTTTGTGGTTTTTGCTTTCACCGTATGTAGGGCGACGTTCCTGGATAACGACTGACGAACCACACTCATCGCCTTCCTATCCAGCAACTTTCACTCGTTATCCTTCATCTCTTCAGGTTTTTCACCCAACGGTTGATACAGATCTTTACCGTACAGGTAATTTTCGATCTGCAATTTCCAGAATCCAAAATCCGTTCCATCAAACTTCTCAACAGGCGATTTCCCTTCAGCCATCATAATTGCTCCCACCAGATCCCTTGAACCAGATGCTCTTGATACCAGTTGTTAGGAATTAAGCAGCAATTATGGAGAAAATAATGAAAACAAGAATTAAGGAACAAACAATTTGGTTACCCAGTTCGTCTGGAATGACTACGTCTGGGGGCACTACCAAGTCAGGAGATTCACTATTTTCGTGTGTTTTCAGTACAAGAGGCAAATACAATGAGTCAAAAGTATTTATATAAGAGGCTGGGCCTGACAACCTAAATCCGCGTCCAGGCTTCCGGAACCGCTCGACCAGGGGCTTTGGTCGAGCGGTTCTGCTAGATCAGGTAGGTTGCTCGAGCGCCTTCAAGGCGCTGGATAGGGGCGCGCTCGAGCGTGCATTTCTGCTAGACCAAAGTGCTTGGTCGAGCGCCTCCTCAGCACTGTATCCAGTCTCCACAACCCAACAATTACAGGGATACAAGTGAAACAGAGTATGACTAAAAATATGTTGGTAGGCTTTAACTGTAGAGTCTTTACTTGATTAATTGAAGAGGCAGTAGTGTATCCAAATTAAAAGGATACAAGTGAAACAGAGGATGACTAAAAATATTGATTATTGATAGTAATTCACTGCTTATACATAATACATATACTTAAATTAATAGTATATTACAAAATTTCAAATCTCCTACACTACACTTGCTCCATAAATGAGGAGGTTCCTCTAGCCCAAACTAATACACCATGCATCTTCTTCACAGCCCATAATACGAACAAACCAAACGGGTATAGCAACACCACTGAAAAAAAGGAAGACATTACAAGTGACGAGAGCCAAGGGAACGGGAGAAGGATGAATACAAAAGAGATTGCCGAGACAAGAGATGAAGCAAGAGCGGCCCACCATAAGGTGGACTGCATCCACACCCAGCTGATGTTTCTTTGATTTTGCCCACAATTGTCCAGTAAGCAAGAGTTGCTACAATTAGACAAACCAATGCGACGCCATTTTTCTGAAATATGGTATCATCTGCTTTGCCTTGATATTTGAACATAGTAAGAGCCGCTTGTTTCATCGGGTAATACACAGGAGGAGAAGGAGGAGCGATTGTTGATATTGAACTTTGTCCCCTAGTTGCCTTACTGCACTCGAACTAAAACCAGGTGGGCTTAGCCCACCTGGCCACTGGACTCCTCAATTGAGTGAGAGACCCAGATTCGATTCTCTTTGAGAACGAATTGGAGTATGAGAGTTATAAGGTGGCTTGGTGAATTTGTGGAGTGTTTGGGTGCTTGGTGTACTAACTAATAACAACTAACTTTGTCTGATAAAAAAAAAAACACTCGAACTAAACTTAATCAAATCAAATATACTTTAAAAATGACTTTAATAAGACCAAATATGTCATAAAAAATAAAAAATAAATTTATCAAAAGAAGTCAAAATAAAATTTGAACCATCAATACATGATGTTTTTGCCCATTTTCTAGAAAACCTTCCAAAACAAAATATGGAAGAGACAATTTTTGTTAAGGAAAAAGGAATGATGGGTTTAAACAATACAAAACGGGCGGGATCCCCTCTCCTGTTTGATCGTCGTACTAATAAAACCGTGGCGCAAACCCACTTCCCCCGCCCTGATTCGACCAGCCACCACGACAGTAACGGATCTAGAATTTTTTATTTGGGGATATGAAAAATACTAAGTAAAATTTTGAGTTAATTAGTGACTTATTCTACTATTTTGGGTATACATAATTTTTTATTTTATTTTTGTTTATATAAAAAAATTATAGTACAATTTTTAGGGTACAACTGTACCCCTTCTAAACTGCATCCGCACTACACCATGGTGCTAGCTCTAACTGTTTTGAATTTTTTTTTTATACATAACAGTGATATTTTTTAATAAATTATATGACATTAAATATTTAAAGATTAATTATATTAACAATCTACCCCCAGCTAATACAACATAATTTTAATAATTATATGATTTTTACTAAAAAAAATAAAAGTAGGTGCCCATAAAACAACGATCATATCATCGCCATCTAAAGAAAGCAAACATCAAGGAAATAGCATCAGACACATATCTCACTCTATATATATATATGTTCATGACAGCGTGAGAAAAGGATCATAAACATACGAAAGCCATTTCTCACTCTATATATATATGTTCATGACAGCGTGACAAAAGGATCATAAACATACGAAAGCCATGATAGAGTAAGTATTAGTGCAGATTCGGCCTTCCATTTTCGAGTGAATCCAAGGAGCGGCCGAATCTGTGCTAGCTAGTTCGTAATCTGTCATGGCTTTCTTATGTTTATGACTGTTGAGGGAAATTAAATAAATAGATTATTTCCGACCCTCTCTACAAGCTCTAGCTTTTAGATGAGACAGAATTCTCTAATGGTATCAGAGCCCAAGTTATGGGTTCGATTCTCGTGGAAGCACTCCACCCATTTAAATTGGCGGATGTTTGTGTGGGCTGGGCCGGGCCGGGCTGTAGGGCGCCATGTTTTTTTGGAGGAAATATATTACCATTAAAAATAAAAAGAATTCATCGATTTCCACGTCTACGGCTATCGTTGTTGGTTGAGAATTACTGTGTGTTGTGAGTGTAAGCCTTCCATTTCCGTCAAATGACCCGGCCTCGCCGGCGACGACAGAGGAAGCATTTCTCTATGGGGGTTTGCAATTGGAGCCTGGAGGGACTTTCAACTCCAATGGCCTCGCTTTCTTTTTCTGCAATTCTTTCTCTGATTTTTCATTATTTTCCAACTTTCAATATTTTTAATTTTAGGAAACTCATTAAATTCATTTAATAGTTCCGATTTTTTAGTTTCAATCATAAATAAAATAAGAGTGGGTCTCATATGCCGGGGTGCCTTTATTTTCATAATATAGTGCATTTTAAAGCGTCTTGTTATACAAAAATAAAAAACGTGCAACTATTCCAAATAGAAGCATGCAACTATGTTCCCATATTAACAGTTGCATTTTTCTGTGTAAATTAGTCGCACTTTTCAACATAACAAGTTGTACGCTTCTAAAATGCACTATGAGTGCAAGGTGCACCCGGGTGCATACAAAACCTAGCCATAAAAAAATTGTCATTTGTATACCATTCGTTTTAGTTAAAAATAATTTCTTAGGCAATTTAGATTTTCGTAAGTAATTATATTTGTAGTTTAAAAATAGCCTACATAATTAAAAAAAAATTGTAAGTAAGTAGTAGACAAATCTTACTATTTAAGGATGAAATTATTTCATTGAAAATTTTGTAGGCATGTTAAAAAAATATTAAAATTTCTTAGAGGCAATGAACTATTTTGTTGCAGTGAACTATGTAGTACCTAATATCTTTTGGAGATTCCTGTAAAAAAAAAATTCTAATGGAGATCCATATATAGTCCATTTAATTAATTTATTATTAAACCAAGTATAAACATAATATATAAGATTTGATAATGACTCAAATAAATTTATTGTAAAATGTATCGAATCCAACACAATTTGCTGGCCCCTTCTTTCAACAATAGCAATTAATCTAAAGCTAAGTGTACAAAATACCTCATGAGACTAAGAAATCGTAGGAATTACATACGTGAAAGGGAATTGTTTGAAGACATTGATCATAAATCTATTTTCGATGAATTTTATTGGGATTTAAACGAAAATCGTCCCATAAATTTGTATCATTATTGAAATGGTCCCATAATTATCAAATTTTCAAATTTAATTCCACATATATTCAATTTGATCCAATTTAGTCCCAAACCATCGGAGGTCGCTCAAAATTGTCCAAATGACGTCGTTTTGAGCACGTGTCTTACATATTCCGATCAAAATTGAGGGCGAGTGTAGGACATTTTTTTGTGATGGATAAAAAATCGTAGGGAACAGATTATGTAAAAAAAAAAAATATTATTTTTTATAATGTATTTATTTCTAACTTTCAGCCCACTTTATATTTTGATCCTGAATCCGTAATAAGGGATAGTATGTTTATATTTGACTTTGTATATATAGAATAGATATATTCTTTATTTATTTTTCTACTTACTCGGTCAATCCCGTTGTAATTGTACTCTTGTATATACATAGTGGAAATTCCCCAATCACATCATTAACGGTGATATTCAATTATCCTCACATGGTATCATTCACCGGGTTCTCTCGATCCTAACCCTAATCTCTCGATTTTTTCAGCCGTCTTCCGCCGCCGTCTTCTCCTTTGTCACGGCTTTTCCATCGGACTGGTCTCCTCCGATGTGTCGTGTCTATTTCCTGGACTGGTCTCCTCCAGGTTGCCTTCTCTGATCGATCGCACGAAACCCTAGCTCGTGCGCTCTTTGGTTTTTCTCCGCGCAAACCCTAATCTCCCGATCTCATCGCCATCCTCGTTCCCTTCTTCTCCGCGCAAACCCTAATCTCCCGATCTCATCGCCATCCTCGTTCCCTTCTTCTCCGCGCAAACCCTAATCTCCAGTCGCTGACCCGCTACCAGTTAACACCATGCTCAATATGGTGCCAGTCAAACTCGAGCCTTCAACTTACTTGATGTGGTATCGTCAAGTCATTCATATGGCCGAATGCTTCGACCTAATGGGTTTTCTCGATGGATCAGTTGTGGCTCCGCCCCCTATGATCACACTGATGCCGGCTCCCAAGAACCAAATTCGGCGTTCCTTGCGTGGCGAATGAAGGACAAGAAATTGCTCAGCGTTGTCTTCACTTCGCTCTCACCGGATGTGGAATCGGAGGTCCTGGACTGTCAAACCTCTCAAGCTGCTTGGTCAACACTTCTGGCGGCGTTTTCTGACTCATCCACTTCTCACACTCATCAGCTCCGTGAGAAATTGCTTTCTCTTCGGAAGGGTGACCTTTCGGTGGACGAGTATGGCCGAAAATTTAAGAATTTATGTGATCAGCTTTCGGCAATCGGTCGCCCCATTGATGAAACTAATAAGAGCCATTGGTTTTTACGGGGTTTAGGCATTCAATTTGCCTCCTTTGCTGACACGCGAATGGCATTAGACACGTTGCTTGTGTTTCAAAATTTGCTTCATCAAGCTTGTCAGTTTGAGATGATGTTGCGTGTTATGGAGGGTGGCTCTCAATCTTCAGCGGCGTTCACAACCTCAAACTCAGGAAATGGCCGTGCAGGTGGTGGCTGTTCCACGAATGGACAGGGACATCCTAAGGGCAATTCTGGTTCCTCTTCGGGCAGTCAGGGGTTTAACAATGGAGGCCGCAATTTTCAGCAATCTAATAATCGTCAGCAATCTGGCTTTCGTGGTAATTTGGGTGGCAATGGGGGTCGTCGCACATATACTCCTCGTTGTCAGATATGTCGTGGTGAGCATTATGCGGATAAATGCCCTCAATTTATTGCTGCTCGGAGTGCTGCCTATTCTGCCAATCTTGCCTTCAGCACATTTATTGCCTTCAGCATATCCTGTAATGTCTCGGATCCTGTCCCGGATTGGTATTTGGACTCTGGCACGTCCTCTCACATGACGAATCAGACCTCTTCCCTTGACTCTTTTGAGCCATATACTAGTAACGGTTCTGTTATTATCGGTAATGGGAATGCCCTAAATATTTCACATATTGGTAATTCTAAACTGTCTCCAGGTGTTAATTTGTTGGATGTATTAGTTGTGCCGCATATTACTAAGAACCTGCTATCTATCAGTAAATAAACTACAGATTATCCTGTTGATGTGGTATTTTCTGATAAGTTCTTTGCGATTCAGAATCGGGTCACCAAGGCAATCCTGGCTCAGGGAAGGTGTGATAAAGGGTTTTACTTGCTTGACAGGGGTGTTCCGGCTTTGGTTGCTGCTATTTGGAATAAAGCTATGAAGGCCAGTTTTGATTTGTGGAATTTACGCCTGGGGCATGTCCCGTTTACTATTATTTCTCTGTTGAATAAGTTAGGACATCTTTCTGTTACGTCCTTATTACCGAATCCTAGTGTGTGTTCCTCTTGCTAGTTGGCCAAGAGGAAGAGACGACCTTTTGTTTTGAATGAAAAACGTGCAACTGCCGTGCTTTATTTAATTCATTGTGATTTATGGGGACCATCTCCTGTTTCTACTTCTGATGGCTTTAAATATTATGTTGCTTTTGTGGATGACTTTTCTCGATTTTCATGGATATATCCTATGCATGCTAAGTCTGAATTTTATGATATTTTGGTGCGTTTTCATGCCTTTGTCAGTAATCAGTTTTCTAGCTCGATCAAAGTCTTCCAAAGTGATGGTGGTACTGAATTTATAAACTCTCGGGTTCAACATTTTATGTCTATGCATGGAATTCTTCATCGTCTGTCCTGTCCATATACCTCTAAGCAGAATGGTCGTGCAGAACGCAATCACCGTCATATTTTTGAAATGGGTCTTTCTATAATTTTCCATGCACATGCCTTTACTTCATTCTGGTTTGATGCCTTTGCTACTGTTGTGTATGTCATCAATTGTCTACCATCTCCTCTTTTGCATGACAAGTCTCCATTTGAGCTCCTGTTTGGTTCGGTTCCGAATTACTCCAACTTCAAGCCTTTCGATTGTCGTGTGTATTCTTTCTTACGGGATTATGCTGAGCACAAACTTGCACCTCGTAGTCAGCCTTGCATCTTTATTGGGTACAACAGCTCTTATAAAGGTTTTCGTTGTCTTGATCCGGAGACCTCTCGGGTGTACACAACTCGTTATGCCCAATGTGACGAGTCTTGCTTTCCATTTTCTCGGGCTCCGTCTTCTTCGTTTGCATCAGACTTGGATATTTCTAGCTTCTTGGACGGTGTGGCCATCCCGCCTATGCCTCATGCAGCGCTTGCCTTGCCAGCTCCGCTACCTGCACCCACCATCCCTGTCTTGCCCGTGTCTCGACTCCTCTCGGACGAGCCCGACCAGCCTGCACCAGGCCCTCTGCCCGCGCTTGCTCATGCTCTGATTCCGGCCCATGTTGTCACGCCTGCCCATCTGGATCCGCCTGCTGTGCAGCCCACACATCCCGTGCTCCCGCCACCACCCGAGGCAGCCCCTTCTCCTCCAGCCCCTGTGCACCCCATGGTTACTCGTGCACGGGCTGGAATATTTAAGTCTCGCTATCCGGTCGACTTCTCCATTTCTGCCTTGTTGTCGGCTCTTGTTGTTAATCCTGAGCCTCGAGGTTTTAAATCTGCTATTAAGTCTCCGGAATGGCTATCCGCGATGCAAGAAGAGATCGATGCTCTTCGTGACAATCAAACATGGGATTTGGTACCTCGTCCCTCGGGTAGAAATGTTGTTGGTTCAAAATGGGTGTTTCACACCAAATATCATGCAGATGGTTTGATTGAACGTCACAAGGCCCGTCTTGTGGCTCAGGGATTTACTCAGGTTCCTGGCACAAATTTCCACCATACTTTCAGTCCAGTTGTCAAGGCCGCCACTGTTTGAGTTATTGTGGCCCTTGCCATTCAAAATCAGTGGTCTCTGCATCAGCTCGATGTCAAGAATGCATTTCTCAATGACATTCTTGACAAACCAGTCTTCATGGCTCAACCTCCTGGATTTGTTGATTCTCGTTTTCCCAACCATGTATGTCGCCTCAAGAAGGCACTTTATGGCCTCAAGCAGGCTCCTCTTGCCTGGTTCCAGCGATTCAACCCCTTTCTTCTGAGTTTGGGATTTTGCCAGAGTCGCTCAGATTCGTCTCTCTTTTTCTTACATCGAGGTACTTCAGTTATTTATCTTCTGTTGTACGTTGATGACATTATTGTTACAGGGAATGATGATGCCTTATTGAAGTGTTTCATTGCTCGCACACACAAGGAGTTTAAATTAAGGATCTGGGCCGTCTTAATTACTTCCTTAGTCTTGAGGTCTCCTACACGTCCGATGGCCTGCTTGTTGGACAGCCTAAATAAGCACTTGATATTCTTGATCAAGCAAATTTAGTGGATTCTAAACCGATTGCTACTCCATTGGCGGCTGGAGAAGTATTGGTTAGTGATGGTTCTCCTTTTTCGGATCCTACCTTGTATCGATAGTTGGTTGGGGCTCTTCAATACTTGGCCATCACTCGTCCGGATTTATCCTATATTGTTAATGTGGTCAGCCAGTTCTTCCACTCACCTACTGATGATCATTTTAATGTTGTTAAGAGGATTTTGCGCTACGTTAAGAGCACGGTGCACTTTGGCCTTTCTTTCATCAAGCGCTCTGATTCCTCTATTACTGGTTACTCTGATGCTGATTGGGCTCGTTGCATTGAGACCCATCGTTCTACTTATGTTTACTCCATATTTCTTGGTGGGAATCTAGTTTCTTGGAGTGCAAAGAAGCAACCCACAGTGGCTCGTTCCAGTTGTGAATCCGAGTATTGGTCTATGGCAAATGCAGCAGCTGAGCTTGTTTGGCTCACAAACCTTCTTGGTGAGCTCCGGATTACGAAATCTGCTCGTCCCACCCTGCTGTGTGACAACAAGAGTGCCATATTTTTGTGCCAAAACCCTGTAGCTCATAAACGGGCTAAGCATATTGATTTGGACTACCACTTCGTTCGCGAGTTAGTGTCTTCGGGGAAGATTTCCATGCGCTTCGTCCCTTCTCATCTTCAGTTAGCAGACATCTTCACCAAGAGCTTACCTCGGCCTGCTTTCGAGTTTCTTCGGTGCTCTGTGTTTGTCTTCACCCCACGCAACGCTTGCGGGGGGTAATAAGGGATAGTATGTTTATATTTGACTTTGTATATATAGAATAGATATATTCTTTATTTATTTCCTAATTACTCGGTCAATTCTGTTGTAATTGTACTCTCGTATATACATAGTGGAAATTCCCCAATCACCTCATTAACGGTGATATTCAATTATCCTCAAAATCCGCCCTTGATGACGAGTGAAGGAGGAGTCAGAAAATGTGTATGATTTGTTCCATGCATGTTTTGATTTCATTGGATAGGTGATGGCAAACTCGATGAAGATGACAGATACGTAAAATATTTATACAAAAAATACCTGAAAACATAACGAGGAGGGACTGGGAGGCGATAATTAGCACGTTTTAATCTCCAACCGTAATTACGATGGCCACCGGAATGTCGGTCATCTTGCTCTCCTCTTTTCGGCGCCATGAGAGAGATGATGATTAGTTTCAGTACTTGAGAAGAGAGGCAACACACACAGCGTACTTCGACTCTAGTGTAGGAATCACCTCTTAATTACTTACTGCCACAGGGATGAAGCTTCCTCGCACTACCCTAACCTGATTAGGAAATTATTTTAGCTTTATTTGCTCGACTTGCCTCGGGTTGACTTAACTTGCTTCGGGTGCGATCGACACGACTTAGTATTGCTTCGGGTGGCCGCTTCGGCTCGACTAACCGCCGCGGGATGAATTAAAGACATTACATTTTTTTTTTTTTGAATACAAGACATTTACATTCTTTTACAAATTACAACGGTTTATCTCAGTGTTTTCATAACCGAACCGGTGATCGAACCGGACAGACCATCGGTTAGCGGTTCAACCGGTCGGACAGGTTCAACCTTCGGTTCAACCGTTGAAATGATTTCTGCCAAATTTTTGTCAATATTTTCTATGTTTAGTTAAAAAAACAAAATAAGTATACACCTACAAAAATTTAAATATATATTTTATAACTTTTCATATCATATTTAAGAAAACACATCGAAAGTATAAGAGGAAAATGTGAGAGAAATAATATAAAAGGGGAAGAAGTGTACCTCATATATTTATCCCACATCGAAATTGTTAGAGGAAAAAATGTGAAAGAAAATAATATAAAAGGGGAGAAGTGAATCTCATATATTTGTCCCACATCGAAAGTGTTGGAGGAAAATATGAGAGTAAGTATTATAAAAGGGGTGAAGGTGGACCTTGATTCATATATTTGTCCCACCTCATATATTTATCCCACATCGAAAGTATTGGAGAAAAATGTGAGAGGAAATATTATAAATTTTGTCTCACCTCATACATTTATCCCACATCGAAAGTGTTGGAGAAAAATGTGAGAGGAAATATTATAAATTTTGTCCCACTTCATACATTTATCCCACATCGAAAGTGTTGGAAAAAAATGTGAGAAAAATATAGATTTAAAATTTTAAATATTTAATATAATGTTGGTCCCGGTGAGAACGAGTCTTACACGTGTATGGGGGGGGGGGAATACACGTGTTCAGTGATTTTAAAACTTTTTCTTACTGAGGTCAGCTTGGGTCAGAAAATCCTGAAGATTAGGTTCTGAGAAGCACAGATCGCTCTGAGTCAAAGTCTCTCGAGACAAAGGATCCCGAAATAACTTTTCGAGATACCTCGATAATCCCAACCCGAGTCCCGAGTGTCGAGAGATCCCGAGTTGCTTGGATCGATAACTAACTTCTTGAATCCTCGGATGAGAGTTCGGTTTGGTAACTATCTCTTTTCTAGCTACTCGATCGTCTTGAATGGTTGGCCCTTAGATTATACTCGTTTTAAGCTTTCTTTGAAAACCTTCCCTTATGAAATAGTGATTATTGGTCGTGAATCACTTATGCAACTTTCGATGGATTGATTCCAACTGAATATCAGTGAAAAGTATGCTTTCAAAATCAAGTTGATGCAACAATTAAGCACAGATAAGGAAAGCAATAGTTATAGTGGTTCAGAGACTCAAGCTCCTACATCCACTCTCCCTGACTCTTCAGAGAAATTCACTATCAAACCGAGCTTTACGACTACCTCATAGTTTACTTACTCAACTTCGTACAGTTTTTACGACTACTCCACGTAGTTTACTTACTCAACCCGACCTTGAGTTTTTACACTACCTCCGTGGTTTTACTTACTCAATCACACACAAGCTTTCGGACTACCCCCTAGCTTACTAACTTCTTCTCTAGAGTTTTTTTACGACTACTCCGGCGTAGTTTACTAACTCTTTACAACTCTACTCACCAACAAACACACTCCAACTACCTTCTCAAGGGTTTGGGGTTTCTTGGTTGGTTTCCAACTAGGATGAGATATCCTTTACAATAAAGCACAATGCAAAGGGTTAGGATATCTCGACTAAGCTTTGGATAAATCTTATCAAGCTAGGCTTAGTAAAGTGAGCTCTCTTCAATATAAAAGCACTTGAGAAATTCAAGGTATTTCGAGTGCTTTAACTTTTGCAAGAATAAGTTTGAGCTCTTGTTGCGTATAAATTTCCCGTAACCTTACCATGTAGAGGGTCACCAGTATTTATAGGCATACACCAAGGTCACTCTTGAAAACTATCCGTTGGAGAGATAACCCGTGAGTTCCCTCTTATGGTGTGTGAGAAACGGCTATATTTAGAGTTTGAAACTCCCTAACACGTTTTTAGGCAATAGCCTTTCATGTAAATGGGTCTTCACTTTTTGCGATGCGAACTTTCGTTACATCGACATCTTTTTTCAAATGGCTTGTCACTGTCATTGTCAGTATGGTACAGTGTCGTCTTCCTCTTTTTGACTTTTGTCTTCAGTTAAGGGTAGACACCTTTAACGGCTCTTTTGATTACAAACTCTGAGTTTGATATAACCTTAACAATACTTCTGACTTAGTTCCTTTTGTCTGCATTTGAATGTCTTGGCAATATCTAACTTTCTAAGGCATCGCGTTTCTCTCAGTATTGCATCCTTCAGATAGATATATTTAGTGCCTCGGAACATTCAGGTTCATACTGAGCATTCAGTATATTACTGAGTCTTCAGTAATTACTGTGCTTTTAGTATTCTTGATCTTCAGATACTCAGTCTTCAGTCTTGTGTCTTCAGAGTCTTCTGAGTCTTCTGAGTCTTCAGATTTATACTGACTGTTTATACTGAGTCTTCATCTTTGAGTCTTGATCTCTCGATTTCATCTTGAGTCTTCAGAGACTATTCTGAAACTATATCTGCTGACTTATACATTTTGCAGATAACATCCTGAATACTCTAAAACTGAATCCTGACTCAACTATCAAGATCATTACTGAACATGTCATACTCAGGGGTTTTGGGATCTTAATCAAAAACATATAATCTTTTATTATATTCATCTCCCAACAATTTCCCCCTTTTTGATGATGCCAAAACCTATCTTGTTACAAGTATATAACCTATTCTCAGGTTTCAGTTTTATCTATTACAAGATTGGTTATGTCCCAACAGTTTCCTGAATCAGAGAATCTCAAAAAATTTTCAGAGAGTCTCCCAAGAATTTCATCACCAAACAATCAGTAATCAGGCATATCAAAAGACATGTAAAATAAGATAATGAGATATTATCTTTTGAGCATAATGATAAATCTTCATTGATGATAAGTGTAGCTTTACAGATTACAATGAATTTATCAAACAAAATAAAAAAGACAAACATTTGAAGAAACACAAAATCTTCTGAGTCTTCAGTTTTTAGTCTTCAGATTTGGCTCTTCAGTCTTCTGCTCTGTTTGCTTCATTTTCGATTTCATCAGTGGGCACTTCCAGATCAAACATTCCGAAGAATCTCTTCTTCAGCTCATTTCTTTCCCTGATGATGTCTGGACTGTTTCCAGTTAGTCCCATCGACCAACTGATACTGAGCAATTTCTTGCGTAATGGCCTTTTCATTTACCAAGCCATTACCAAGTTTCGGAGGAGGATAGGAATATGGACCGGGGGCTACTATCTGTACTCCACCTTCATCCGCAAGGTTAATCCAGCTTTGTAGATACTTTGGATAAAAGGTGAGAAGATGTTCAATGAAAGCTTCGTTCTGATCTGAGCCTTCCCTTCTCCATTCCCTGAGAACATCAAAATTGAACCAGAAGGTTCTCTTCACTTCTTCCCACATGTCGTTGAGTTTAATGGGCATCCATTTATCAACATGGGGCCACTTCAGCGCTTTCGATGTTCCCTTCCTCTTGCTCGCAAACTTTCTGAAGTCACTCCTTCGTTTCTGCTCTTCGTCTATCTCTTTTTCGATCACGAAGTTCACGAGATCAAAGCGGTAGCTTTCTTAGCTTGTTCTTTTTGGAGTGTCATCGAGCCTCTCTCTGAGTTGAAGACTTTCTTACGAGGTTGAGACTCAGATTCTTCGCATTTTCGAGTCGGTTTTTCTGCTGGGTTGGCTTAGAAGCTTTAAATGACGCTTGCTTCTGAGTTGAACAACGCCCAAGGCTTTCCTCTTCATAGGCGATTCGGCACCGGCTTTGTTCCAACCTTAGTTCTAACACTCGGTTTCTCTCTTGCAACCTCAAGCTTGGTTTGCTCAGAAACTCGAATGTAGACAGGCTTCTCTACTTGAGCAAATTTTAACTTCTCAAGAACATCGACTTCTTTAAAGGCTTGGGCTAAATTGTACATTTCAAAGATCTTTTCGAGCCTTCTTTTCCAAAGCACGTGCCATGAACTTCCCGAGGTCTCCAGACCTTCCCTTTCCCCTTCTTGCACGGTAGTTTGGAAGAAGTCCGGAGAGAGTCAGGTCCATATGATCTTTCTTTGCTCACACAAATGGATCTCTCCCTAGTTGATCTTGCTCATCTTCCATTCTTCTAATGTGGTTCTTAGCCCGATAGGTTCTTCAAATGTGGGCAAAGCCGGCGGAGAGTGCATCTTTAAGCATCTCATCATCTTGGTCATGAGCATTGAGCTCATTTCCTCAACAATGATTTGATCCGCACCTCATATTTTTTACTGTCGGTTTCACCTCTAGCAATTTGATCGACTCACGGTGCTTTTGTTTCATTTCATCACTTATCTCTGCATTGACTCCCTCCAAATTTTTTTAGCTTTTCTTCCATGGAGGTCATCCGAGTGGTCGAGTGTTTTGTATCTGCACCGATTCAAAGAATGGCTAAGTCCTTCCATTATCCGAGCTTGATTGGCCAATGTTTCTTCCATCCCGAGCAATTTTGATTGCCATTGGCTCAATCTTCTCAAGTTTCTCCATTACGGGGAGTGAGATCAATCTCGGCGATTCTTCGCACCTTCATCTTTGTTTGATCATCCCGAGCTTCGCGCTTCATCCCGAGCTCCGACCTCCAATTGAGTCTCGATCGTTTTATCGGACATTTCGAAATTAAAGATAGTACTTTCGAAGAACTCGGCATCATTATCAATAGTGCCAAAAGGTACACGAAGAGTGCTAACCGATCTGAGGTTGATCGACAACGAAGTCTCTATTTACGTTTGAGGCGATCCTCGGCTTCTCCCCTGTTGGTCCCCATCTCCATCTTTGGATTTGTCTCATTTGCTTTCGGGCACCAACCTCATTTGCTTTCTTCTCGGCTAAAACTTTACGAACCGAACTTATCAAAATCGAATTTTTCAATCGAGCTTTGTCATTCGAACCACGAGAAGTCGGTCGGGAAGGCCGTCTCCTCATTCCACCGATCTTCCCCTCTGAATGCGGCAATATCAAGCATCTCGGGAAGAGTCCGATTGAGGATATACACTTATCGTCCTTAATCCCGAAGAATATATCTTGCGAGATCGGGGTATGAGCCGAGCTCAAGGTATCGGTCAAGGATGAACCGTTCCCCCTTGCTCCTCCATTCGCCTTCTTGACCTCGCCTTTTTCCATCTCGGGCTCTACGGTTCGATGAGAGGCTTCTTCTAAGGATCAGCGATGGGTCACTCAGGGAGCTCATCGAGTACATTTTGCTCACCGAGCCTCGAAGATATCTGAAGCTTGTGCATTCAGGTCCTCGGTTTGCATCCGAAGTGGGTTACGAGACTTTGGTGGCATTTCCTCGATATGAGTCGAGTTGGCTTGGCCGGTGCGAGCTGCACATCTTCGGATCGACTCGACTGGCTCTTGATCGAGCTTTGTTCATCTGAGGTAGGCATTTAAAGAGGTCGAGCTCCTTTAAAAATTTCTGAGAAATTTTATCTGAATCGAGTGATGTCTCCAAAGACTCGGAAGACCTCTCCTCGATCACCGATCTGTGTCCTTGAGATAACTGAGCCAAAGCACTTGTAATGGTGAACTTTGAGCGGTTTGGCCCTCGGGTTGTCTCTCCTCCGAGAATCATTTGCTACCATCGTCGGTGAGAACCACCAATCTTCTGCGTTTTTGGGCGGGTTCTTACGCCTCAGCAGTTTTTGCTCCTTGCTCTATTTTTGCCTCCAATGTAACCTTCCCCCGGTTTGTTGAGTCCCTTTCTCGGCGACCCTTGAAGGTGATTCTACCTTCTTTTCTCTTTTCCCTCGAATAGCACCTTCTTCTTCACAAAGATGGGTTTGAAGAGAATTTTGGATTTAGGGAATGGGGTTGAGTTGGCGAAGATATCCTCTTCCTCTCTGCACATCTCCAAAATATAGGCAATTTTGGTGGCATGGCGGATCTTGCCTTTCATTGTGATTTCCCCATTGACTCTTTTTATGATCTTGGCTTGCTCCAGACACCATCTGGACTAAAATTTCAGCCCGGTTGAAGTCGGTGGTGGGAGATGCCTCGATCGCCGCCATCGATCGAGCTTTGGGTACTAATCTACTCAAAACTCCCCAAGACTCATGACGCTCTTGCTCATAATATCCATCGGCCACGATATTGTGGCTTTAGGTGCTTCTTGTTCAAAGTTGCCTCAAACTTCACAGATTCTCGGCAATCCTATCTAGGTACTCTGCTCTCTTTCCCGAAGCATATACATCGCAGGATCCTCTCCTCTATCACATAGCTCAAACACATCATTCAGATTTTTTTAATAATGCACAACTCCCTCTCAAAATCGACGTATTTTGATGAAAGTGATCTAGATGAGATACTGAATCGAAGAGTGCATACAATCTTCTTCATCTGTTTTCAAATTGCGGATGAATTCGATTACCTCGCTGCGAACTCCCAGTGCAGGGTCGACTTGCGACTAGATGGGTGAGTTTGGCGGTCGGATCATATTCGAGCCTCCTCTTCTGGCTTTGAGTTGGTTGAGCTCTCAAGTGGGACAATGAACTCGTACCATGGCTTATTGGTTATGACCAATCTCTCGCATACCGCGTTGGAGCCATTTTAGAATGTGATTGAAGAATTTGAAGCTTTAGGGTTTTGCAATTTCTGGGCAAAAGGGGATTTTAGTTACAGAGTATTTGGGAACGAAGGGTTTGATAAAATTTTGGCTTGAATGGCTTGAAGAGGTATAGATAGCTTTGAGATCGTGGGGAATCGTGTAGGTTAGGTGAAAAGCAACGGTTGAGATTAATCTCCGATTAATCGGGTATATGAACCGACGATCTCCGAAAAGTAAGCCGCCAAAATATCCTCTGTGGTCAATAATGTGGCAGAGCATTAAATGACTGTCCTTCTTCGGAATTTAAAACGATCCCTGAAAAACATTCCTCGGTGTTTTGTATTTATTGCAAATGATTCTTGAGTTTTACTTAAGCAATAAATGGCTCACATGAGTCATTACTTCTTCAGACTAATTTCCTTCTATCAGTCTTCTTTGAGTAATCGGCCTTGATAAAATGTCGAGATATAATCTTGAAAAATCTTGAAAGGGTTCAAGATTCTTAAATCTTTTAACTTATCGATGCATCTGAGTTTCTTGAGACTCAGTTCAGTATTTCATTTTATCCCGAAGTTTCTCGAGAGAATTGCGAAAAGCTTCATGTATCCGAAAATCTTCAATTTTCGATTTACTCTATACACCGGTTCTAACATCCCTAATTCAACCGAAAGTTCACGAAATCTTGATTCACCAAAGGTTTAGTCAAGATATCGCCTCTTTACCTATCGGTATGAATTTTCTCCATCCTTATGTCCTTTTTCTCGACATGATCTCGATGAAGTGATGTCGATATCCACATGCTTGCATCCGGTGTGCAATACCGGATTTTGTGAAATAGCAATGGCACTATTATTGTCACAAAATATTGGTACTTCATTGGCCACAACTTTATAATCCCTTAATTGTTGTGCGAGCGAAAGAATCGAAAGCACAAAGACTTCCTGCAGACCATGTATTCACTTTCTAATCTTGGTTGCTCTTGAGGTCCATTTTTTTGAAAACCAAGATATCGGTTTGCTTCCTAGAAATTGACAAGTTCTGTTGTGGACTTCACAATTCTGCAACCTCCATAGTCGACATCTCGAGTAACCCGCTTAATTCAAGGTTATCATCACCGGATACCATAATCCTCTATTCACTTGGCCCTTAAGATATCTCAAGATCTTTTTAGCGACCTCCATGTGACTAGTCTTAGGATTAGCTTGGTATCTTGCACATATCCCAACAGCAAATGTTATATCTGGCCTACTTGCTGTGAGATAGAGCAATGATCCAATGATTCCTCTATAAAGCAGGTTATGCTTCAATCCAGATACATATGAAACACCATGGATATGAACTGAGTCGATTTCCAAAGTTCCATATCCTTCATCATCCTTGAGTTATCTCCAAAAGTGATCTCAGTGGGCCTCTATGTTCAACATAGTCACTGAGTAACTTCTTGTATCCTGTCATATGTCTTGAACATCCACTGTCAAGATACCATATATCAGGAGTTTTTTTCATCTCTGCTCATCAGTGCCATGTGATCTTTAGTCAGTTTAGTGCCCTTGTTTTTCTCCTGAAAAACAAATTAATTCTTAGGTACCCAATTTGTGTAGGGTCCTACAAGGTTAGATGTACCTTTTCGGAATCCAAATCGCCTTTGACAACTCTCATTACTTTAGAGTGGCTGATCATCTTCCAGAAAACATCAACATATACATCCACTACTCTGGGTGCCTTAGCAGTTTTCTGTATATGTGTGATAGCTTTAGCTTGAACATGTGCCTTTGAATTCTTCTTTGGTTCAGGCCTTCTGTTCAGATGCTTAGGCTTTTGTGCAGCCGGTCTAAATCTTTGTTGATTCGGGTTCAGATAACCTTTACCTTTAGGCAAGTAAGGTTTAGGTTATGCATCTTTAAATCTGGGTCTTTCGATTATCTTGAGGACTTGGTCTCTTCGATTGAGAATATCTCTGTTTGGTGTTTCTCTTCGAAGATTCCTCTGATTGTTCAGTGTAGATCCTTTCAAGTTTGCATTCTTAGCCTGAGGCTTTGAAGTACTTGCTTGAAATTTTCTAACTGGCTGCTCAGGTTTTCTAGCCTTCACCTGAGGTTTGGGCTTTCTAACCTGATCATTCAGTTTTACTGAAACCATAGGTCCTTTTCCCTTATCTACGACCTTGGGCATTACTTCAGTTTGAAGTGTAGGTGCCACTGGTTTTACAAAGATTGTCTTCTTGCTACATGATGTAGCATTCAGATGACCTTGTGAGGTTCCCCCTGGAATAAATCCCAATCCAGATTTTATAGTGGCAGATCTCTGGTAACTCTGAATTTCATCTATTACTTTAGATGCATTATTCAATAGAGTTAACTTCTTCTGTGCACTATCCTCACAGTTCTGTAGAGTTTCATGCTTCTCAGAGAGGTCATTGAACTTAGTTCTGATTAGCTGAGTTTCTTCAGTGGATTTCTCTAGCTTTTCAATTAGGGTCTCTATCAACTTCTCTTTCTCTGAGAGTTGTACTTTCAGAACATCTAGTTCATCAGTAGCTCCCATAAATTGAGAAGTGATTTCAGTTTTGCTAGAGTCTTTCCATTTTAAATTTTCAAAGATTCGGTCCTTATTCGCTCTTGAGTTTTATTTAGCGATCCTTGCAAAACAAAGATAGTCCTTCATCGATTCTCAAAAGAATCCATCGGTCAAAATGACTGCTTTTTCGGTGGAACTTGAAAACTCTTGTGCTAATGTAGGAGCAATAACGAGAGATGTAAAGAGTTTACCTCCTCAATGGCCATCGACATGATGTCATCACTATCACTATCTGAGAATATCTCATCTGAAGAGCTAGATTCCTCCTCAGAATGTTCTTTTTCTGCAACCATGGCCTTTGAGAACTTCTGGTCTCTTTTAGCTTGTCTTTCTCTTCTCTCCTTAGCACTCAACTCGACAATCATCTTTGAAGTGACCTTTCTTCCGACAATTATAGCATCTGTTGGCATCATCATCCCGATCATTTTCTTCTTTGGACTTGAGTCCTTCTTTTGCGGATGAAGATCCTTCACTTTCGTGTCCTTCTTCTTCTCGGTTGATCTGTCCTCGGGTTTCTTCCGTACTACTTGTTCCCAGAAAAGCTTTTGTATTTTCCAAATCTACTATTAAGTCATCAAACCTCCTTTCCATCGATTCTTAGCTTTTCCTCAAGCTCATCCCGATGTTTGGCATCAGGGGTTCTCGGACTCTTTAGTTTTATGAGTTTTTTCTCTTTTTGCTTTTAAAGCCACATTTTTACTTGATGAAGAATCATCTTTCTTTGTCGACCTTTTTTGATTTCTTATCAATTACAAATTCATAGGCTTTTCGCCTCGGAGAAGATTTGTTGGTATGGCATTGAGCTAATGTTCTTGGTGTTTTCAATCACCACCGCATGAATATCCCATTTTTAGAAAGACCTCTAAGAATTTTTAATGCCACTTCTCTTTGTGGATATTTCTTTCCAAGTGCATTTAGATCATTCATGATCTTTAGTGAATCGACTTCCAATTTGTCTATTGATTCACCATCATCCATTTCAAAAACCGTCAAACTTTCCAATTGCCACTTTGAAAGTTTGTTTTCTTTTATATGATCTCGTGCCTTGGCACATAACAAATTAGTGTATCCCATATCTCTTTAGCGAGATTACGGTGAGAGATCATTCCCATCACACCATCATCAATTGTACTATATAGTGTGTCTTTTGCCATGTAGTCTAGATTGACTAACTTCCTCTCCTCGGAGTTAGTTGGTCATCGACTTAGGAAATTCTTCTCTAGGGTCAATTCTCTCCTCTTCAGTAATTCAGGATTCACCACAAGAAATTTGAATGGTCCTTGAGAAACCACTCTCCACATACGCTCATGTTTGGAATACGACGATGTGCGATTCTCGGTCTCCATAGATCATAGTTCTCTCGAGAACATGAGAAGTTTTTAGAAGACATTTTTTACGATCTTTTGAAAAGAAACGAATTTCAAAGAAATAAGATCGATTCGGATAGACCACAAGTATTTTTGAAAATAAAACTTTTGTCAACACAAAGCAGGGTCAAGTTGAACCACCGCTTCGATACCACTTGTTGGTCCCGGTGAGAACGAGTCTTACACGTATGGGGGGAATACACGTGTTCGATGATTTTAAAACTTTTTCGAAAAATCCTCAAGATTAGGTTCTCGAGAAGCACGATCGCTTCGAGTCAAAGTCTCATCGAGACAAAGGATCCCGAGCTCTTTTCAGATACCTCGAGATAATCCCAACCGAGTCCTCGAGTGTCGAGATCCCGAAGTTGCTTGGATCGATAACTAACTTCATCAATCCTCGGATGAGAGTTCGGTTTGGTAACTATCTGTTCTAGCTACTTTCGATCGTCTTGAAATGGTTGGCCCTTAGATTATACTCGTTTTAAGCTTTCTTTGAAAACCTCCCCTTATGAAATAGTGATTAGGTCATGAATCACTTATGCAACTTTCGATGGATTGATTCCAACGAATATCGATTGAAAAGTATGCTTTCAAAATCAAGTTGATGCAACAATTAAGCCACAGATAAGGAAAGCAATAAAGAACACGGCGATTATAGTGGTTCGAGAGACTCAAGCTCCTACATCCACTCTCCCCGACTCTTGAGAGAAATTCACTATCAAACCGAGCAGCCTCGACTACCTCGTAGTTTACTTACTCAACTCGCCCTGAGTTTTTCTCGACTACTCCACGTGGTTTACTTACTCAACCCGACCTTGAGTTTTCGACTACCTCCGTAGTTTACTTACTCAATCACACACAAGCTTTCGGACTACCCCCCGTAGCTTACTAACTTCTTCTCTAGAGTTTTCCTCGACTACTCCGCGTGGTTTACTAACTCTTTACAACTCTACTCACCAACAAACACACTCCAACTACCTTCTCGAGGGTTTGGGGTTTCTTGGTTGGTTTCAAACTAGGATGAGATATCCTTTACAATAAAGCACAATGCAAAGGGTTAGGATATCTCGACTAAGCTTTGATAAATCTTATCAAGCTAGGCTTAGTAAAGTGAGCTCTCTTCAATATAAAAGCACTTGAGAAATTCAAGGTATTTCGAGTGCTTTAACTTTTGCAAGAATAAGTTTGAGCTCTTGTTACGTATAAATTTCCCGTAACCTTACCATGTAGAGGGTCACCAAGATTTATAGGCATACACCAAGGTCACTCTTGAAAACTATCCGTTGGAGAGATAAATTCGTGAGTTCCCTCTTATGGTGTGTGAGAAACGGCTATATTTAGAGTTTGAAACTCCCTAACACGCTTTTAGGCAAATAGCCTTTCATGTAGCCGGTCTTCACTTTTTGCGATGAACTTTCGTTACATCCGACATCTATTTCAATGACTTGTCACCATTGTCACAAGATGGTATGTCGTCTTCCTCTTTTTTGACTTTTGTCTTCGCTAAGGTAGAACTGACTTTAACTATTTTTTGATTACAAACTCGAGTTTGATATAACCTTAACAATACTTGACTTAGTTCCTTTTATGCGCATTTGAATGTCTTGGCAATATCTAACTTTCTAAGGCATCGCGTTTCTCTCGATGATTGCATCCTTCGGATAGATATATTTAGTGCCTCGGAACATTCAGTTCATATCGAGCATTCAAGATATTCTTGAAGTCTTGATAATTCTTTGTGCTTTTTAGTATTCTTGATCTTGAGATACTTTCGGTCTTGATCTTGTGTCTTGAGTCTTCCGAGTCTTCCGAGTCTTGATTTATCTTGACCGTTTATCTTGAGTCTTCATCTTTGAGTCTTGATCTCTCGATTTCATCATCGAGTCTTCGTGAGACTATTCTGAAACTATATCTTCTGACTTATACATTTTGCAGATAACATCCTGAATACTCTAAAACTGAATCCTGACTCAACTATCATGATCATTACTGAACATGTCATACTCAGGGGTTTTGGGATCTTAATCAAAATCATATAATCTTTTATTAAATTCATCTCCCAACATATAAATTAGTAATTTAATTTAAAAAACAAAAACTGATTTTTTCCGGTTGAACCGGTTTTTGACCGGTTCAACCCGGTTCAACCTTAAAAGCGGTTCTATATGTGTTTTTTAACCGGTTTACCGGCCGGTTCCCGGTTCAATCGGTTGAACCGGCCGGTTCAAACCGGTTTCAAAAACATTGGTTTATCTCACGTATTCATGGAGAATTAATAGAAAATCAATTGAATGGTAAAAAACAAAAAAATTGGACCAGCACTTTTTTTAAAAATCATAATTAGGAACAAATTAATTGTAAAAACATAATTTAACTTTGCCACCTATTGCATTTAAGGACCAAACTTTTGTCTTTTGCAAAGTATGTATCGAACTATCAAATTGTTGCCAAAAAAAGATTGTGAACAATTTCAAGGACAAAACATGGGGTATTTTTGTCAATTCATATACCACTTTACATAAGAAGCTAGATAGATATCGAATTTTTATGTTATTGCAAAAAAAATGACCCGTTGCATAATAATATTATCATGAAGCGAAATTCTCTATTATCTTATCAAGTGATTTCTAGAGTGAACATTTTTATTTAAAAATATTATATTTAACATGAACAATAATATTTCAGATATCAATAATATCGTTCATAAAATTCTTGTAACTTGTATATATCTTGACTCTTGGTTATGTCATAGGGGTACACACTTGTGTGAGACGGTCTCACGATGAGACTGAGTATAATTTGAGTATTGACGCTTTAACACTTTGGGAGGAGTGCGTGCATGTTGATTTGAGCTAAGTTGTACCTCGTCTCGTGCATGAGACCGTCTCATACGAGTTTTTGTCTATATCTTATAGTCTTTGAAATAAAATTTGTTTGCCTAATCAAAACAACAATATTAATAATAACTTATTAAAATATTTTGAAGAAAGTTACATAGTAATTTTACTTCAGAAGTATCAATTGTTGTTACTTTCTCTCCAAAAAAGGGAAATAAAACTTTTTTTATAGGGCTTTCTACGATCAAGAACGGCTTTGCACTTCATCACGTTAGACGTCCAATAAAAAGTAGACACATCATTTAACTTCGTCATGGACGACACTATTTCGCCATATGACTAAATAATATTTTTTTTTTAATAAAAATGATAAAAGTACATACTGAAATATTCTTATAATATTTTTTTAATAAAAAAAAATATAATATTCATAAATTAAAAAAAAAAACAAATTACGCTATATGGGTGGTAATACCCCCTTGTACTCCATTCTTTACATAATAAATACTTTCTTTGGCCGTCCAAAAAAAAAACCAGATGCACAACAGTTACTTAATTAATAAAAAGATAAGAAATGTCAAACTTCTAAGTTTCCTTGCCAACTTCTTGTAAAAATTAGTTGTTTCCTAGTCAATTTACATTTCTATAGACAATTATATTTGTAGTTTAAAAATAGTCTGTATATTTAGAAAATTTTGTAGACAAGTCTTACTATTTAAGGATAAAATTACTCTCTTTAGAAATTTCGTAAAAATATTGAAAAAATGTTGAAAAATTTTATAGGTAATTATGCATTATTTTCTTATAGTGAATTACCTACACTCAGTTACATTATTTCTCATACTATTCAATAACACACGCTTTATTTTCTATAATATAATAATTTCATCATCGCTCACTTTTTACCATTTATTTTCTCAATCCTACCCTATTACATCTTGACAAAGTATAGAGTGAAATTGGTTCACACAACAAGATCCATGAAACTGGATCCACATTGTTATAACCGGGTCATATATATAATCTATTTTTACCCGGTTTTAGTTTCAATTAAGAACGCGCCCCCAAATTCTGAAACTTCCATCGACTTATTTCTCCCCTCCACACGACGACGGCGATTATTTCGGTATGATTTTTATTCAATTTCTTCTATTTTCTCTCTTCTTGCTTCACTCTTTTTTAAGGCTTCTTCAACTACACTGATACTTCCCCTATTTCTTTTTGTGTTCTTATTTTGTTGTGTTTGTGATTACGGTGTTAATGGTGGTTTCACGACGGCTTCATTGTTGTTTGACGTTTATGTTGTCGTGGATTTCATGGGTGTTTCACGGCGATCCGCAACGGCAGTTTCACGGCTGTCTCGCGCCGGTTTCATGTCAATCTCGCAACAATTTCATAACGGTATATTTTACTTGATTCGTTCTTACTTTTTGTGAGTTTTGTAAACCCTAGTTTTTTAATTAAGTTGATTTGTTTCGTCATTCTTCAACCCATTGTTTACATCATGTCTGTTGACCATACGAAGGAAACCTGTTGAGTTATAAATAGTTTGATGAATGTACATCTACATCTTTGTTGCACTGCTAATTGTGTGTCCTTTTTGAATAAGTATTACCCACAAATACAATGAGATGTGCATTTTATTTTTTGTATCTAATAAGGCAAAGTATAGGGTGAACAAGTTTCACGGTGAAACTGGTTAGGGAGTGTGATCTTTTTTTTTTTTTTTTTTGACGGGAAGGAGTGTGACTTATATTACTAAATAGTGTGACTTTTTACTATAAAGGGTGTGACTTTTTACTATAAAGATTATTACTCATAAAAGTGAAGGGTTTGACTTATATTATAGCAGAGGGTATTGTAGTGATAACTGAAGGGTGTGACTTATATTACTAAAGGGTGTGACTTATACTACTAAAGAGTATGCCTGCATAAAAAAAAATCAGTTTCACGGTGAACAAGTTTCATAGCATACCAACTCATCTAGTAATACTAATTCAGTGAATCTTTTTTGTCATTATGTTTGCTTAATTTAGTAATATGTTTTTGCTTAAGCAGTGAATCTTTTTTTGTCATTATATTTGCTTAATTTAGCTTATGTTTATAAGATTTGAGGTTTCTTTAATCTATGTCTTATTTCCTTTTTTGAAGAATGACATGCCTCAGTTCTTACACTTGTTTATTTGTCAATTGTGTGAACTTGCAATATCACTGGAGCTGGTGGTGTTGATTTTTTGGAATATTATGAGACTTGTTTTCACTATAGTTGTGTTGCCATAAACAAAAGGCCTAAAGATCACTGGAAACTGAAATTTTGGTTGAAATTAACCAAATAAAGATCACTGGAAACTGAAATTCTTTTTGTCCCAAGCAAATTTTGGTTGAAAATATTCTTTACATAGTCATTTGAGATAGGTATTATAACCCCTTTATTCTACTAATAGTTTGACCAACCTAAGGAAAAAGAAAATTGGAATGCACGGTAGGTGATGACATTACATTAGAAGTTAACTAGATTTCTCCACTTTCTACCTTCCAAATTGATGGCATTACTGCATAGACAAAACAATGTTATTTTTATTTATATCTTATTATGTTTCTATGCATTTTTTTCTTTAGGTTTTCATTAAAGATGAAATCAAAACAATGTGCATTGAGTGGTGTTGGCCCTAGTAAGAAGATCAGGACATCTAATATGCGTTCGGGCGCTCAGGCAGATTCTTGAAAAGACTCTTCAATTTTACGAAGACAAGCCAGCCTTGATAAGACAACTTGCTGATAAGAGGAAAGCAAATAATCAAAAGTTACAAGACAAGAAAAAGAAAGATGCTGCTGAGTTGTTGAAGAACTAAATGAAGTTCCCTTGGGGAAAAGAAAAACCGGAGGACGTTAAAGGAACTAAATGAAATATCTTGGTTGTGGACAAGTGCATTTTATTTTTTGAATGTTGGACCATGCATGTTTTTTTAGGGAATGAATGAAACATTAGCTGATGGTTTTATTAAATGACAGTTTCTATACTTTTTTTGATATGCTCTTAATTGTGCAAATGCTTGGCTTAACATAGGTGTGACAACTAAAAGATATGCCCTCACTCATAAAATGGTGTGACATTTATTACTAAAGGGTGTGATATTTAACAGAAAAATGTATTAGTCAAAATCACTGAAGGGTGTGACATTTATTACTAAAGGGTATTAGAAGGGTGTGACATTTATTACAAAAGTGTATGACATTTATTATTAAATGGTGTGACATTTATTAGTAAAGGGTATGCCCTTACTCATAAAAGGGTGTTACATTTATTACTAAAGGGTATATCCTCACTCATAGAAGGGTGTGACATTTATTATTAAAGGGTGTGACATTTAACATAAAAGGGTATTAGTCAAAATCACTGAAGGGTGTGACATTTATTACTAAAGAATATTAGAAAGGTGCGACATTTATTACAAAATGGTGTGACATTTATTACAAAAGAGTATGACATTTATTACTAAAGGGTGTGCCATTTATTACTAAAGGGTATGCTCTCACTCATAAAAGAGTGTGGCATTTATTACTAAAGGGTATGTCCTCACTCATGGAAGGGTGTGACATTTATTACTAAAGGGTGTGACATTTATCATAAAATGATATTAGTCAAAATCACTGAAGGGTGTGACATTTATTACTAAAGGGTATGCCCTCACTCATGAAAGGGTGTGACATTTATTATAAAAGGATATTAGTCAAAATCACTGAAGGGTGTGACATTTTTTACTAAAGGGTGTGACATTTAATACTAAAGGGTATGCCCTCACTCATAAAAGGGTGTGTCATTTATTACTAAAGTGTATGACATATATTACAAATGAGTGTGACATGTATTACTAAAGGGTATGCCCTCACTCATAAAAGGGTGAGAGTGTGACATTAATTACTAAAGGATATGACATTTATCATAAAATGGTATTAGTCAAAATTATTGAAGGGTGTAACATTTATTAATATAGTGTGTGACATTTAAAGTACATTAAAATGTATATTTTACCACACTATCCCTCACATTAAAATTTTCTTAGTACTGAAAAAGAGAAGCAACAACAAGACAAGATGAACACTGCGTGAGCTTAATATATTTTCTATTTTAGTATTATTTTAATGTCCTAATTGATTAGTAGTGTTGCGTGAGTTAATTAAATGTGTTGCGGGTTAGCGGGTTATATCAGTAGTTGGACCAATATGAAATTGGATCCATTTTGATAATATGGATCAAGTTTCACCGAAACTTGTTCACAGTATACAAACTCTTACATCTTCAATCAAATGTAAACAAAAGTTAAACTTATCTTTTTCCTATTCATGAATTTCTCAATCAGGATTTTTCAAGGCAAATACACCGGTCTTTATACGACAATACAATTTATTTCCATTTGGAGACATCATTAACATGTAGGCTGCGTTTAGTATGCTAATTGATGAGGTAGAGTAGAGTATCCAGATTAAAGGGATACAAGTGAAAGAGTATGACTAAAAATATATTGGTAGGCTTTAACTGTAGTGTCTGTACTTATTAATTGAAGAGACAGTAGTTTATCCAAATTAAAAGGATAGTAGTGAAACAGAGCATGACTAAAAATGTTGATTATTGATAGTAATTCACTGCTTATACATAATACATACACCTTGAATTTAATTTGAAGTAATAGTATATTACAAAATTTCAAATCTCCTACACTACACTATAGTTGCCCCGTCAATGGGGACAGTGCAAGTTCCTCTTGCCCAAACAAATAAACAATGCATCTTCTCCACGGCCCATTCAATGAACAAACCAAATGGGTATAGCAACGCCACAGAAAGAAAAAAAGATATCACAAGTGATAGCTGCACAAGTGATTGGAGCGAAGGGAGAAGGATGAATACGAAAGAGACAGCCGAGACAAGAGCTGAAGCAAGACCGGCCCACCATAAGGTGGTCACGAAGCTGATATTTTCTTTGATTTTGCCGGCAATTAGCCAGTAAGCAAAAGTGGATGCAATCAGGCAACCCAATGCTACGCCATTTTCCTGAAATATGGTCTCTGCTTTGCCTTGATATTTGAGTGTTAAAAAAACAAGCATCATAGGAGCCGCTTGTTTCATCGGGTAATACACAGGAGGAGTGGTCGTTGATGTTGAACTCTGTCCCCTGGTTGCCTCACTACACCAAACAATACTTAATCAAATCAAATATATTTTAAAAATAATTCCAAGAAGAGTAGTATATTGAATATATATGACGTTAAATCAAGTTCCCCATAGAATATATATAGAAACATCAAACATGTGGGTTTCAACCAGTTATAACATCATCAAACATGCAGGGTTTCACTCGTGGGCTTCATTTTTCCCGCTCCGCCACGTCATGCGGGTGATCGAAGTAAGAATGGAGCCGGCACAAACTCACTTCCCCGACCCGACCCGACCCGCCACAGAGGGGAATTACCTAAAACAATAGTGGGGAGTGATGAGGAGGATTTGCCTCCTATTCACCACCTTCAAACCGTAAGCGGAATGTGGGCCACCATGAGCAGCAGCATGTTGCTGTCTTCTTTTCGCCATGTGAATGTGATCACGATTTTGATAACCCCAGGGCCAGGCATCTACAAGAAATACAGAGCTAACAAGAGAGACTGCTTTCTTTTACTAATATTTCAAATTGGTATAGGAAACGACTTTTTATTAAGAAGAAGGAACTAGGAAGTAAGGTTCCTGGAACTACCCTTTGTCAACATCGCCTCGTCTTGATTTTTCTTTAATGTTTCCTTAACAATCTAACTACTACCTTACACGTGTCCAAACAACATCAAGTGGGTTTTATTTTTAATTGTTGAATGTTTGCTACACGGATAGTGTCGATCTCGATTTTTCATAGGCTTTTGAATACATCTTTAAATAGCAAATTAATTAAAAACTTCAAAATTGACTAAGCAGGCATACCTGAATTTAAATGTGGCAGCGGAAATAATTAATTTAGCTCAAAACGTATTTAAAGATTTTCAAAGACTTCTAATGAAAAACATAGATAAGAAGATTTGCAAAAAAGCTTAAAAATTCTTTAAGAAAAGTAAAGCCATAATATTAATTCGTATAAAAACTTGCAGCGAAATACTAAAAGCACTAGCCATTTCAAAACCTAAACTCTAAACCTCTAAAATAACATAGATTAATTTCAAAGGTAAACATAATTTTATTAAACAAAAGGAGATGTGACTCTAAATAAAAATACTTTCATTCTCAAAAGTTATTTATTAAAAACATAAACTTAACATGACTTGATATTCAAAATAAAATCAGTTATTGTAATAGCAAAATTTAAGTAACCACTTGAGGCAATCCACCTTCCCCTCCACCGTGCTCCTTATTCTGTAAAATGTTAATGAGATTGGGATGAACAAAACAACTAGCTCAGTGGGATTCCCTCACAATGTTATAATCAAATATAACACATAAATAAAATCACCAACTCACATAACATGTATCATAATCATAATAATGAGTCAATGATCTTTTCCATCCCGAAATCAGATTGGCTAATCAGATCTGATGGAGTTGCCCCAAGGATCTTTTCCATCCTGGACCGAAGTCCCCGCAAGTTACAATGATCTTTTCCATCGAGTAACCAAATAGTTCAATATAACATTCCACGTAAATCATGTAGTAAACAACAATTAAATTCACATTAATATTCAAAAATAACAAAGCAAGTAAAAATCCCACCTCTTATGAATGTCGTGGATGAAATGGATGTAAAAGTCACTTATTCCTCGTGGTCATCAATACCTAATATAGATAATTAAATTTAAATCCTCCAATTAAAATATTATACATCCTAATTAATTATTTTAAAACTAATTTTATAAATGCTAAACCTAGGGTTCATGTGTTCGAACTCTTATATATATATATATATATATATATATATATATATATATATATATATTTACTGCAACCTATTTCCTCTTCAGAAAAACACTATCGACTAATCCGAATCAATTTCCTCTGCATGAATCCGACTCCAAGACCCCCAAAATAATACCACTTAATAAACCATTAAAACTATTCATCCTATAATTAATTAATCTTATTAAAAATAAGATTTGTAATCTAATATAGCCTAGTCATAAATCTTCTGTTCAGACAAACCCCATAAACTGTATTACCATTATCTATATTTCATAACTTATAATATGGGATTTAAATCGATTTGGTCCCATAACTTTGGACCTTTATTGAAATGGTCCCGTAAGTATCACATGTTTCAATTTAATCCCGTATGTTTTTAATTTGTGCCAATTTAGTCACAAATCACCGGAGACCGGTCAAACCACACAAAAACGACGTCGTTTTAGGGGTGTGTATTACATGCACCCCTAATTTCGATCGGGAAATGCTGATTTGCAAAGATTTGGACACATGGCGCGCCACATGTGTATTATTCCTATTAAAAAAAAAAAAATTAAAATTACACTTCATTAAATATGGATTAAAATAAATCAGAATTAAAATAAGTATATATCAAATTAAATTAAATATATATTCCAATATCAGAATAATATTAAATAAAAAAATAAATCAAAATTAAATGAAAAAAGGAAGTAAATCACACCCAAAATTAAAATTAAAATCAGAAACAAAAATGAGAATGAAAATTCGCAAAAATTTTAACCCCAAATACTCAAACAAGATTGAAATTATACTAACACCCCAAATCAGACAAAATAAAAAAAAAAATACTCTAACACCCCAAATTGAAAACCGACGAACCCTAATTTCAAATTAATTTTAATAAAAAAAAAACCAAAATCGAAATTACCCGGAAACAACCCCCAAAACTAATCAATTGGATTGCAATTACAGAGATAAAAAAACAAAACAAAAAAATCGAATTGAACTTTAAGATGAAAGGTCACACATTGATTTTATAAACCCTAATCCCCAATTCGCGAATCAAAACTGGTGAAAGCCATTGAAGAACTATCGAAACCGCGACCCAGATCGGTGAAATGCCACTGCAACAGGGATGCCATTGTCGTCACAAGTTGGAGGGAAAGAAAAGTAGGCGGAGATTCAACCGAGAGCTCCAACCTCCACACAGATTGTGACACGTGCACCAGCACACCATCTCCGAGTTCACTCATCTCTATCCCCCGAGTCGACTCTGCATCAACTCGTCCCAATCGTCAGATCTCAACCGAGTTATCCTCTCCGAACCCCCCATCCTCTGGGATCTACCTCCCCTACCAGAATCCAAGGCGACAGAAATCACTAAAAGATGATGACGACGATTCTTTCATAAACATCACTTTATTCGCCACATGTTTCTTCTTCGCTGCCGTCTCGATTCTCCCCATTTAAATCCCGTAAAAAAATGTATAAAAAAAAAAAAGAAAGGGATCCATCCATTAACAAATTTGGGAAAATGTTTCAGAGAGGAAATGAGTGGCGAGACTGGTTGAGTTTGGATTGGGTGGAGCGTGGGACTGATTTGGGGTTTGTTAGGGATGAAGACATGGATTTAATTAGGTTTGTTATTTATTTTAATGTTATGCTTTTTTTTGTTACTTTTAATTTGCTTTCAATTAAGAAAATTATATGTCATTTTATAATTGATTTATATATTTGAAATTGAATTTTATATAGATTTTTTATTTTAATTGTTAATTGTTAATTATTAGATTTACATTCAAATTTTTCTTAAAATCATACCTTTTAAAAAAAAAATATCAGACTTTCAAATAATTTCCCAAATTTTATATATTTCTTTTCGTAGATTCTTGTATTTTTAATATAATTTTCCAGATTTTATATATATAATTTTTTTATTTTGTATTTTTAATATAGTTTAATTAATAGACTTTTAGGATTTATTAATATAATTTTTTAGGATTTAATAATTGTTTACTGTATTTTTAGAGCTTATTAAAAGTTTAAAAATATTTTTTTACAATTTATTAATATTTTTAATAGTTTATAGAATTTTGTGAAGTGCAGTTTAGTTAAATTGGTTTAATTTTGTTTTTTTTAATTGTATTATGAAATTTTAATATATATTTAATTTAAATTTGATTTATTTTATTTGTAATTAATGATGTGTAATTTTTATTTTCGTTTTTCATTTTTTTTAATCGGTAAAATACACATGTGGAGTGCCACGTGTTCAAATCGAAGCAAATCAGCATTTCCGGCTAAAAATTAGGGGCGCATGTGATACACTCCCCTAAAACGACGACGTTTTAGTGTAGTTTGACCGGTCTTCGGCGTCTTGGGACTAAATTGACGCAAATTAAAAATATACGGGACTAAATTGAAACATGTGATATATACGGGACCATTTCAATAAAGGTCCAAAGTTATGAGACCAAATCGATTTAAATCCCTTATAATATCCAATTATTATAATATAATAACAATCTCCATTCAACCTAAAAGTCCACATCTATAGCCATATTAGCTTCTTATTGTTTATGTACGTAACATTGACGACAAAAACATGATCTAGTAAAAGGATAATTGAAAAGATGATTTAATCATGAACAAAATTTTGAAAAATGAAAAAAATAAGTGGAAAGAATTACCAATGTTTCGTGCAGAGGAATAGCCGTGAAAGAATTTGGGATTTTGTGTGGTGAATGAAAATTTTAGGGTAAACTCTCATATAAATAGATGTATTAAAAATATGGATTTGGGCTTGAATGAGATAAGAATATTAAGGATTAGTCGATCATTGTAATACTAATTAGTGATTGTACTTAATTAGTGTATAAATTAGTGGATCGGTATTAAATGTATAGTTGACCGGCTTTTATTACCTTCCTTGTATAGCTTGTAATCAACCCTTTATAATAGTACTAATCCTTAATCACTCATCATCAAGAGTGATATTCAAATCTCTCTACATGGTACCAAGTTTCCCATTGAAAACCCTATTTTGAAAACGGCCGCCGCATGCTTCTTCATCTTCACGCCTTGCAATTTTCTTTCTCTTTTCCGGCCAGTTAATCCACACGACCAGGTACCTGTCGTGCCACTCCTTCACTTACTATTCAGTCCGACCCGGTCCCCGTTGGCGATCACTCACGTTTGACGACATCTCCGTCGTAAATAAACCTGCAACCCTATTTGATCCATCCGGCTGCCGCTTTGCATTCTCTCCCGTCATGGCTACCACCAACGACCGGTCCTCTAATGATGGCTTACCCACAATGCCATGATCCATCCGTTCCGATCAAACTCGACTCCACAAATTTTCCGATGTGGAAACATCAACTCGACACAATGCTTATGTGCTTCGATGTTGAAGGTTTCGATTGATGGCTCCATCTCCGAACCAACCGCTCTCTTCGTGCATCGGCCAATCGACATCGCCACATGGCACAAGAAGGACCGAAAGATTCTCTCTCAGAATGGGTACGTCGCCGACTCGGAGGCCTTTCCCACATCCTTGGTCGCCAAGACCTCCGGGCGGCGTTTTCACTCTAGAGGCTATCTATGCTCATTCCTCCGCCAACAAGGCTTAATCATCTTCGATCTGAATTGTTTGCCTTTAAGTCGTGACAATCTGACAATCGATGAGTATGCTCGCAAGTTTAAGTCTCTTTGTGAACAACTAGCTTCTATCTCCAGGCGTCCCGTGGATGACGTGGATAAGACTCATTTTGGTTTTTACGGGCTCGGACCCCAGTTCCTTCACTTTGCCGACACTCGCCTCGCTCTCCGGTGTGCCTTCGTTCGCTAACCTCCTTCATCGGACAAAGCAATATGATCAGCTTATGCGCTCTATGGATGTGGCAAACCGCAGGGGCGACGGCATTCGTTGCTTCCGATCGGGGCGATCGTTAAATTTTGGGAACCATCTCTCGAAACCGTGGCCATGGTTCTCACGGTTTTGGTGGTAACTATAGGGTGGGCGTGGCGGGGCGAGGTCATGGTGGGCGTGGGGCGCAAAACTTACGTCCCTCGTTGTCAAATATGCAAAAGGCGAGCATTACGCCGATAAGTGTCGCGTTATCTTCAAGCTCACACTCCTCCACCTCCCCAAAGATTCACCTTCGGCTCATCTCACTCGTCTTGCTTCGAGATTTCACGAGATCATGTAATGTTTCGGAGGCTACTTGATTGGTTTGTCGATTCCGAGCATCGGCCCATATGACTCCTCGGCAATCTACCTTGGATGCTTCGAAAGCAATACTCGCAATGGTCGTGTTATCGTCGGTAACGGACAATCTCTCTTTATTTCTCATATTGGCACACACAATTTATCTCGTAATGTTAAGCTACTTGACGTACTTGTGGTTCCTCAGTTAACTAAAAATCTTCTGTCCATAAGTAAGCTCACATCTGATTTTCCAGTGGACATAGTATTTTCTGATAATTCGTTTGTTATTCAGAACCGTCAGACCAAGCAGGTTTTGGCGCAAGGAAGGCGTGAATAGTGACTGTATGTCCTAGAAAGGGCCTTCTCAGGGTTTGTTGCTGATTTGCATTCCCATTCCTTAAAGGCTAGTTTTGATTTATGGCACGTACATTTGGGGCATGTCCCATTTTTTACTATTTCAATTCTGAATAAATTAGGACATTTATCAGTTTCATCTATTTTACCGAATCCTACTGTGTGTTCCTCTTGCTAGTTGGCTAAGAGTAAATGTTTGAGTTTTCCTTTAAATGAAAAACGTGCTGATTGTGTGCTTGAAATTATACATTGTGATCTGTGGGGGCCAGCTCCGATATCTACTGCTGAAGGGTATCGTTACTATTGTGTATTTGTTGATGACTATTCCCATTTTTTCTGGTTATATCCTTTACGTACTAAGTCTGAGTTCTTTGAGGTGTTCATTCGTTTTCATAAGTTCGTATGCAACCAATTCTCTAGTACGATTAAGATATTCCAGAGTGATGGTGGCACTGAATTTGTAAATGCACGTGTACGTAAATTCTTGGATGATAACGCCATTCTTCATCGCATCTCTTGCCCATACACTCCACAACAAAACGGCCGAGCTGAAAGAAAACATCGCCATATATCTGAGACGGGCTTATCAATGATGTTTCATTCTCACTGTCCAGCTGTGTTTTGGTTTGATGCATTTGCAACAACAGTTTATGTCATAAATCAACTTCCGTCTGCAATCTTGGGTAACACGTCACCTTTCGAGCTTCTCTTTAATTCTGCTCCTAATTACTCTTATTTTAGGCCATTTGGTTGTCGTGTATATCCGTATTTACGTGATTATGCTACTAACAAGTTGATGCCTCGCAGTCATCCCTGTATTTTTGTGGTTACAATAGCTCCTACAAAGGTTTTCGATGTTATCCTGACTCTGCTCGTTCCTTTATCACCAGTCATGCAATATTTGATGAGACTCAGTTTCCTTTCTCGGGCAATGTCGCGAATAAAGACATCTCTACTCTTGAGATATCTTCTTTCTTGGATGCTTCGACTCCACCAGAGCTCTCTTCACAATCCACTCCCGTTAATAGCACTCCTCCGGTTCGGTCTTCTCCTTGTGCACTTTGCCCCGAGGACCCTGATGAATTCTCTCCTTCACTCACAGAGCCTCCTGCTCCTCTTCTTGTTGAGCCACTTGTCCCTCCTATTCCGCAACCGCCTTCCACTTCATCATCTCATCCTATGACGACTCGTGCTTGAGCTGGTATATTCAAGCCATGATACCCGGTTGACATTGCAACCAGCTCTCTTCTCTCAGCACTATTGGCCTCCTCCGAACCACGGGGTTTTAAATCAGCAGCTAAGTCCCCTGGTTGGCTTGCTGCAATGCAGGAGGAAATTGATGCACTTCGTGCCAATCAGACTTGGGACCTCGTACCCCGCCCTCTGAATACAAATATTGTCGGCTCCAAATGGGTTTTTCGAACCAAATACCGCGCTGATGGTTCAGTTGAATGTCTCAAAGCCCGACTTGTTGCACAGGGCTTTACTCAAATCCCGGGGACAGACTTTGGTCATACTTTCAGTCCTGTTATTAAGACTTTTACAGTTCGCATTATTTTGGCTCTATCTGTTCAGCACAACTGGTCTCTTCATCAGCTGGATGTCAAAAACGCCTTCTTAAATGGTGTCTTACATAAACCGTTCTTTATGGCTCAACCACCAAGCTTTATCGATCCTCAGTTCCCGGATCATGTATGTTGTCTCAAGAAAGCTCTCTATGGTCTTCGCCAAGCTCCGTTGGCTTGGTTTCAACGTTTCAGTACTTACCTCCGGGGGCTCGTTGGAGAGAATCACATTTAAATCCATACTATTCTTTGTAAGTTCCGTAGCTTTTTCAGGCTGGTTGTCTTCCTCTCATTGGTCCACGTCAGCTGGATTCCAACGGCTATATTCCTCAGTTTCTTCACTTCGGAATATTCAGGATATACTGAGCATTCAGTAATTACTGAGTCTTCAGTAATTACTGTGCCTTCAGTATCCTTTGTCTTCGATCTTGATATCTTGATCTTTTGAGTCTTGATGTCTTACGAGTCTTGAGAGATATCTTGATTGATATCTTCGAGTCTTCATCTTTGAGTCTTGATTCTCAGTCTCACTGAGTCTTCAAATTCTCGATCTCATCTTGAGTCTTGATTCTCGATCTCATCTTTGAGTCTTGATTCTCGATCTCATCTCGAGTCTTGATTCTCGATTTCATCTCGAGTATTCGAAAACTTCAGTTTCATACTGAAACTTAAGTTTCTTCAGAAACTTACTGAGTCTTCAGAATCTATCCTGAT
This sequence comes from Stenogyne calaminthoides, assembly GCA_037126765.1. Classification (NCBI taxonomy): domain Eukaryota; kingdom Viridiplantae; phylum Streptophyta; class Magnoliopsida; order Lamiales; family Lamiaceae; genus Stenogyne; species Stenogyne calaminthoides. The sequence goes on along the minus strand of JBBCBC010000005.1, from coordinate 16,958,225 downwards.
CTATATCTGCTGACTATACATTGTGCAGATAACATCCTGAACACTCTAAAACTGAATCCTGACTCAACTATCAAGATTATCCTGAACATGTCATACTCAGGGGTTTTGGGATCTAATCAAAATCTTCTTTTATTAAATTCAATTCCCAACAATTTCCCCCTTTTTGATGATGCCAAAACCATCTTGTTACAAAAACACTTAACCTATACTCAAGTTTCAGTTTTTCCTATTACAAAATTGATATATCTCTCAACAATTACTTCAGCAATGAATCTCCCAACAATTTCATCACCAAACAATAATAATCAGGCATATCAAATATAAAGACATGTAAAAAGATAATGAGGTATTATCTTTGAGCATAAAGATAAAGTTTCGTTGATTGTACGATATCAGTTACAGATTACAATGAACTTATCAAAAGTAAAGACAAAAACATAAAGAATTACAAGAGTCTTCAGTCTTGGTCTTCAGTCTTCAGCAATCTTCAGCTTAGATCCTGGCCTCAGGTCTATCTGAGTCTCAGTGTCTTCTGTGACATACTGATTCTCAGGTTTCTTGATTCAGAGGACCTTGTACGATCGGGCATCTTGACACTCAGCCGGTCGAGTTCGGTTTCTTCGACTTGGACATTCGACCCTCGAGTCTATCTTACTTCTTGAGTCTCGGATCGGTTTTCTTTCTTGAATCTCGGATCGGTTTTTCTTATCGAGTCTCGGATTACTTTTACACAGGCTATCTGATTTCTTCTTTGCCTGATCTGATTAGCTCGACTGATCAGATCAACATATCTTCAGATCAATATATCAGAATAACATCTGGTAAGTACATCATATCAGGTTAGCATATCAGGTTATCATATCTGATCTTGATCACATCTGATCTCGATTAGTCTCATCTGTTCATCATCATATCTGATCTCGATCACGTCTGATCTTAATCAGTCTCATCTGCTCATCTTCTGATTTGCAACCTTCTCTTCTGATTTGCTGGCTTTAGCTTTTCTTCTCTTCTGATTTTTGCACAGCTCATCAGTTGACCCGGAACTCATCTAACTCATCTGATCTCGATTAGTCTCGTCTGCAGCCTCGTCTGATCTCAATCATCTACTTCTAATTCCGTGAGTTCCCCCTTAATTTGTTCTCCCGTTCCCCCTCAACTTGCTATCTGTAAATTATCTTGAATACCACAAGTTGATAATGTTTTGGCATATGGTATCAAAACTAAAATATCCCAACAAGGACGCCAAAACATTAAAATATATGCATTTTTAAAGAAACGGGTTTTCCTTTAAAAAGATCAGTTCAGGTGGTCACTCTGAAATTAGTGAACCTTTTGAACTCCTGCTCTGATACCACTTGTTAGGTATCAGTGCAGAGACGGGTTTTTTTAAAAAGATCAGTTCAGGTGTTCACTCTGAAATTAGTGAACTTTAGAACTCCCGCTCTGATACCACTTGTTAGGCCCCGGTGGAAAAACCCATTTTGCGCGTGCGAAAGCAAACATGACAAGTGATGCATATAAAAACAGGGGTGAAGGAATGGTGATTCCAGATTTTTCTCTTTTAAGCTCATGTGTTGTGTTTTGCTTATGATCGAATGTATATGACAAGATAAGAACGTAAAGCAGTAAACAACACAACAATGTATAGTGGTTCGAAGACTCAAGCTCCTACATCCACTCTCCCTGCTCCTAGGGAAATTCCTTCAAACACTTCCTAAGGTTTTCTGACTACCTCTGTAGTTTACTAACCTTTCTACTTTGAGCTTTCTGACTACCTCTGTAGTTTACTAACTCAAACTGGACTTATCACCCTCTCGGGCTCGCCTCTAGATATTTAACGAGTTCACACTCCAATCGGGACTTATCACCCTCTCTCGGGATTGCCTAACAACTACCTCACTTCACCACTAGTTATCTCTTACGAGAATGGGGTTTGGGTTTGGTGTTGTCTCCAACTATGGTGAGATTTTCCCTTACATTTGTTTAGACTCAATGCTAAGGTTGGGAAAATCTCTCTAAGCGTAGGATACATCGTGGGTTGCTTAGATTGAGTTCTAGAACACTCTTTGAATATATTTGTATATCTACAGACTTGTGTTCTAGGGTGGAAAAGCTTGAGTATATGTTCTTTTAGCTCTGTAGCATCGTTGTTATCTTCTTCGCACTTCCACACGTAATAATGTAGGAAGAACTTGTATTTATAGTGTGGATTTGAATGTTACCGTTGGAGAGAATCACATTTAAATCCATAATATTCTTTGTAAGTTCCGCAGCTTTTTAAGGCTGGTTGTCTTCCTCTCATTGGTCCACATCAGCTGGATTCCAACGGCTATATTCCTCAGTTTCTTCGCTTCGGAATATCCAGATATATCTTGAGCATTAAAGTAATTCTTGAGTCTTGATAATTATTGTGCCTTCAAGATCCTTTTTGTCTTCAACAAAGATCTTGATCTTACGAGTCTTGAGAGATATCTTGATTGATATCTTTGAGTCTTCATCTTTGAGTCTTGATTCTCGGTCTCACCGAAGTCTTGATTCTCGATCTCATCTTTTGAGTCTTGATTCTCGATTTCATCTTGAGTCTTCGAAAACTTCATTTTCATCTCGAGTCTTGAAACTTCAGTTCATCTTTGAAACTTAAGTTTCTTCGAAACTTCTTGAGTCTTGAAATCTATCCTGATCTATATCTGCTGACTATACATTGTGCAGATAACATCCTGAACACTCTAAAACTGAATCCTGACTCAACTATCAAGATTATCCTGAACATGTCATACTCAGGGGTTTTGGGATCTAATCAAAATCTTCTTTTATTAAATTCATTTCCCAACACTTTAAGTTGATGATATCATTTTGACAGGTAATGATCCTGTCATGCTTCGTCGTTTTATCAACCGGACTCATGCTGAATTCGCTATTAAGGATCTCGGCAAGCTCAACTACTTCCTTGGCTTAGAGGTTACCTATACCTCATCCGGCCTATTCGTTGGTCAATCGAAGTATGCTCGGGACATTTTAGAACATGCGAATATGCTCGAGTCAAAACCTACTGCCACACCTCTTGCCCCTGGTGAGGTGCTTGTGAGTACCGGTGCTTCTTTTAGTGATCCCACATTATACCGTTCTATAGTCGGGGCCTTGCAATATCTCACTATCACCCACCCCGATCTCTCCTATGCGGTAAACTTGGTCAGTCAGTTCCTCCATGCTCCAACTGAAGATCACTTCTCGGCAGTAAAACGGATTCTCCGTTATGTTAAGGGAACCATTCACTTTGGTCTCGATTTCACTCAACGTTCGGACTCCTCTATAGTCGGCTACTCCGATGCTGATTGGGCTAGTTGTGTCGAAACACGTCGATCGACATACGACTACTCTATCTTTCTCGGTGGAAATCTCGTCTCTTGGAGTGCCAAGAAACAATCAACTATGGCCCGTTCCAGCTGTGAGTCAGAATATCGTGCCTTAGCCAATGCCGCCTCTGAACTTATTTGGCTCACGAACCTACTTCGAGAGCTTAAAGCTCTTCCTCAATCTCGGCCCGTCCTCCTTTGTGATAATAAAAGTGCTTTGTTTCTTAGTCAGAATCCAGTCGCACACAAAAGAGCTAAACACATTGACATCGATTGTCACTTTGTTCGTGAGCTCGTTTCCTCCGGCCGGCTATCCACTCAGTTTGTTCCCTCTCATTTACAGCTGTCAGACATCTTCACCAAGAGTCTCTCCCGGCCTATTTTCGAATTTCTTCGATCCAAGCTTTGCGTTTGCTTGCACCCCACGCAACGCTTGCGGGGTGATAGTAAGGATTAGTCAATAATTGTAATACTAATTAGTGATTGTACTTAATTAGTGTATAAATTAGTGGACCGGTATTAAATGTATATATAGTTGACCGGCTTTTATTAGCTTCCTTGTATAGCTTGTAATTAACCCTTTATAATAGTACTAATCCTTAATCACTCATCATCAAGAGTGATATTCAAATCTCTCTACAAAGAACTATAGGATTTAAATATTAAAAGAGTTTTTGAATCCTTATCACAAAATAATAGAAATTTAAATAATTTTATAAAATGACAAATTAAATAAATAATTAAAAATATGTATATTTCTTTTATAAATCTGAAGGTATTACATTCTTAATTTACTGAAGCCCATACATTTTTCTTCCTTAACAATTTCCTACTGTAATTTAATGAATTGAAGCCTTCTTTTTCGAAAGTAACTTTTAAAACCAAAGGATTTAAACTTTAATACATTGAAATATTTTGAATAAAGTAAATGGATCATATGTGTGGCAATTGCCAATTTTCGAAAACTGCAACAATACTAAAAAGTATTGGGACTTTGAAGCAACAAAAATTGAACTTTGAACAATTGATGAATCAAAATTTGAACCTTAAATAAAATCCTTTTCGTCTAATTAAAAACCATGAAATTGGATAACATCCACACGATCTAGACTAAAAATAATTAAATCAATTAAAAGGTTAGGAAAAGGAAATTGTTACCACTTAAAAGTGGTTCATGATACTCTTCTGCTCCAGGGAAGAAAGTGAAAACTGATGTTTACGGTGAGACTTTTTTTTTTTTGTGATTTATTTTGTGAAAATTTACCACGTATTAAAAGAGCTGAGGGAAAAAGCTTTTGTTGAGCAAATCATATGGGATCAGATAAGTTGTTGAGCAAATCATGGGATCAAATTGAATACATGTTCTTCTATTTTAAATTTTTAATAAAAAACAAACTTGAGAAAAATATGATATCAAATCTCCAATAATATAGAAGACGTGCGTCTATACTTTTTAAAATATCAAACAAAACCGAAAGTTAAGAAGCTTGTGGAATAGAGTTTTGAAAACTGTACATAACATTCCTTTGTGTATTTAGTATCTACACATAGATATATATTTTAATAAATATATATTTTGAAAATATTTGATAATTTTAATTTTATTTTAGAGAAGTGAATATATTTATAAGTTTCAAAATACATGAAATATCTAAAATACTTAACGTGAATTTCAGGGGTGTTACAATCTACCCCCCTTGAAGAAAATTTCGTCCTCGAAATTTAACAACTTACTAACACCCCGCAAGTCTGGATTATTCGTTCAACTCTGAATCAACCCGTCTACACCCAATGTAAAATCAAAGTTTCCCATGTCAATCACATGAAAATCCGCGTTTAAGTTCTTTCCATCAAAATTCAAAACACTGCCCTTTAATTTTTCTTTCAACTACAATTGTTTTATCTGATGGCACACTAACCTCAACATTCTCATGACCATATAATCTTTATGACTACTTTATGCTCTAACAACTAAATTCATCTATTATCATATTTCTTATATTTTGATGCGAGATTCTATAGAATGTAATATGCATGTCATGTATATGTTAATGGAATAATCATGCTTCATATGGTTAATCTATGAATGTTTGTTTTCGAAAATAATGCACTTGGAACATGAGACCCTATGTTTAATGCACGTGTCATTTGGTAACATATATAGTCATAAATTGGTATTATCTTGTAACATGAAATAAAATGTATATGCATGCATATAGTATATTTTCTTTGGTATTACAATTAAGAATATATTTCGGGTCTTTAAAAAAAATTTAGCAGCTAGGCCATAAGATTTGATGAAATTACATAACCTGCAACTTGACTAATGGAAAATAAATAAATAAATAAATAAATAACGAATTCTTGAAAATAATCAACTATTTTAGAAAATCATGTCACAATCGAATATTTTGTCTTTCCAAAAGTGGTAAAAAGATTTTGTATTTTTCATTTAAAACCATGGAGCTAGGCTTACAATACTTACAAAACATGACATAATACTGCAAAAATAAAAGATTGAGTTTAACAAGAAAAAAAGGAATGTTAATGATTTTAAAAGAAGAGGGACGACACACCCCATTTTCAGTCCAGAAAAAAAAAGTCCATTATACGGTGATAAATATTTATGTATGGGTAAAAAGCTTTTCGATGAGAAAATCATGGAATCAGATTGAATATTCTTCTACTTTGAATAAAATAAATAACATGCTTTGAGAAATTTGAGGGCAAAGATACTTATTTGACCAATTAAAGGATTTGACAAAAAGGAATTCAAAATTTGGTAGTATAAAAGTATCGACCATGTAATTTTATGAACATTAACATAGTTTCGGCCATTAAAAAAAAAATTGGTCTTTGGACTTTTTAGAAAAATGAGAGATTTAGACATTAAAAATCAATTAAAGAATTGAAAATAATTACAAGAATTAAAAGATTTGTATGCTTCATAAAATTGAAATGTTTTGGCATAAAATAGTTGATTCATTATATACAAATTCATCAACTGAAAAAAAAAGAATCATTTGGCTATAAATATTTTGGCTAGTAATTAAAACAATCGTAGTCTATGGTAGCCTAAATAAACATGGTTTGGCTTGATTAATGACTGAAAACTGCATAATATAACTTCTTGAAACAAATCAAAAGGAGGAAGAAATAGCTTACTGAAAAATCTTGTTTGCTGATGATGTAAAGAGAGAGATTGTTTGCTAAAAAGAGAAGTATTTGTGCGAGATCTCAACATTCTTTTAAGATTGAAAAAATATTTTATGTAACCGCTTTGAAAAAGAGAATGTGTATATAAAGGGTGAGAAAAAAAAAGAATATTGGTTGAGAAAATTTTGGGATCATGTGAGTCATCTATCTTTAACGTTTTTTTTTCCTGAAACTTTAGTAAAATATATTTTGGAGAGCTAGTCAAAACATATTTTGAGATAATTGAGGATCAAGGTATCGGTAGGAATATAGAAAAACAAAATTTACCTTTATCTGCATATAAGTGCATCTATCATATCATATCTATAATTTGTTTAAAATAAATTATTTATAAATAATCTATAAGAATAATTTGTCTAGAATTTCTAACTTGAATTGTAGTATGTGATGCATGTCATATGACCATCTTTTCCATGATCAATGCGACTTGAAACTTAAATTGTAGCATGTGATGCATGTAATATATATCATTGATCAATGCAAAATGTCCTATGTAATATATAACATATTTTCTAGTGAAAATTGAGATTTGAATATTTCATGAAAATATTAAGATTTGATTCTTGTAGATAGAGATAACATGTTAAAATATATTTTTCATAAAATCTGTAGTTAAATTAGTAAATTTTAGAATAATTATTATTATCATTTTAAAGAAGGGAACATGAAAATCGAATTATAAAGATTTATGGACCTTAACATGTAAAATTAAATCAATGATTGAAATTTAATTTTAAATTTATTTATGGTATTAAATCTTGGATTTATGAAAAAAAAATTATACTTATCAAAGAGAAATCAAGAATTTCATAGAAATAAATTTTAAAACTAAATCTATAACCAATATTTGGAGACTTGATTTTGAAATTGCTCTATTTGAAATTGAAAAGGCATTTATGAACATTTATTTTAAAATCAATAATTATGATATTAATATTTTGGATTTACTAAATAGTTTTCATTTACGAGAGAAAAGTGAAGTATTATGGAAGATAAAGATTAAAATTCAAATATCCTTTTATTTTTTAAAATTATGAAAAGAAGTTGGAGGAAATTCTGGAATTTTGATAAAATATATCTTTTGTAAGTATTGAAATATAAATTTAAATTTTTTAAAAGTATTGAGAAAATGTCTTATGAAAGTTTTCAAAAAATAAATAAATAATAATAACTGTGTAGGTCCCGAACGGGTTATGTGAGGGCAGAAGTCTAGAGGGGAGGGGTGAATAGACTTAAAAAAACTTTTCGTCAGATCGGTGTCTGAAAGATAGCTTTGATCGAGTCTGCGAGTGAATCGATTTTGGTCTCGATAACCAACTTATCAACGCCGTATAAGGCGTATCAGCTTCAGAACTATCGATTAATCGATGTGTCGGAAGCTTTAAGTTTTACCCGTGAAAAACCAGTTTGTATAAATCAGATTCCAAGTTTTATCTTTTTATTCAGATGACAGAAATATCAGGTCCGATCAGATCAGAAGCTTGGTGCTATCTGATCTTAACTTAGAATATGTATGCGCTTTAAGATTGTGCGATGTGAGAGCGCTTAATCAAAGCAAAGAAGGCACACAAGATTTATAGTGGTTCGGACAAACCCGGTCCCCACGTCCCACTCTTCCCTTTCACAAGGGGCACCAACTTAACCGATTTAACCGATCGACTTAGTCTAGTGTGTTAGTCCAACACAAGACACCAACAGATGTTTTAAGAGTTCTCACTCAACCGATCCCGTAAATCAAGATTAGAAACCCTAGATCGAATCTTGCTAAACAACTTATCCTAACTTGGGGTTTGGGTAAGATTGTTGAGGTTCCAACTATGAAATCTTTCCTCAAGCATGCTGTTCAACTTTGATAGCTAGATGAAAAGATTTCTTGCTAAGAACTTATGGGATGAACACAATATAAAATAAGCTTGTTGTTGTGTTTCTTCGTATGAAATCGACTATAGTTTGAGCTTCGTGATTATGTTGTTTGTCCAAGCATTTCCGTATGTCACTCAAGAAGTGTGATCCCATATTTATAGACCTTGAGATCAAAGAGCCGTTGGAGAGCAATTTGAATCTCAAAGCTATTTTAGGTAATGAACTTGCAGTTTTGATGTGACGTCTTCAGAACGGCATGGCCGAAAAGCGTGAATGTATATTTTATAGCCGCTTTAGAAGAGCAACATCGAATCCCGCGAGTATCAGCTCTGTTCATACGTGTTTCTTCCTTATTGGATGGAAGCCTTGCTTTGCAGTGTTGTTCCTCCAACTAAGGTTGGTATTCATCTTGTTCAGATCGCAGACGTATGATAAGATGAAACATCAGTTTTCATCTTATGAGCTGATCTGATCAGTCTGAATCGATCACCCACCACGATGGAGTCTTCGGCGCTGTTGACTTAGCTTCAACCGGGCCGACTCACGCCGATGTAGGTCTTCCGTCCGATCTTCCGAAGTCATCCGATCTTCGAGTATTCTAAGTTTGAGCTTCATGACTTCCGAAGTTATCCGACAAGATCGATTCGATCCGATCTTCCGCTCGGTTTAAAGATTCCGCCTGTCTTGGATATCAGCTTTCTTCTGATTCTTCAGATCTGACCTATACATATTGAGTTCCCCCTCAATATGTGACCTATTTATTACATCAGTTTTTCTATACAATCATTATCAACTGGTCTCCTATAGCAGTAATGTAAACATCAGTCAGCTAACAGGTCTGACTGGTCCTATTACATGTGTTTTTGGAACTTTCATCAAAACTATAAATTTCCCAACAATTTCCCCCTTTTTGATGAAACCAAAACACTTGAGAAACCAAACAGTTGATAAGTATAGAACAGTTAAAGAGCAAGTAATCAGAAGACAAAGAGATTTTGTCTTGGGATCAGAAAAATAAACTTTTCATTAGATATGTTGATTACATGTTACATCAGAAAAGTTGAATTTAAAAGCAGCTGATCCCTAGACGTCTTCTGAATCTTCACTCCTTGGGCTTGTATCCTTCTGGCATTTCTCTTTGGTCTTGTGGAACGTTGAAAATCTGATAGAGTTTCCATTTGACATCGGTTATGCGCACTTGATCGGGTTATATGCGATTTGCTCAAGATGTCAAAGTAGAATCTCTCAAATGCCAACACAAATAAGCCATCTGCGCTTCTTCGAGTATACTAACAGATCATACTCTTGGCGAGATATCTTTACATTTATAAGCAGCTTCATTTTCCGAGATACTTGAAAGTCCGGATATTTATTCTCAGAACCGGTTGAGGAACTCATCATCCGGTGATTCTTCTTTGGAACAAGATCAAGGACAAAGGCATCAAGAAGCCATTCACTTCTCGATCTTATTCCATTCCTCAAACCTCTTGGCGTGTCAGTGCGGTTTTTGGTATGATCTCGCCGACTCTTGCCGGCAAACCGAGGTTACAAAGCGATTTTTCCAAATAATCCTTTCTTAGCCCTTGATTTGAACTTCGTTTCAACCCTTCTCCTTGTGCCCGTTTTTTCATCCTTCTTTCTTCTTCTTGATCATCCGCTCTTTGGACAATTTTACGGCTAGCTCCTTATCACCAGATCCGACTAGTCGCGTGGCTTCGGTGACTTTCCGGTCCGAGTAATCGGTCCAGATTTTGATGTCCCAAAGACCACTTGGCGGCCTTTCTTGCAATTGAGCTTTGTCCATGGGCCTTATCTTCGATGTGTCGATTGGTTTCTCGAGATCCTTCCCCTTTTTGGTTTGATCAAAAAAGCGCATTGAGGTGGGAAGTCGAGACCCAAAGTTGATTGACAATGCCTCGATTTAGATCATTAGCGAGATAAACACGAAGTTTGAGTCGTTAGATTCGAACAGTTGTAATGTCGGCTCTTTCTTGGCGGTTTCCATTGTAGCGAGAGAGTGTCCAAATCATTTTATCAAATTTCTCTTCGATAACTTTCGAGCCTTTTCTCGATGGCGTCGAAAAAGAAGATTGATTTTGATCCACTTGTTTTGACTTGTCATCAACGATTTTGTAAGTTCAGCGGATATGGTGGTCATGGATTGGGAGAACCGATCTCGATTGCTTCGATTTGTTTGAGATCGATTTGTCTCGATCGATTAAGACTCCCTCAATCTCTTCTTTCGTGGAGATCTTTGAGACAAGATCGATCTCCTCGAGTTGATCGATGGTGATTTGAGATGTAGGAATTGGATCCATCACTTGATCGAGTTCGATTGTTTGTGCCTCCGGTGGTTGGTCGTGAATCTGCAGACACCAGTTCCACTTTCATCAGCGGCTCGGCATTCACCATTTCGGCGTCATTTTTTCGAGCTTCTTGGCGATCTCGAACTTCTCTTCTTCCGGCAATTCCAACTTCCCGTGGATCGAGGCTTTCCGCATTTATCGGATATGAGCTCACCGATCCCACTTTGGCGGAACTTCCTCATATCGAAGTCAAAATCTGCGAACTCATCCGCGCCCACCCATCTGCTCAACAAGTAAGATAAGATCCGAGAAGCTTTTTAATCCGAGATCTCTCGGTGAGGATCTCCATGACTTCTTCTCTCGATAGCGGGATGGGCGACCCGGTTGTGGATCGTCTCATCAATCTCTCGTTCAATTCTTAGTCCGACCATTTTTCCAAATGATGGTCTTTGTTGATCTGGATCTGAAATTATCTGTCCCGATTCATTTGGATGAGATGTGGAAGCTTCCGGTTGTGCTTGAGTCGGCGGAAGTTATGCGATTGGTTCGACTGCAGTGGATTCTGCCAGTAGTGGCGATTGTATCTGGTTCGGAGTTCATGAGCGGTGAACTAGCGGTAGAGACATGCTTTCGGCGACCTTTAGTCCGGCGGTGAATCGGCTTGAGGTTGAGGAGAAGTAGATTTATCGACTTGTCTTCTACCTCGATCGTTACGAGCCCCCTCGGGTTGAGAAGCTTGCTGTCGATTACTGTTCTTTGTTGCGCAAAGATCGCTTCCGGGCGCTTTTTTCTTCTTCGACTCATCTTCTAGTCTTAGAGTCGTGGTAGGTTGCTTTTGCTTTCTTTGGCCTCTTCTCCGGGGCCTTCACGATTTCGTTTCTTTTTTTTGTGGAGCAACCGGTGTGGATGAGGCGGACTTCTTTGCTCTTTCCTTTCTTGATTTTTTTTGGAGTGGGCTCCTTGTCATCGTCTGGTGGCCCATATATAATCCCGAGTTGATGAGAGGAAGGCATTGTAGGACTTGATCCATTCTCGATTCCATTCGGCGCTTTGCGGTTTGTCTTTCAATATAATCGCAACCTTGTTGAGATTGTTGACTCTCTTTTTCGAAAAGACCGCCTCGATTCATCGACTCCAAATTTTTCGTGTTCTTGGAGCAAGATGGCTTTTCGAGAAGCCGTGCCAATTGATGTTCTCGAGCCCCATCAATTATTGCTTTGCCATCTTTGTACATTTTGACCGATGTGAGAGCATCTGGGCTAAATGAGATTCCCATGATCGTTCTTGATGTAATGTCAAAACAAAGAACTGTACTTTCTTTTGAGCATTGGCACGATGAATCCGGGGGTTGTCGATGTTTGTCTCGCCTCTTTAGAGCTCCTCTCTCGATTTCTTCATCCTCATTCTCCTCAGAGTGTGCGAGAGATTAAGCCCTTTGCGCAAGCTGAGCAGACAAGTGATGTCGCATTTGTCGATCGATTTCTTCTCCGTTGACCGACGACATCGGTTAAATCTCTGGGTTTTTTCAGATCCACACTCAAATTACGCAAGAATTGAAGTGCTTCATCTTGCATCACCGGATTGCGATGGAAAGCGGTAGCAATATGTTTCGATCCGGCCTTTTCTTCGAATTTGTTCCACCTCCATGGATTCGAGAATCCTCGGTGGTTCCAAACCGAACGAACTTATCCTCAAAGATCTTCGTTGCCAGCCCGCATAATTGCACATGATCTTTCCAAGTCCATGAGTGGCCATCTAGTGGCCATAGACTACATTAAATTTGTGAGATCAATATCATTCCATAAAAAAAAAGGCATAATCATAAATTCCGAAAAACAACATTTGAAAACAATGTTTTTAACGGAAAGAAAGATTCATCAAAGGCAAAAAAAATATTACCGCAAATTTTCGAAATTTTTTGAACTCTAAGAAATTTTTTGAAAACAAAATTTTTTTTTAACGAAAGAATGCAAAAGATTCATCATTTGATGAATCTTATAAAGAAAATATTACAATAAGACAAGATTTTGAAGATCAATCGTTTTGAAAAAAAGATTATGCGCTCAGTTGCGGTTTTGATCGTGTAAGTCGAATAAACGCCGCGTCACAAAAAAATTTTTTGGATTTAAAAAGCACGATCAAGTTGATCTTAATACATTCTTACGTCCGCATTAAATGATTTAAGAAACCGTCCTAAGGATCCTTTCTAAAAACAAATAATATCGATCTCTCCGATAAATAAGTAAGGAACAAGAAAGAAACTTCAGGTTGGTGATGTTATGTCGATCGATATTACGTCAATGTTGATTCCACTTTTTGATCTTAATCATTCGCCTTAAGAAATTTCCCCCGATCCTTTCAACCGATCTTTTCCGACATATTCGATATATCTTGAAACTGAGTTTCAAGATCTTTCCTCGATCGTCTCTTTCCGATCATGCTCCTCCTAATCGATTTTGGTTCCTTCATCCGATTCTTTTTCGATTATAGCCAATATATCGGATAAGAGTTTCAAGCTCGTGAATCTCTAGTCTATCATGCTCGTAGTCAGCTTTTGGTTCCTCATCGATTCTTTTTCAGTTAAGCCATTCTTGGGATAAGTGTTACCGCCAAAACTTAGTCTAGAGTAGTAGCTTCTATTCCCTAAGTAGATTGACATGTCAAATATCAATCAACCGTAGAATTTATCCAATTATCGATCAAGTGATTTCTACACATTTGTCCTTTTGATGCAAATTTCTCGGATAGGCTTCTTGAAATGGAAATTGCATTTGCATCCTTGCTTGACCTCTATAAATTGGACCAATGTTTTACACAACTTCACCCATTCACCATACTTATCTTCTTTGTAAGAATCATGTATCTTGGTGAACCCTTGTTTCCGTTGAGACTTCCTAAAACACTTTTACACCCTTTTTATATGATTTCATCTTCTCAAATCAACCCATTGCATCCCTTATTCTTTGTTTTCTTCATCATCTTTGATTTCACATACGATTCTTTGCAAAAAGCTTCTCTACCACCACAGTATGGCGGATCTGCTTTGTTGCAAATCGAGAAGACACTTCTCCTAACCGTATGCACCTTGTGTGTCTATCTCGATGATGTAACGGAAACCATCGGACTTAGTGCGGTATAAAATATCGACACATGTGCCCATGAGATCGATGACCAACTCTTTGGCACACGTGCTCCATTCAACAAATTGGAGAGCCCTATTACTTCTCCTTTTTAGGGCTCGTGCTTAGTAATCTGTCAATGCCGCTCTCACTTCACTTGGAGAGTCCATCGGTTTATGGCATGGGATTACCTTTCAAGCCCCCTCACCTTTAAGTGGGGAAAAAATGAGAAGCGTCGATTTCATAAAATCTCTCTCTCTTCCCTCATTAACACTTAACTAATGAGTTCGGGTTTGGGTTTGGATCACGAGTTTAGGGTTCTAGGTGTAGGATTTTGGTTAACATTTATGTCTTGACCTCCGGGTCTTCTTGTACTTGTAACTCGTAATGTAACCTCACCTTCGGGTTTTTATCAATGAAAAGTTACATTATTTCATCGTTGTGTAAATTCACCTTTCTTATGCGATTGTTTAGCTCTTAATCTCGAATCTTGCTTGTTGAATATCATTAAAACGAATCACAAAGAAATACTATAACCAAATTGATTTAATCGAGATAATCCTTTAAACCGAGCATTTTCCTTTAATCGATAAACCTTGAATCGATCGGTTCCTTTAAAACCGATAGACTTTAAATCGATAAACTAAAATCGATCGATTCCTTTGGATCGAGTAGCGTGTAAGTCGATCTATTTTTGCTTATCGATCTCTTGAGATCGATTAAGATACCAAACTCAACTGATTTCTCTCGATCCGTTAGTCTCTTAACCAAATTAGTTACGAGAACATTCCATCAAACATTTTCGGTGACATTTCTCCAAGATCTAGAAGTCCTAGCTCATTGCATAAATCTCTGAATCGATCTCGGCTAGTGGCTTGGTTAGAATATCGCCTATACGTATATCGGTATGAATCTTTTCCATTCTCGATATTCTTCTTTTCAACGTGATCTCTTATGAAGTGGTGTCGACATCTACATGCTTGCATCTTGTATGTAGAACCGGATTACGAGTGATTGCAATAGACTATTACTATCACGAGAATATAGGTGCGTTCTTAGCTACAATGTTGTAATCCTCACCGCCGATCGAGCGGAAGCGATTAGGAACAACAAACTTCCTGCAGACCATATATTACGCTTGTTTGTTGATGTCGCAAATCGATGTCGCTTCTTTTGAAAACCACGAGATCGCTTTTTACTTCCTAAGAACCGACATGTTCCTCGAGGTTGATTTTTCGTCGATCTTGCAACCTCCATAATCGAATCGAATACCCACTAAGCTCTAGATTATCATCGATGGGTAAAATAAACCAAGGTTTATTGTTCCTTCAGATACTTAAGAATCCGCTTAGTCGCTTTTAGTGGTGATCATTGGATTTGCACAAATCGCACATACACCTCATCGCGAAAGTGATATCCGGTCTGGCGGCGGTCGGTATAATAAAGATCCAATGAGAGCCCTATATTCCTTCCGATTTGTTTTCGATCGGCCTCATCTGGATCCATCTTGAATCCAAATATCATAGGAATTTTGGCTTCCTTACTATTTTGAATTCCAAACTTAGCCAAAAGATTCCTAGTGTACTTTTGCTTGGCGATGAATATCCCTTCCGAACTTTGTTTAACTTGGAGACCTAGAAAGTAATTCATCGACCCATCATGGACATCTCGAATTTCCCAGCATCGGTTCTTTGAATCTTTCACATAGGCTCTTGTTAGGAGATCCAAGATGATGTCGCCCACGTAAATCAAACCATCGAATATCTTCTCCATCTTCTATTCGAATAAGGTTACGTCCCAATCGCCCTTTAGTGAACCCACTTTCGATCAAGAATCGAGAGAGTGTATCATACCGGAGCTCATGAACTGTTTTCAAACCATAAAGAGCTTTTCTTAAACGATACACTTGGTTGCCCTTTTCAAAGCCCGGAGGTTGTTCGACATAAACTTCCTCCGCTAGTACCCCGCTTTAAGAAAGCACTCTTTTACGTCCATCCGATACACAAAGAACCCTCTCGTGGGAAGCATAAGCGAAACAAAAATGAATGGCTTCAAAGGCGGCGGCGATCGCAAAAGGTCTCATCGTAATCAATTCCTTCCGATTGTGAATACCCCTTAGCAACAAGTCTTGCCTTATTTCCGGTGATAACATTTTTCTCATCTCTCTTGTTCTTGAAGATCCATTTCGTGCCAATTACGTCTTGATGACCTGATTCCGCTCTACTAGTTCCCATACTTCATTTCTCTCTCGAACTGCTTCGGCTCCTCCTCCTGCATGGCTAGAATCCGGTTTATGTCTTGTAATGCTTCTCGATTGTAGTTGGTTCCTTCATAGACATAATAAAGAATATACATGGCACTTTCACCAATCGATGTCTAGTTTTAATTTTATCGACGGGTCTCCAATTATCGATCGGTTGGATGATTTGGTTATCCGAGTCCTTCTGCTCGATTTACGTCGGTTTTGAGAACATCGTCCGCTTTACGATAAAAATCTTATTACTAGTGATTGGGAGTGGTGCGGGTTATGGTCCACTTGATAAGAACAAGTCTCGGTGATGTTGGAATCATCATGTGTTTGATGTCTGCGTTCGTGAGAACTTCAGTTCCCCGAACCGGATGGTTCGATTCTTCTTATCTCGGTCAAATCGGCTTTTTTCATCGACGTTGTTCGTACCTTAGATCTCGATTGATCCGGTGAATCAGCTAGATCCGGAATGTAAATTGATACATTTACGATCCTTTTTCCTTGATCGTTAAATGATCCATTTTCCGAATATCGTGTTACGTAGATCGTACTTCTTGTTCTCGAGGCGATTTCTCTTGATCGTAAGATGCTTCATCAAAGGTTACATGGGTGTTTCTTCCACAACTAGGGTTCGTTTGTTGTAGACCACGAAGGCTTTTGCTAGATGAGGAATACCCTAGAAATATACCTCATCGGGACTTGGCCTCAAAAGTCTTCAACCGACTTTTCCCATTGTTGTGTATGAAAACACTTGCACCCAAAAACATGGAAGTAAGAAACACGAGGTTTTCGCGCCTTCCACGATTCATAGGGTGTTTTGTAGTGAGCCTTAGTCGAGAGACATCTGCTTCACAGATGGCATGGCAAATGTTGATTATTCGCCCGAAAAATTGATTTGGTATCGCATGTTCGGTAACATTGTTCGGCGAACTTTTTTTTGAGAGTTCTGTTTCTCCGCTCATTTACTCCATTCTCATTGTGGCGTCCTCGCAAATTGATGTTTCATCTTTGATACCAAACTTAGAGCAAAAATCGGTTATAAAAGAGTTCGAAATTTCAGTACCTTTATCGATCCGATTTTTACTATTGGCTGACACCCTTCTCATTTTGTAATCTTCTTAGCGGCTTCGGTATCTTGGTTGTCGCCTCATTCTTCTTATGTAAGAATATAACCCGTAAAAACTTGGAGTAGTCATCCACGATTACGAGTGTATTTAAGTCCGTTGAGATCGACCGGTGTAATCGGTCCAAACAGATCCATATGAAGCAAACGCGATAGATTCTGTTTGATCTTTGGTCCTAAATTCCTTTGAATGAAGCTTTGACCGATTTTCCTTCCGACATCAAGACATGTCCGATCCTTTGAGAACACTTCATTCGAAGTCCTTCCACTAGAGACATCGTAGCTATCTTATTAAGAGTTTTAAAGTTCGGATGGCTCATTCTTTTGTGCGAGCCAACTGCTACTTTTGGAACTCTTAACAATCGAGCACGCATTTCTTGGACAACTGTTCAATCACCGTGTAGATCGTCCCTTTTCTTGAACCCGATTAGCAATATCCGTTGAGTGACTCGATTCTTGATAGTGCATTGATCGATCGAGAACTCAACACCGAATCCGTTGTCGCAGAATTGTGATACCGATAATAGGTTGTGCTTGGACCTTCGACAAACGAGACTCCAGCCATTTGTACATCATCATTCTCTAAGGTTAGAACCCTTTGGTATAACCAAAGTTATCATCACCGAAGAGTACACGCGGGCCTTTCGTTCTATGTAGGAACCGAGGAGATGTTTGCTTCCGATCATGTGCCTTGAGCATCCACTATCGATGTACCGGATAGTTGCTTGCACACCTCTCCTTTGTTGGCGGACCACGCCAACCTCGCAATCGAATCGAGGCTTTAGGTACCCTTTCGGATTGGGTCCCGAGGGGTTAGGTTTGGATTTCGGGATCCATACAAACAGAGCACTTCTATTGTGATCGATCGATCGAAGGCTGATTTGTCTCCCATACTGTCAACATAATCATACTTATCCTCATATGCTTTCTCGATTTGTATGATTACTTGTGTGAACCTTGGATGACTTAGAAGACTTATGATTTATCTTTTCGGTTTGTCTTTTTTTATCCAATTGTGGTTCAAAAAAGTTCCCTAAATTTACGACTATAGGGGTAGTACGATCGCTACCATCAAAAGATTCATATCCTTTTCGCATAGATGGTTTTCGCAGTTTTCTGAAGCATGCTTATTAGGCGGTGACCTTGATTGGGGTCTCGATTAGACTTCCCTTTTGTAGGTTGTCTTTTTCGATTCCCCGATCTGTTGATCGAAGTTGAGGTCTCTTCGTAAGAACTGGTTCTTCCGTTGATTCTCTACCGATGCTTTACCAGGTTGGGGTCCATTTACGTTCCCTTTCGGTTAGGCACTTGCTTTACCTCGCTCAACCGGTCTCTTACCCCTATTAGATACAAGTTTAGCTTTTGGTGTCTCTTTTTCGAAATTGCCCCGATTACACCTTTACGAGATGAATCGATCGGGGCTTTTGAGGATGTGGAGGGTTTCTCATAGCCAAGTCCTCCTTATCAATCTTTACTCGAAAATAGGCGTTTATGTCTTTAACGGTTTGAGATGATTTTGAAAAAACATCTATTTTCTTCTGCAGATTATCCTCGAGAGGATTTCAGACTTTCATGCATTGGAATAGCTCATCGAATTTTGCTTGCAAGATTTTGAAGTCATCGACTTGTTGTCTGTTAATTTCCATCGTTCTTTGATCTGCTTTTTCTGATCGAAGCTTTAACCGAGAATTTTAAATTCCTCGATTACCTTCCGAAAGGTTTGGTGATCTAAGTTCAAAGGCTTTTCCGAGATCATTTTCTTTAGCAAAATTTGATTATTTCTAGTCCTCGGCTTATCATTCTCAAAACTCCACAATAGCATAAGTTTCTCTTTGCATTGGAGAGATCTTCAAGCAATTGCTTTCTGGTAGAAATTTGCTGGTCAATCTCCCGGCGAAAAAGCTAATGATAAAGTGTAGAAGCGAGCGAAGGGGTTTGGAGGTTACCTCGATTTGGTCCTCCCGCCATCGGCGAGTTCATCATCGTCCCGACGAGAATATCGATCTTCTTTTTCATAGAAGTCGGCGACACCTTTCTTGTCGATCGGTAAGTCTTCTCTGAGGAGAGTATCCGAGTCCTCGGGGGTGATAGGAATCGTCGATTCTGACGTGTCGGCAACCATGCTCTTCTTGTCTCTATCTGGTTGCTCTCTTTTGTTCCTCTTTTCTTCCCTCTCTCTTGGCGTCCGTGCAGGCGAATCTGTCTATAGTGACACAGCTTCTCACGATTGAAGCGCTCCTGGATCCACCGTTCCTTTCCTTCCGGTGAATCACTCATTCACAGTATGACCTATCGGTGATTTCCCTTTCGATAGTAGTCGAGTTTCTTCTATCGATTGGTTATCTCTTCCTTCCTTCGTCGACTATCTCTTTCCCTTTCATCTCTGGATCCCTCCGATCATCGATCGGGTTCTTTCGGAGATCTATTATGCGATCTCTATCTCGCCCTCGCTATGTTGATAGTCCTTATAGAATCTTCGATACTTACCAAGTTGTATATCGACTTCTCAAGCTTCCCGGTAAGCAACGCGATCCGTTTCGCTCGACTTAATATATTTCCAATGGGTTCATTGGCCTTTGTTCTGCTCTTGGTTGCCTTGAAAGCAATCGATTTTGAAGTCGAGGTTTCAAAGGGGACCTCGCCTTCATCGACTTGACCTCTTTCAATCGTGTCGAACTCGTGAGCTTTAAGACTCAAGAACAAGCTACTAGGTTTCATTCTTGAAATGTCCCGCAATCTTTGATTACCGTGACCTTCATGTCCCACTTCTTGGTGAGAGACCTTAGGATCTTATAGTTGATATCTTTATCGACATCTCTCTACCAAGTTCTCGAAGCTTGTTTATAGACATTGTAATTCTTCCATCGAGTTCGTTGATGGTTTTTTGGGCAACATCTTGATTTCTCGAACTTCACCATTAAACTTGAAGACTACCGTCTTTTTATCTGCTCATTTCCCTCGCAGATCTCGGCGGAGTATCCCACATTGCTTTTCGCAGATTTGAGATACTTAATCTTTTCTTTTGGTGACCTTATCCATTGTCTTCATGATGATATGTCTTACTGAATGGTGTCCGTAGTATGCGCTTTTTCTTTCTTACGTGTCCATCGTATTTTGGGCTTTTTTCGCATAAGACTTCACGTGGGAAAGTCCGGATCTCCTCCGATTGCGGGATTGTCGTAGTAAATGATGATGGGTCCTCTCTCGATGACTTCCATCATTCTCGCCAACGATCGAGCCTAGATGGTTGGACATATATATGGCCCAATCTGCATACTCATCAATTGAGAACTTCGGCAGATCATGATACATACCGGACGTGTTATCCATCTTTGAGTGATTTTGGAAAATGAATGAGTTTTTAAAATGGTTTTTCAAGATCGATTCGATTGAACCACAATGACCTGAGAGTCGTTGGTTCGGAAGAACCAACCGCTCTGATACCACTTGTAGGTCCCGAATCAGTTATGTGAAAGCGCGAAGTCTAGGGGGGTGAATAGACTTCGAAAAACTTTTCTTGCGGATCGGTGTCGCGGCGGATAGCTTTGATCGAGTCGCGAGTGAATCGGTTTGTCGATAACCAAACTTCTCAAACGCCCGGAAAGCGTAATCGATTCGGTAACTATCGATTAAGCGATGTGTCGGGAAGCTTTAAGTTTTACCCGTGAAAAACCAGTTTGTATAAATCGATTCCAAGTTTTATCTTTTTATTCGGATAGACGAAATATCAAATCGATCGGATCGAAGCTTGGTGCTATCGATCTTAACTTAGAATATGTATGCGCTTTTAAGATTGTGCGATGTGAGAGCGATTAATCAAAGCAAAGAAAGGCACACAAGATTTATAGTGGTTCGGACAAACCATCCCTCGTCCACTCTTCCCTTTCACAAGGGCACCAACTTAACCGACTTAACCGATTGGACTTAGTCTAGTGTGTTAGTCCAACACAAGACACCAACAACAGATGTTTTAAGAGTTCTCACTCAACCGATCCCAGAAATCAGTACTAGAAACCCTAGACTGAAATCTTGCTAAACAACTTATCCTAACTTGGGGGTTTGGGTAAGATTGTTGAGGTTCCAACTATGAAATCTTTCCTTGCGTACAAGCAGCCTGATAGCTAGATGAAAAGATTTCTTGCTAAGAACTTATGGGATGAACACAATATAAAATAAGCTTGTTGTTGTGTTCTTCGTGCGGAAATCTGACTATAGTTTGAGCTTCGTGATTATGTTGTTTGTCCAAGCATTTCCGTGTGTCACTCTGAAGTGTGATCCCATATTTATAGACCTTGAGATCAAAGAGCCGTTGGAGAGCAATTTGAATCTCAGGCTATTTTAGGTAGACTTGCAGGCTTGATGTGACGTGCTTCAGGAACGGCATGGCTGAAAGCGTGAATGTATATTTTATAGCCGTTTGAGAGAGCAACATCGAATCCCGCGAGTATCAGCTCTGTTCATACGTGTTTCTTCCTTATTGGATGGAAGCCTTGCTTTGCAGTGTTGTTCCTCCAACTAAGGTTGGTATTCATCTTGTTCAGATCGCAGACGTATGATAAGATGAAACATCAGTTTTCATCTTATGAGCTGATCCGATCGATCTGACCCGAATCGATCCACGATGGAATCTTCTGGCGCTGTTGACTTAGCTTCAACCGTGACTCCTACCGATGTAGGTCTTCTGGTCTGATCTTCTGGAAGTCATCTGATCTTCGAGTATTCTAAGTTTGAGCTTCATGACTTCCGCTGAGTTATCTGACAAGATCAGTTCGATCTGATCTTCCGTTCTGGTTTAGCATTCTTGCCCTGTCGGATATCAAGCTTTCTTCTGATTCTTCAGATCGACCTATACATATTGAGTTCCCCCTCAATATGTGACCTATTTATTACATCGGTTTTTCTATACAATCATTATCAATTTGGTCTCCTATAGCGAAGAATGTAAACATCGATCGAATAATGTGTCCGACCGGTCCTATTACATGTGTTTTTGGAACTTTCATCAAAACTATAAATTTCCCAACAAACTGACTTTGAGAAACTTAAGGAAAATATTTCATTTTATAAAATAACGAGATATGAAATCCCCGATGAAAAAGACGTGAGCATCATGTTTGAGAAACATGTAAAGAGTTATTCAAAGAAATTGCATCTACATGCATGTATCTTAATATAATATAAATACTAACTTCCTAAAAACATATATGATAAGAATGAACTTCAATATATATCTAAAATAAATAACTTAAGAATTTTCATCCAATGAATGTACTTTATGACATGTTATAACATAAAATCACTTTCGACTTTAAAATTGAACTTTAACTTGAGAATGTACTTTAGTCAATCTACGTCATATATTGTAATTTCATTTGATCATTATTATTTTTTTTGACCAAATAGTAAATATTTTATCAAGCTCAACCATTTCAATATAGTGAATCATATATCATGCGATCATCTTTTCCATGATCGATGTGAAAATGTGATGTAATTTTATGTCATACCTTATAGGAGTTGTAGCGGTGGGCGGTGGTGGATGCCGTAACTTATACTAAATACTGCATGATTTAAAAATTCTTTTGCACAAATAATTTTCTTGCCTCAAAAGTAAGGGTATATAATTTTTTTTTTAACAAATAATTTTTAAAAGACATAGTAAGTCTTTAAAAGAAGATTTTCTTTTTACAAGTCTACAAGAACGTAGACCTGCTCTGATACCATACTGTCACATCTCGATTTTTCATAGGCTTTTGAATACATTTTTAAATAGCAAATTAATCAAAAAATTCAAAATTGACTAAGCAGGCATACTTGAATTTAAACGTGGCAGTGGAAATAATTAATTTAGCTCAAAACGTATTTAAAGATTTTCAAAGACATCTAATGAAAAACATAGGTAAGAAGATTTGCAAAAAAGCTTAAAAATTCTTTAAGAAAAGTAAAGCAATAATATTAATTCGTATAAAAACTTGCAGCGAAATACTAAAAGCACTAGCCATTTCAAAAACCTAAACTCTAAACCTCTAAATAACATAGATTAATTTCAAAGGTAAACATAATTTTATTAAACAAAAGGAGATGTGACTCTAAATAAAAATACTTTCAATTTCTAAAGTTATTTATTAAAAACATAAACTTAACAGGACTTGATATTCAAAATAAATTCAGTTATTGTAATAGCAAAATTTAAGTAACCACTTGAGGCAATCCACCTCCCCCTCCACCGTGCTCCTTATTCTGTAAAATGTTAATGAGATTGGGATGAGCAAAACAACTAGCTCAGTGGGATTCCCTCACAATGTTATAATCAAATATAGCACATAAATAAAATCATCAACTCACATAACATGCATCATAATCATAATAACGAGTCAAGGATCTTTTCCATCCTGAATCGTATTGGTCAATCTGTATACGGTGGAGTTGCCCCCAAGGATCTTTTCCATCCTGGACCGAAGTCCCCGCAAATTACAACGATCTTTTCCATCGAGTAACCAAATAATTCAATATAGCATTCCACGTAAATCATGTAGTAAACAACAATTAAATTCACATGAATATTCAAAAATAACAAAGCAAGTAAAAATCCCACCTCGTATGAATGTCGTGGATGAAATGGATGCAAAAGTCACTTATTCCTCGTGGTCATCAATACCTAATATAGATAATTAAAATTAAATCCTCCAATTAAAATATTATACATCCTAATTAATTATTTTAAAACTAATTTTATAAATGCTAAACCTAGGGTTCATGTGGTCGAACTCTTAAATATATATATATTTTTTTACTGCAACCAATTTCCTCTTCAGACAAACACTATCGACTAATCCGAATCAATTTCCTCTGCATGAATCCGACTCCAAGACCCCCAAAATAATACCAATTATTAAAACCATTCATCCTATTAATTAATTAATCTTATTAAAAATAAGATTCGTAATCTAATATAGCCTAGTCATAAATCTTTTGTTCAAACAAACCCCATAAACTGTATTATCATTATCTATATTTCATAACTTATAATATCCAATTATTATAATAAAATAACAATCTCCATTCAACCTAAAAGTCCACATCTATAGCCATATTAGCTTCTTATTGTTTATGTACGTAACATTGACGACAGAAACATGATCTAGTAAAAGAATAATTGAAAAGATGATTTAATCATGAACAAAATTTTGAAGAATGGAAAAAATAAGTGAAAAGAATTACCAATGTTTCGTGCAGAGGAATGGCCGTGAAAGAATTTGGGATTTTGTGTGGTGAATGAAAATTTTAGGGTAAACTCTCATATGAATAGATGTATTAAAAATATGGACTTGGGCTTGAATGAGATAAGAACTACAAGATTTAAATATTAAAAGAGTTTTTGAATCCTTATCTCAAAATAATAGAAATTTAAATAATTTTATAAAATGACAAGTTAAATAAATAATTAAAAATATGTATATTTCTTTTATAAATCTGAAGGTATTACATTCTTAATTTACTAAAGCCCATACATTTTTCTTCCTTAACAATTTCCTACTGTAATTTAATGAATTGAAGCCTTCTTTTTCGAAAGTAACTTTTAAAACCAAAAGATTTAAACTTTAATACATTGAAATATTTTGAATAAAGTAAATGGATCATATGTGTGGCAATTGCCAATTTTCGAAAACTACAACAGTACTAAAAAGTGTTGGGACTTTGAAGCAACAAAAATTGAACTTTGAACAATTGATGAATCAAAATTTGAACCTTAAATAAAATCCTTTTCGTCTAATTAAAAACCATGAAATTGGATAACATCCACACGATCTTGACTAAAAATAATTAAATCAATTAAAAGGTTAGGAAAAGGAAATTGTTACCACTTAAAAGAAGTGGTTCATGATACTCTTCTGCTCCAAGGAAGAAAGTGAAAACTGATGTTTACGGTGAGACATATTTTTTTTGTGATTTATTTTGTGAAAATTTACCACGTATTAAAAGAGCTGAGGGAAAAAGCTTTTGTTGAGCAAATCATATGGGATCAGATAAGTTGTTGAGCAAATCATGGGATCAAATTGAATACATGTTCTTCTATTTTAAATTTTTAATAAAAAACAAACTTGAGAAAAATATGATATCAAATCTCCAATAATATAGAAGACGTGCGTCTATACTTTTTAAAATATCAAACAAAACCGAAAGTTAAGAAGCTTGTGGAATAGAGTTTTGAAAACTGTACATAACATTCCTTTGTGTATTTAGTATCTACACATAGATATATATTTTAATAAATATATATTTTGAAAATATTTGATAATTTTAATTTTATTTTAGAGAAGTGAATACATTTATAAGTTTCAAAATACATGAAATATCTAAAATACTTAACGTGAATTTTAGGGGTGTTACAGATACTACTACCCACGGATAACATCAGGTCGATTTTATTTTTAATTCTTTAATGTTTGCTAAAATAGTCAACTACTACATCCGTTCTCTTTTTATTTGATCAAACCAAAATGATATGAAAAAATTGTTTATTAATATAAGAGGGTTAAAGTTGTTTTTGTTGAGGGTGATTTGATCATTTTAAGAGAATGAGATAAAAATACCCCCTCCGTCCCATAGATTATGTAACTCTTTCAATTTTGTTGTTCCAAAGTTAATGTAATATTTCCTAAAATGAAAATACCCATTTTAACTCACACTCTTCAAATACTCACTTATTTATCATATGTCTCTCTCTCGTACCCTCAATACTTTATCACTTTATCACATTTAATAAATATTATTCTACTCTTCAATAAAATTGATTTCTCCTTTCTACCCCCAACACTGTATCACAAAATTTTCATGAACAGTAAGAATTACATAAACTATGAGACAGAGAGAGTAATATTTTTAGCGTAGATATTAGTGACATGCAGGGACGCATTCAGAAAATTTTCACAATGGAGACATAAAACATATATAAATAATAAATTCTTATCTGCACCAAGTGCACTGTACAATTCAAATACATTTTTAAAATGTGCGCATTTCATTGTAAAAAAAATGCTTCAGAAAAATAAATTGCATATTTCAAAAATGAACTTGAATTGCACAGTGCACCCGGTGCACACGAGACCTACTCTATTCAAATATAAAACATATTAAGAAATTTTCAACTACATATAGCAACTAAAATCTATTACAATTGAAACCTATTAATTTTCATAGGTACGATAATTTTTTTAATAATAAGTATAATATATATAAAAAATAATAGTAAAAAAATTTCATTGGTGCACATGTCCCATATTGAGTAGCATAACTCCGTCATTGGTGACATGAGATGTAATTTAGAAATATTTATAAGAAGTTTGTTTTTTAGACGGTAAAATTACCTTTTACAAATTATGGAATGGAAAACTAAATAAAGATATGCATTTTTGAATTTTAAGTAATAAAAAATAAAACTTAGTGAGTAATATTTTAAGAATTTTGAGGTAAATTCTTAATTGTTGGTATCGGGTAAATGAGTTTAACGAGTCTCACACGTGTAGGGAGGGGGGGGGGGAGAGAATACACGTGTACAGTTTTTTGAAACTTTTCTTAAAATCTTTTATGATCAGTGAGTCAGACAACTGAGGTTTAAGCATTGAATAGAACAAACACCCTGAGTTCAAGTCTACTGAGAAGTGAACCCTGAGCAGTTTTCATTACTACAAATATACTCAATTGATTTTAGAGTGCAAATGTCATGAATAGCTTTGCACAGATAACTGTGTTACTGAATGTTTAAGTAAGATGTTCCGTTTGCTAGCTATATACACTAGCTATTAAGGTGCGAAAAGTGTAGACCCTAAGTTTAAACTCGTTTTACTTATTGAAAATTACTTTACTTAGTTCATAAAACTGTGATTAAGGATGTGATTCAATTCATGCAGATTTCAGTGGTTAGGTACCAAGCTTAAATGGAAAAAGCCTTTATATGCTTTTAGTGAAATGATGCAGTATGATATTGTTAGTATTAGTGTCCTAGAGACAATCTATTGTAAGGACATAATACTCAGATAATATTCAGTGTTGGTTTAATATTATTGATTATTTAATATTAAATGTATGACATTACACTTATTATAATATTATGTTTGATTGTTTGCATTTGTTCTTATCTGTGTTCCCCTGAATCACTGTTGTCATTGAGTATGTGAGAACTCAGATGACTTAAGCATGATTTTCAAATAGCCCCGATCAATGATCATCAAGAAATGGATATTGATGATGCAATGAAGATTGGTGTGCGATCTGCATCATACTCTTGGAGAGTGTAGTAAGATCTCACTTATTACGAGATACTAGGCATCTCATGATGGATTCACAAATACCTTAGAGGGTATTGGTATACCCATCCGAGAAACCGTTTGATGTAGTTCCACTATATGTGTCTACTAGTGTCTCGGTTAGTGGGAGCTATGCGATACTCCTTTAACTTGAGGTCAATACGCACGACATGTGTGGAGTGATGAACTTTGACCATGACCGACGCTTGCACCCATCTATGGGTAGATATGGCTTGAATTGGGTTCATCACAAAGTGCATGTTGGGGTTATACTGAAAAGTATGCTTTTACTTTGTATAACCAAATTGAATTTCTTATTTATTTTACTGAAATAAATTATTTATCACATGCTGTATTAAATATGAATGAATGTTATATATATTTACTGCATACCCATTCGATAAAGTCATTACGTGTTACGTTGTAGTTAATTTGGTGATACCAGATCACAGAATATCAAATTAACAGTTCCTCGTGACTAAGTACAAATTCACAACCCAAATGGAAATGAACAACCCATCAAGAAAGGTTGAAGTGTAAGGCTCAGATTGACTTGTCTTGACCAAGAGATTACACTAGTGCATTATGATGCGCTGAAAAGGACCTACAGGAGGATAAATTCTCCGGCACTGAATATACAAGAATTAGACCTCAGTGGTTTGTTATTTCTTAATCTTCGTCCCTTAAATAGGATCGTGTGAAATTAATAACTATTGCTTTGATTTATGATGGGAAGAGAATCAATGTGATATGATACCTTGTATCTTGGGCAATGTTATTAATTACATGACGATTGCTAAGATTTAATACAGAGAATCGCGTGCAAGTACGACTTGCTTGATTTGTCCCCTTGGTTTGCTCATAATCTTTATCATACCAAATCTTGCAAGTGGAAATTTATTTCTGGTATGGATAATAATGTTGAGCTGTCTTTACTCCAAGGACAAATATATTAATTAATATAAAGTCTGTTCAGTGGCTTAATTAATTAATGGACTAAGATAATCTTAAACGCGGGAAATAATAACCGAGAGCCATATTATTGTGAAGTCGTAATGTGGGTTAAGATGGATAGTTCAATATTAATTTTATTGTGAAGTAAATTAATATTAATGGGCTTGAATAATATTTTGGCTAAATATTAAAGCTTCATAGCCCATTGGAGGCTCAATCTCAATTCTCATAAAGGCCCCTCAAATAGCCCAAACTAAAGTCCAATTAATGAAAAGGAGAAGAAAATATTTTGCCTTATTATTCCTCATAAATTTTCGAAAATAATGGATAGGAAGAGAGAAGAGATTTTCTTGGAAAGAATTTATGAGATATGTATTCTTGGAATACAAGTTTATCCCATAAATTCAAGAAAAGTCAAAGATCCTATTTCTTTCCTAACTAATTATTTTTTTCAAAAATTTCCTTAATATTAGGAGGTGGGATTTTGTGGAATATTTTGAATATGGAGAAAATAATATATTATATATATTCAAGATTTTTTGATGATCAAGAAAAAAAATTTCCCATCTTATTCCTAGGTCAAAATTTTCGACCACCCTAGTATTATAAATAGGGGATGAATTTTTCATCCCCAAGTGCAATTTCATGTGTTGGAAAAATTAGAAATCCACAAAGGTGGTGGCCAAATATTTTAATTTTCTCCTTTAAGATTAAAACCGTTCGTTGATAATCCTCCCACCGAATTACGTTCATGGACGTGGGATATATTTGAGAAGGCACTTTGGGTTGATCCATCATCTCAACGGTTGTCTCTATGAGAGGTTAGTATTTACGTAATTCCTAGATTCCGCATGCTTAGGATTTACATGAATTACGTGTACGCATGATGTTTATTTGTTTATTAATTATTATGTTGAATTGGTTTAGGATTAATTCATGTTAGTAATTAATTGATTAATTTAAAAATATATTTAAATTCAACTCGAATAGATCCGGGCACCCCTAATTTCCCAACAATGCATGTGCGTGGTAGTTGAGCCAAGAAAAGGATTCATTCCTCAAAGTGGATTTAGAGAGAATACTCATCTTCTCATCATAATTGGATCAAAGTCATTGGCCAATGCACGTCAACTTGAACTTTGTGGCCAAGTGTGCCATAAGTGATCAATTAGTGATTAGAGATAAAATGATTAAGTTATTTGAATAGACATTTCATCATGTTCAAGACTTAATCGAGTATTCGCGAATGAAAGGAGGAAATCGTAATAGCCCATGTTTTAGTTACAGGTAGTTGCACATTTTCTCGCAACGTACCTCATATATTGAGAATGTCTGATTTATTATCTAGGGTTCAATTAAGACCGTTAGTTTGACTAATCACTCAGTATATGAGGGCCTATGGGTCACACAACAAGTAATGGTTGTTTACTGATTAGAGTTGGTTGATTAAATGTTAAATTATATTTAATATTTAATTTATGGAGAAGTAATTAATAATAGATTAATTTGGAATTAATTATTATTAATGTTTAATTAAATTGGATTTAATTAAATAAGAATTCCCAATAATAATATTTGTAATATTATTGTAGGATTTAATATATATGGAAATAAATCGTAGAGATTTGTCATATATGGAATTTAAATCCGTAGAGATTTATGTGTGGGAAATAAATCTAAGATATTTATTTAAATAAAGATTAGGAATTTTATTTCCCAATAAGGTTAGCTTGAGATTTAAGCTAGGTCTCTCCTATATATATGACCTCTTGGGAATTCATAATACGTGAGTTTCATATTTTCTCCATAAAATCTCTAAGTTAGAATTTTCCTAGCAAATTCATCTCGGTGATTCAACGCTGGCAAATCTGTGCAGATTAGTAAACGACTGTTACATGGATACCACAGTTGAGGAACCCGTGTACGAATTGCTGTAAGAATTCTGTTTACGTTTACTCGTATTTAATTATGCAATTAACTGTTCGTTGTTGGTGAACTTTAATTTCCGCTGCACATGTATTACGTGTTTATGTGCCTCTAAATTTCAACAGTGGTATCAGAGCTCAGACTCTTTGTTTTAATTGCATGAATTAAAATTGGTTTTATAAATAATTAATTTTTTTATGAAACCGGGGCAAGACTTTTGTTGGACAAAAGGACTGCACCCCTTTTATTTGTTTAATTCGCGTCGCTCATCTTCTTCGCACGAACACCTTGTTCTGGGGATTTCTAGGAAAACCCCCTTCGCCGCCGCCGCTAAGTCTTCTAGTTTTGTGGTTCGCAGCGACGAGGCTTGAGTCGGCGGCCTCGCACTGCAACTCGCGTCGATCGCGCGATCCCACATCTCCCGTCGCACATAATCGTCCTTTTCGCCGCGATTTGAGAGCGATTCCTCTGGTTTCGCCTCTTTTCACGGCGATGGGTCCTCAATATTGTCTCGAATCGCGGCGGTGCGCCACCGATTCGCTTCGATTTGAGCCACGATTGCATGAATCCCTTCGAGACTTGACCTTGTGTGTCCATCCCGATTCGATTCTTGGCGACGCGTCACCAAAATCGAGATAAATCAGTGGCGGCGTGCCACCGATTTGACCTCGTCCTCGTTCTGGTTTCGAACCAGTTCGTGATAAGAAAGGGGGACCGCGGCTTCCGCGCGTGCCCCACCCATCTGTATTATTTAAAGTGACGAGTCGCCCGTGCCGCCCGATGAGCGATGGCGGCAACTCACACCTGCTCGTATGATGGCGATAACTCACGCCTGCTCGCCGACTAACTTTGCTCGGTTTTGAATCGATGTTTGTTGGTTTCTTCTGTTTGGGCAGTTTTGATTGATTGTGTAATTCTGGGAATTGCTCGATTGTTTCTGGGTTTGGAACTGGTTAAATTGAAATCTGATTAAACTCTGATGATTGGAACCGTTTTGGGAATTTTTTTGAATAATTCTGATAAACTGATGAATTGTTGGATGTTTGATTTGGATGACCAGATCGAAAAAAGGTTTTGGAAACCGGGCGATGATGAAGGGAAAGGGTGTGCCAAAATTGGATTTAGGACAAGCCCTTCCGTGCAGTTTTCGAAACTTGCACATGAGCCCTTAACAAATAAAAGAATTAAAATTTGATTTAAAATTAATAAAATTAATTTTAAGATCTGTAATAAAATTTGATTTTATTTTATAATTAATTGGATTAATTATTAATGTTTAATAATTTTAAAATTGGATTTTAAGATTCGTTTTAAAGGAATTATTAAATCCCACTTGGTTAACTTATTGTTTTATTAAATATTTCTTAACGCTTTTATAGTCCGCATTATAACTGTTTGGGTAGGCGGCGCCCAATAAATGTCGGACCGTATTAATTGTTTGGGTAGACGGCGCCCATATAAATGTTAGTCCGTATGAAATCATGTTTGGGTAGGCGGCGCCCAATAATTGCTCAAATGTGATATAGATTAACATGTTGGATCTCAATTAAGCAATTAATACCCCGCCTTTGAAAATGTTCCTCACTAAAATATGGTTTTCTCATTAATTTGATAAGATGTCTTCCATCAAAATTAAAAGTAAACCGGAGATTTCTTTCCAATGAGTACTTAAAGACTCTCGTCTTTTGCTCGGATCTACATCTAACGAGACTTTTATAGGGACATGTAATGTCGCCACTTGATGGTTGTAAACCAACTTAACTTCGTTTCGCTAGCCCTCGCGGGGAACAAAGGGTAAGTGACATCAGTCGAACTAGGTTCGACAGACTAGGAGTTGCAGTTTTGCAATTGGTTTGGAGACCTACCAGTTATGCTATTGACATGATCAGCCCTCACTGGGATTATTGTGGTAGTAATGTGGTTCCTAGTCCATTATGATTTATATTAGATATAAATTCGTACTTTTCCGATGAGGTCGTTAAGTATGTGAAAATAATGGAAACAAAACAAAATAAATTTAAAGGCCATATTTATTTTAATTGCTGAATATTCATCATAGGAATTATGTGTTTTAATTCCCGTTTTATTTTATTTCTCTAGGATTGTTGAAATGAATAACTTGTCATTGAGAAGCATTGTGGAAACGAACAAATTGGCTGGGCCAAACTTTCTCGACTGGCACCGAAATGTTTGTTTGGTGCTCAGGCAAGAAAAGATTGACTATGTGTTGGACACGCCAATCCCTGCTACCCCGGAGGCTGGTACTGAAGAGGCTGAGGCGTTTGACGCCGCAGCTCAGAAGAAACATCAAGAGGATGCTTCCCAGGCTCAGTGTGTTATGACTTCCGAATTGCAAAGGCAGCATGAGAAGATGCTTCCAGAGATGATTAAGCATCTGAAGGATCTCTTTGATTCTGAATCTCGTTCCGAGATTTATGAAGTGATGAGAGATCTGTTTAGATGCTGATTGTCTGAGGGACGGAAGGTTTCTCCTCATGTGTTAAAGATGATTGGGCTAATCGAGAAACTTGGTCGCCTGGGCATTGAGCTCAAGACCAATGTTGCTATTTATGCCATTCTTCAGTCACTTTCCGATTCATATTCAAGTTTCGTAGTAAACTTCAATATGAATAAGATGGAATCGACTATGCCCGAGCTGCATAACATGCTAAAGACCTTTGAGTCTTCCGCTGCTAAGGAAAAACCCGTGCTCATGGTGAGTGCCTCTACTTCTTCTGCTCCGAAAGGAAAGAAGAAGCGAATGGGTAAGACAAAGAAAGGCTCCAAGCCAAACTTCCTTAAGCCTAAAGGTGGAATTCAGAAGAGGGAGAGGGTGGATAAGGATGTATGCCTCCACTGCAAGCAGAAGGGGCATTGGAAGAAGGACTGTAAGGTTCTAGTAGCTGAAAAGAAGACACAAGGTATCTCAGCCACTGGAATAGGTATGTTTGTCTTTGAGATAAACATATCCACAAATGATACTAACTGCTGGGTATTAGATACCGGTTGTGGCTCACACATTTGTACAAATGTGCAGGGTCTCAAGAATAGCAGGGCAGTTAGGCCGGGTGAAGTCGCTTTACATGTTGGGAATGGAGCAAGAGTTGCTGCTGAACGTGTTGGCGTTTACGTTTTAGATTTACTCTCTGGTTTTAGACTTGAACTGAATAATTGTTATTTTGTTCCTTCTATTACCAGCAACATTATTTCTATTTCGATGTTGGATATTGAAGGTTTTTCCTTTCATTTTGCAAACAATAATTGTTATTTTTCGCTTAATGGTGATGTGTATGGAAATGCTCCTTTATCTAATGGTTTATACTTGTTGCATTGTGGATATAATATTCTTAATATACAAAACAAACGACTCAAACTTAGTAATCATGAAAACCCGACTTACTTGTGGCATTGTAGGCTTGGTCATGCAAATGAGAATAGAATTTCAAGGTTAAGAAAGTTAGACTACTTAACCCCATTCGACTTTGAGTCTTATGAAAATTGTGAATCTTGTCTCAAGGGCAAAATGACCAACAAACCCTTCTCTGGGAAAGGGGTTCGTGCCAAAGAAGTTCTAGAGTTGATCCACAGTGATGTTTGTGGACCATTGCCTACCCTAGCTAGGGGGCACATCGGCTACTTAATAACTTTTACTGATGATTTCTCTAGATTCGGGTATGTGTATCTGATGAAACACAAATTTGAATCTTTTGAGAAGTTCAAAGAGTATAAAGCTGAAGTAGAGAAGCATCTTGGTAAGAGTATTAAGACTCTTCAATCAGATCGAGGAGGAGAATATCTTAGCCATGAATTCACTGATTATCTGAAGTTGCATGGAATCCAATCACAATGGACTCCTCCCGGCACACCCCAAATGAATGGAGTGTCCGAGAGGAGAAATCAAACCTTGTTGGACATGGTAAGGTCCATGTTGAGTTTTTCCTCTCTTTCAACATTCTTATGGGGATACGCACTCCAAACCTCAATCTACATTATGAATATGATTCCATCCAAATCAGTTGAGCATACGCCATACGAGCTATGGCATGGCAAGAAGCCAAATTTCTCTCACAGGAGAACGTGGGGCTACCCCGCATTTGTGAAGAAAATGCTCACTGATAAGTTGGAATCAAAAGGTGAAAAGGGTTACTTTTTGGGATATCCTAAGGAGACTAGAGGATGTTATTTCTATCTCCCTGAGAAACAAACAGTGGTTATTTCTAGGCAAGCCAAATTTCTTGAAGAAGACTACGTCTTCAAGGAACAAGACCGTAAGACAATAGAACTTGAAGAAATTCAAGAACCACAAATTAACAAGGAGACTGATGTCTTGTCAAAGCAACATGACAAAGAATTAGTGGGAGCATTCAACAGCTCACATGGTGGAAGTTTATCACTAAGTGATCCTCTTTCAGCCAGTGGGAGCGTAATTGGAGTTGCATTGCCCGAGCAACGAACTCCAAGTAGGCTGAATGAGAACAACATAGTTCAAACTCCTGCTCAAGAGGCATTCAGAAGTGCTCAAGAAGCATCCAGAAGTGTCGCTCTTGAGACCTCCCCGGTCGACGATGAAATCGCTGTACCATAAAATTTTTATGATCAGAATGTGCAGCCTGAACAACCACAACTCCCTAAGTCCACTAGAGTTCATAATCCGATCACCAGATATTATGGTTTCCTCATGGAGGAACATGATGACGTGGAGATCCCGGATAAAAATGAACCTAGAACTTACACTGAGGCAACATTAGATGTTGACTAAAAGAAGTGGCATGAAGCCATGAAATCCGAGATGGACTCGATGTACGTCAATCAAGTTTGGGACTTGGTTGAATTGCCAAAAGGAGTTAGACCCATAGGTTGCAAATGGGTCTTCAAGCGTAAGACTGATGCAAATGGCAAAGTACAAACCTACAAGGCTAGGTTGGTGGCGAAAGGTTATAGTCAGTGCGAAGGCATTGACTATGACGAGACTTTCTCACCAGTTGCTAAGATCAAGTCCATTCGAATTTTACTTGTGGTAGCGGCACACCTAGATTATGAGATTTGACAGATGGACATCAAAACAACTTTCCTCAATGGGAACATTGATAAGGAAGTGTTTATGACTCAACCTGAAGGTTTCATATCAAAGCCAAAATCTAATCTTGTGCGCAAGCTTAAACGATCCATTTAAGGATTGAAGCAAGCTTGTAGGAGTTGGAATATCCGATTTGATGAGGCTGTTAAATCATTTGACTTCATCATAAACTCGAAAGATCTGTTCGTCTATCGGAAATACAATGGGAAGAATATTGTCTTCATAGTTGTGTATGTCGATGACATACTCATTATGGGAAACAGTATCCCACTCATGCAGTCCGTGAAAGAATGATTGTCAAAGATCTTCATGATGAAGGATCTTGGTGAAGCCTGCTACATCTTAGAGATCAAGATCCATAGGGATAGATCCAAGAAGATGTTGGGGCTGTCACAGTCCACCTATGTAGACAAGGTGTTGAAGCGATTTGCGATGGATAACTCTAAGAGAGGTTCTCTACCGGCATGTCATGGGATAAAGCTGTCTAAGAAGGATTGTCCTTCTACAGACACTGATATCCAACGCATGAAGGACATACCATATGCATCTGCAATTGGATCCATCATGTACGCCATGACCTGCACTAGGCCAGATGTGGCCTTCGCTGTCAGTACTACTGGTAGATACCAACAGAATCCGGGTGAACCTCACTGGATTGCTGTCAAGAACATTCTTATGTACCTCAGACGTACTAAAGATTGCTTTCTGGTCTACGAAGGACAGTCAGAGCTGGTTGCCACTGGCTATGCTGACGCAAGTTTCCAATCTGACTGTGATGATTACAAATATCAGTCAGGCTATGTGTTCACTCTCAATGGTGTGGCGTTTAGTTGGAATAGTTCCAAACAAGAGACTACCGCGGATTCAACAACCGAAGCTGAGTACATTTGTTGGTCCTGGTGTAACGAGTTTTACACGTGTATGGGGGGGGAATACACGTGTTCAGTTATTTTTAAAACTTTTCTTTACTGAAATCAGTAGGGTCAGGATGTCCTGAGAATTAGCCCTGAGAAGCACAAGTTGCCCTGAGTCAAAGTCTACTGAGATAGTGATCCTTAGTAGCTTTCAGTAGCATCAGATTAGCCCAACTGATTCTGAGATTTTATCAGAGTCCTGAGAAGCTTGGATCAGATAACTATCTTACTGAATACTCAGTAGAGTTTGTTCAGTTTGGTAATTATCTGTTCTAGCTTATCAAGGGTGCAGAATGTGTTGGCCCTACTCGTTTTATCTTGCTGAAAATCTTTTCCTTAATAAATCAGTGGTTAAGGCTGTGATCAATTCAATGCAGGTTCAGTGGATTGATTCCAACTGAATATCAGGAAGATCAGTGCTTTTAGTGAAAAACATGCAACAATTAAAATGCAAAACAGAAAGCAAACAACACAGCAAGTTATAGTGGTTCAGAGGCAAGGCTCCTACGCCCACTCTCTCTGATCCTCAGATAAATTCCTTAACACACTACTACTACTTCCTAAAGCTTTCAGACTGAACTCAGCAGCTTACTAACTTTTTACACTGAGTTTTCTGGCTGACTACTGCAGCTTACTAACTCAACACACACAAGCTTTCAGACTGTCTCAAACAGCCTACTAACTTCTTCTCTTGAGTTTTCTGGCTGAACACAACTGCAGCTTACTCACTCTTTACAACTCTTACTCTCCAACAATCACACACTCAAACTACCTAACAATAGGGTTTGGGGTTTGGTTGGTTTCCAACTAGGGTGAGATATCCTTTGACAATAAGAACAAATTCAAAGGCTAGAATATCTCTTACTAAGCTTTGGATATTTAACAATACTAGGCTTAGTGAATGAGCTCTCTTCAATTTGAAACACTTGGGAAATCTTAGGTTTTTCGAGTGCTTCAATTTGCAAGAATACGAATGAGCTCTGGAGTTGCTTGATTTCCCGTAACCTTGCAACGGTGAAGGTCAATGGTATTTATAGGCAACTCTCCAAGGTCACTCTTGAAAAACTATCCGTTGGAAGATATAACATCAAGGGTTTCCTCTTTTGGTTATTGATGAACGACTATTTTAGGGTTTGAACGCACCCTTGCATGTATTAGGAAATATGCAGCCACGTAGCCAATCACCAACTTCTGTGAACTGGAAGATATCAGCCCTGACATTTCTCAGTGAGATGTCGCTTTTAGTGTCAGTAAAGTATGTTTGTTGTTGCCTCCTCATTGGTTGGAATCTACCTTTGAACAGAGACAAACAAAACGACTCTATTTAGGTCAACCTTATTGAGCTGATATGTTCCTTAATGTCCACGAATGTCTAACATTCTGTTTGTTTGTACTAAGAATGGACATAACACTATTTCATCAAAATAGCTGTTCAGGGTCTTTTTGTTCAGTACAAAACAGTCTTCAGGATCTTTTGTCTTCAGGATCTTTTGTCTTCAGGATACTTCTGTCTTCAGTATATTTCTGTTTTTAGTATATTTTATTTTTCAGGAATCTTCTGAGCTACTCAGGAACATCTGAGTTCTTCAGTAATAAAATAAACATATTTCTCCCTGATCTATATCTGCTGAATATACATGGTGCATATAATCCTGAGTCTTAATATATTGAAACTTGATCCTATACTACCAAGATGTCCTGATACATGTCATACCCAGGGGTTTTGGGATCTAATCAAAATCTTTATTAAATTCATCTCCCAACAATTTCCCCCTTTTTGATGATGCCAAAACCATCTTGTTACAAATATGTGAACATAATAGAAATAAACCTATCATCTATTCAGGTTTCAATTTCTATAGTAAGTAAAGATAGTTAAATAGCAACCATCAACATAATCAGTAAGATAATGAGATATTATCTTTTCAGAGCAAAAACATCAGTAGAGTTTTCATTAATCAAAAAATCAAGTACAGGATATAAAGTTTGATCATACTCTACTGAACAACAAAAACATAAGATACATCAGTCTTCTTCAGATT
Organism: Stenogyne calaminthoides; assembly: GCA_037126765.1. Taxonomy (NCBI): domain Eukaryota; kingdom Viridiplantae; phylum Streptophyta; class Magnoliopsida; order Lamiales; family Lamiaceae; genus Stenogyne; species Stenogyne calaminthoides. Next base: position 16,919,774 of record JBBCBC010000005.1, on the reverse strand, counting down.
CAATTTCATCAGCTGGCGGATTGAGGTTGAACATTCCACAGTACCACTTCTTCAGCTCTTCCCTCTTCTGAATAATCTGCGCCTCATTCCCAGTCAGCCCGAGGTACTCAGCCTGATCCACAAAGCCAGCATAGATGAAATCGTAGTTTATCATCCCATTCTTGAATTTAGGTGGAGGATATTTGATCTGCCCCGGTGCTTTCAGCTGATAACCTAATGTGTCAAACACATTGAACCATTTCTGGCATTCAATGGTGAAGTTCTTCAGAATGTAGGCAATGAAAGCATCATCCCTATCAGCAATGGAACGCGACCAGACTTGCAAAATGTCATAGTTAAATACGAACTCCCTCTTGGCCGTTTCCCACTTATCATTAAGCTCAATGGGCATCCACTTATCCACATGAGACATCATCTTCCTCTATTTAATGCCTCTCCTCCTGTATATCATTCTCTGAAATCCACCTCAGTTCCTCTTGGCTTCTTCTCTGGCTTTCCTTGTCATCTCTGAACCAGACACAGATAGATCAGCCTTTCTCTTCTTCTCAGCCTCAATTATCTTAACAGAGTTGTGCCAATCCCAATCTATCCTTTTAGACGCCACATCATACTCACCAAATACCTCTTTGAAGAGTTCATCAGTTTCAGATTCTTCGCTCCTGTGGGCTTCAGTCTCAGAGAATTCTCCAGAAAGTTTTCTCCTGATTGGCTTATCTGCAGGTGCTTTTATCTGAGCTTCAACAGGAATTGGATCCATGATTGCATAAGCTTCCCCCATTCTGCTGGACTCATGAGCTCTCTGTCTCTTTGCCCGTTCCTGAAGAACATCAGCCACAGCCTCAGGATGCACTGTCACTTCAGGCATCTTTCTCTTTCCTTTGAGCACCACAGTTTCCTCCTGAGTCAGTAATTTTCCTTCAATGGCTGCCAGCTTTGTGAGCATATCATAGCTTTCCCCCTTTTTGGCATCATAATCAGCCAGTATCACCGAAAGGGTTCTGTCCATGTGCAGTTGCTCACGCCCAACAGATCGAAGCTCACACCCAACTGAATCCTCTACAACACATTCAATCCTGTAGCTGTGTCCTCAGCAAGACCTCCGAATGTAGCCTGTATCTTGGTCATGAGTGATGAGCTCATTTCCTCAACAACTGCTTTAACCAGTTCCTCAGTCCTTGCTTTCATCATTTCCTCCAGCATATGAGACCTCAGCACATACTTCTTCTCCATCTCCTCTAACACATCTTTAGACATCTCTCCTAGTCTAGCATTTAGCTCAGTAAACTTATTATCAATGGATTCAGATAATAAAGTTACCTGATTAGCTTTCACCATGGATGTGTTCATCATTTCAACCAGTGTGCCCTGAGAAGATTGTGCCTCAGCAAGCTTTGATACATGATCTACCAGAGGCTCGAGCTTTGAAATCTGTTCAACAAGTGGCTCAAGCTTGGTAAGCTTCTCCAAAACGGGTGTGAGATCAATAGCTGGTGGTGGAGGAATAGGAATCTCAGCTTCTGTTTGCACTCCAGCATCAGCCATCTCAGTGACCACAACCTCAGGCTCTAAAGGATATTGAATTGTCTGGCCAAGTTTTATCATCTGCAAGGGTGGAATATCCTGAGCTTGTTCCCCCTGAATTGTAGCCTCCACACTTAACTCAGCAGCCTTTTTCTTCCCTTCAGGAACATCGTCCTCATCTTTGCTCTGAGTGGGATCCTGATCATCCTTGTCCTGACCCCCTGACTTTCCTTCAGCCTGACTGGCTGGCTTCCTCTCAGCAATCTTTTTCAGCACAAGGGCATCGAACTCAGCCTGCTTAATCCTCAGTCTCCTTTTGCGTAGGCCTGAAAAGGCATCAAGTTCGGCCACCTCCTCAGCCCAAAATTCGTCTCTCCTGAAGTTGCCAATCCACAGCATCATAGGGAAAGATTGATTGACAATCAACGTGGCAGTTTTTAGCCTGAAGAATATATCCTAAAGATCAGAATAGTTCACCAACTCTGGGTATTTTTCCAAGACAAACCTCTCAGCCTTCTGCTTCCACTCATTCTCCTCCGCTTCACCTTTCCTGAGTTCAGGAACAGACGCCTCCTCTTCAGAGCTAGAATGAGCCTCTGAAGGTATGGATATGTATGGCTCTGAGGGGTGAGTGGGTGGGAGGGTAATTTGGCTTTCTTCAACAGGTTTTTGGGAACCTGCGATTATCTCCTGGGTTATCTGGTCATCGCCAATACTGGTACCAAGTATCCAGTAAAGATGTCTTCTTCTCCTCCTTCACCTCCTAAGGGAATTATTTCCTGAGTGGTTTCTGCCGCCGCTGCCTGAGAAACAGCTTTGGCAAGTGTATCAAGCGGGGACTTTACTCCTGACTCCTGTTCCCTAATCGTCCTGAGTCATTTCTTCTTCTTCTTCTGCTCCTCCTGAGCCTTCTTGTTGGTCCCGGTGGGAAAACCTATTTTGCGCGTGCGGAAGCAAAACGTTTGACTTCGGTGCATATAAAACAGGGGTGAGGGCAGAGTGTTTCCAATTTTTTAACTTTGGAGCTCATGTGTTGTGTTTTGCTTATAACTAGATGCATATGACAAGTATAAACATAAAGCAGTAAACAACACAGCAATATATAGTGGTTCGGACAACCAGTCCTACATCCACTCTCCCTCTCTAGGGAAATTCCTTATCAACTTTTGAGCTTTCTGACTACCTCGTAGTTTACTTACTCAACTCGGCCCTGAGTTTTCTGACTACTCCACGTAGTTTACTAACTCAACCCAACCCTGAGCTTTCTGACTACCTCTGTAGTTTACTAACTCAAACTCTTTAGATGTTTAACGAGTTCACACTCCTTCGGGACTTATCACCCTCACTCGGGTTTGCCTAACAACTACCTCACTTCACCACTGGGTTTGGGTTTGGTGTTGTCTCCAACTATGGTGAGATTTTCCCTTACAAAGGTTTAGCCTCAATGCTAAGGTTGGGAAAATCTCTCTAAGCTTATGATACATCGTGGGTTGCTTAGGTTGGGTTCTAGAACACTCTTTGAATATATTTGTATATCTACAGACTTGTGTTCTAGGGTGGGAATGCTTAACTCTCTTTGGCTCTGTAGCATCGTTGCTATCTTCTTCGCACTTCCACACTCCACCACTTGATAATGAAGGAAGAACTTGTATTTATAGTGTGGATTTGAATGTTACCGTTGGAGAGAATCACTTTCAAATCCATACTATTCTTAAATAAGTTACTCGACTTTTTTCAGTTTGGTTGTCTTCCTCTCGTTGGTCCACGTCAGCTGGATTCCAACGGCTATATTCCTCAGCTTCAGTGCCTCGAAACATTCAGGATATACTGAGCATTCAGTACATTACTGAGTCTTTAGTAATTACTGTGCCTTCAGTATTTCTCTGAGTCTTCAGGTTCTCTGAGTCTTCAGATTCTCTGAGTCTTCAGGTTCTCTGAGTCTTCAGGTTTTCTGAGTCTTCAGGTTCTCTGAGGCTTCAGGTTCTCTGAGCCTTCAGTTCTCGATATCCCTCTTGAGTCTTGATATCTCGATTTCTTCTTGAGTCTTGAAAAACTAACTTTGTTCTATATCTGCCGACTATACATGGTGCAGATAATATCCTGAACACTCTAAAACTGAATCCTGACTCATCTATCAAGATTATCCTGAACATGTCATACTCAGGGGTTTTGGGATCTAATCAAAATCCTTTTTATTAAATTCATTTCCCAACAATTTCCCCCTTTTTGATGATGCCAAAACCTATCTTGTTACAAACATATAACCTCTACTCAGGTTTCAGTTTTTTATTACAAGAATGGTAAATCTCTAATCAATTTAAATCATTCAACAGATTTCTTCAGTAATGAATCTTTCCTAAATAGATCATTACTAAATACTTAAGCAATTTCTCCCATAGCATCATATAGTTTCCCTTTTTATATGAGCATACAATCAGATCAGAGACATTCAATCAGGCATATCAATATAAAAGACATGTAAAAAAAAGATAATGAGGTATTATCTTTGAGCATAAAGATAAAAGTTTCATTGATTGTATGTTATCAGTTACAGATTACAATGAACTTATCAAAGAAATAAAGACAAAAAAAAACATAAAGAATTACAAGTCTTCAGTTTTGGTCTTTAGTCTTCTGTCTTCAGCTCGGCTCCTCATTCTTCTTCAATGGACCTTGTCTGATCAGGTATACTGACACTCATGCTGACTGAGTTCAGTTTCTTCTGACTTCAGACATCTTGACCCTCAGGTCTTCTGACCTATACTGAGTCTCAGTTTACTTTACTTACTGAGTCTCAGATCACTTTACCCAAGCTATCTGATTTCTTCTTTGCGATCGGATTAGCTCGACTAATCGATCAACACATCTTTAGATCAACATAGCATCGGTCATTATATCGAAGTTAGCATATCGGGTTTATCATATCCGATCTTGATCACGCCCGATCTCGTCGATCTTCATCTGCTCATTATCATATCTGATCTCGATCACGTCTGATCTTGATCAGTCTCTTTTGCTCATCTTCTGATTTGCAACCTTCTCTTCTGATTTGCTGGCTTTAGCTTTTCTTCACTTCTGATTTGCACAGCTCATCAGTTGAACTCAACTAACTCATTTGATCTTGATCAGTCTTGTCTGCAGCCATGTCTTGATCTTGATCATCTACTTTTGATTCTGTGAGTTCCCCCTCAAGTTGAAGTCCCCCCTTTCAACTGATATAGACCGATATATCTGATTTGGTGAAGTTTTCAAGCTCACCGATTTTCTTCATTTGATCGACTTTGTATGTGTCAGATTTTTGTTGACTTAATCTGATTCTCCTCAGATTAAGTCGATTCTTGGAAAGTGTTACTGCCAAAACTTAGTCTAGAATAGTAGCCTCTATTCCCTAAGTTGGTGCGATTTGACATGCGTAGATATCGTCTGACACTCTCGATATGTCAATCCGCCGTAACTTTTTCCAATTATCGGTCGCGTGATTTCTACACGCTGTCCTTGTGATGCAAATTTTTCTAAATAGGCTTTGAGAACTCAAATTTGCATCTGCACCCTTGCTTGGCCTCTATAAATTGGACCAATATTTTACACAACATAACTCATTCACCATACTTATCTTCTTTGTAGAATCATGTATCCTGGTGAACCCTTGTTTCCGGTGAGACTTCCGGCAAACATCTTTACCCCCTTTTCCATGATTTCATCTTCTCAAATCAACCCTGTGTGTCCCTTTTTTGCGGTTCTCGTCGTCATCAAAGATTTCTCATACAATCGTTGCTAAGCTTCTCTACCATCAGGGTGGCGGATCTGTTTGTCATGGCCGAGAAGACACTTCTCCTAATCGTATGCGACTTTTGTGTGTCTTTTTCTCGGATGACGTAACCAAAGATTAGCAGACTTCGATCGAAAATGAAAGTGAGTTTGATATGCGAACTTGATCAGACAACGGCTGATCTTCTTATATCAAACTCACCATTTAACAGCTGGAGAGCCCACTGACTCTTTCTTAGGGCTCCTGGCTTAAAAATCCTATCAAGGCCGCTCTCACTCCATTGGAGAGTCCATCAGTTTACGGCATAGGATTACCTTTCAAGCCTCCCTCACCCTGTTAAGTGGGGGAAATTGAGAGCATGAGATCTTAAAATCTCTCTCCTCCTCCTCTTAATCACCACCACATAGATCGGGTTTGGGTTTTGGATGAAGGTTTAGGGTTATGGCTTAGAGGGTTTAGGGTTTAGAGTTATGTATTGACCTCCAAGTTCTCTTGCATTTGTAACTTGTAATGTAACCTGACCTTCGGGTCTTTATCAATGAAAAGTTCTATTATTCCATTGTTGTGTAAAACTTTACTTTTGCTCGATACCACTTGTTGGTATCGGATCGAGATCGACACGAGCTTTAAAAATAGATCTGCTTTCGGCGATTGCTTTGAAGAAGTAATCTTTTGAGCACCGCTCTCGATACCACTTGTTGGTCCCGTTGGAAAAACCTAATTTATGCGCGTCTTGAAGCAAAAACGTTTGACTTGGTGCATATAAAAAAAGGGGTGAGGCGAGTGTTTCCAATTTTTTAACTTTGGAGCTCATGTGTTGTGTTTTGCTTATAACTAGATGCATATGACAAGTATAAACATAAAGCGATAAACAACACAAAGAATATATAGTGGTTGGACAACCAAATCCTACATCCACTCTCCCTCTCTAGGAAATTCCTTATCAACTTCGAGCTTTACGACTACCTCGTAGTTTACTTTACTCAACTTCGTACTGAGTTTTTTCTCGACTACTCCACGTAGTTTACTAACTCAACCCGACCACCACGAGCTTTCATTTACCTCAGAGTTTACTAACTCAAACTCTTTAGATTTTTAACGAGTTCACACTCCTTCGGGACTTATCACCCTCACTTTCGGGTTTGCTAACAACTACCTCACTTCACCACTGGGTTTGGGTTTGGTGTTGTCTCCAACTATGGTGAGATTTTCCCTTACAAAGGTTTAGCCTCAATGCTAAGGTTGGGAAAATCTCTCTAAGCTTATGATACATCGTGGGTTGCTTAGGTTGGGTTCTAGAACACTCTTTGAATATATTTGTATATCTACAGACTTGTGTTCTAGGGTGGGAATGCTTAACTCTCTTTGGCTCTGTAGCATCGTTGCTATCTTCTTCGCACTTCCACACTCCACCACTTGATAATGAAGGAAGAACTTGTATTTATAGTGTGGATTTGAATGTTACCGTTGGAGAGAATCACATTCAAATCCATACTATTCTTCGTAAGTTCTGCAGCTTTTTCAGGCTGGTTGTCTTCCTCTCGTTGGTCCACGTCAGCTGGATTCCAACGGCTATATTCCTCAGCTTCAGTGCCTCGGAACATTCAGGATATACTGAGCATTCAGTACATTACTGAGTTTTTAGTAATTACTGTGCCTTCAGTATTTCTCTGAGTCTTCAGTTCTCTGAGTCTTCAGATTCTCTGAGTCTTCAGGTTCTCTGAGTCTTCAGGTTTTCTGAGTCTTCAGGTTCTCTGAGGCTTCAGGTTCTCTGAGCCTTCAGTTCTCAGTATCCTACTGAGTCTTCAGTATCTCAGTTTCTTACTGAGTCTTCAGAAACTAACCTGTTCTATATCTGCCGACTATACATGGTGCAGATAATATCCTGAACACTCTAAAACTGAATCCTGACTCATCTATCAAGATTATCCTGAACATGTCATACTCAGGGGTTTTGGGATCTAATCAAAATCCTTTTTATTAAATTCATTTCCCAACACTTCTTTTTCTCGCCTATCTCCCTCTTTACTCTCAGTAACTCAAGGGATTTCTTCATTTTCTCCTCCTCCCCTGACTCCTCAGGACGTTTTACTGATGTTGTCCTGGACTTCTTCTGAAGGACCTCAGTAAGTGCCACATCATCCTGATCGGAGTCAGACTTATCATGCTCTTCTAGTTCCTCCTAAACCATAGAGCCCTGGCTACCCGATGGAGCAGCCTTCCTTTTATGGGACTTGGGCTTTCGGAACATGATCCGAGTCCTAGAAAACTCCACTCCGGTCATCAGAAACATATTTTCTCTGGGCAAGGTCTCAATCAAGAAATTGATCTTTGTCCCAAACAAGACCTTCCCACTCTTGGTGAATGCACCTTTTGCATACTTCAGCTTCTGGCTTTGGTGAAGGATGCAATCCACCAAGAATTTCAGCCAGTTAAAATCTATGGAGGGTGAGTCCTCTATAGCAGTCATGAGCCTCAACTTGTTTCGGCTCACCTGCTCCAGACTACCAGAGGTGCTCATCAAGCACTTGGCCACAATGTCAATCAACACCCTGTACTTGGGCTTCAAACACCATTTATGCAGAGCTCCTTTCAACTTCGCCTTTGATTCTGCGAATCGATCCAGAATTTCCTGCTCCCTGCTAGACATATAGAGAGTTGGATCCTCTCCTCTATCATTTAATTCAAAGACAACATTAATATCATCCAAGGACAAGACTACCTCCTTGGTGCACAGAGCCTCTGCTTTCGATTTCGCATAAGTGCCAAAACGTAGCTGTGAAACCAAACCACTCCTTCCTCCTTCACGAAGGTTAACAACGAATTGTAAAACCTCCTGTTACAACTCCAAATCTGGCACGTTGCTCACTAATGGCGACAGACGAGCCATCCGCAACATATTCAAAGCTTCTTCTTCCACCTTGGTAGCCTTATTGTCTATCATGGCCACCACGTGCTCGAAATACATTTTCTCCATCTCCACAAGATCCTTGATCATCGCATAGCTTGGAAACTCCATTGTAAGAATATTTCTAGGTAATGGAATATGAGGGTTTTTGAAGATAAAGGGTTTTGAGATTTTGAATCGTTTGAATGCAAAGTGACGAATGAAGATAAACAGTTGGTTTATATATGATTTGAAAATCATATATATCAAGGGATGTGATTAAATCTAAAAATAATAATGAATGACTGAGATTTAATCGGATTTTAAGGAAAATCTTGAGGGTATGGCTATTTTTGGCTAAATTTCTGGACAATAGGCAAATAGCGGTTTATAGGTTGACAAATGGCTATTTCTTGATAATCGAGATGACTATTCGTCTTTTCTTCTAGTCAAAGACACTCCAAACATTCCCGCTTAAAAAGTTTAGGTCTTTTGTCATTTATTCCAAATGATTACTGAGTGAAATAAATGCCGTGAATTAATGCATGTGTCAATATTACTTCAGGATTATTTGAATGTATAATCCTTACTGAATACTGACCTTGTCAAGAATTATCCCGAGTCTCAATTTTCTTCCTGAGAAAATTCTGTCCTGAGTTATTCCTCCTGAATAACTACATGCATCTGAAGGACTTCTTCCTTTAGTGAATTCACTCACCTGGATCCAACATACCCAATTCAACTGATAGTTCATGAAATCTTGATCAACCAATGGTTTTGTCAAAATATCAGCTCTCTGTTTATCAGTATGAATTTTCTCCATCCTTATATGTTTCTTCTCAACATGATCTCTGATGAAGTGATGTCTGATATCAACATGCTTGCATCTGGTGTGCAATACCGAATTTTGTGTAATAGCTATTGCACTATTATTGTCACAAAATACATGTACTTCATTGGTTACAACCTTATAATCCCTCAATTGTTGTCTGAGCCAAAGAATCTGTGCACAGCAGCTTCCTGCAGCCATGAATTTAGCTTCAGCAGTACTGGTTGCTACTGAGGTCTGTTTCTTTGAAAACCATGATATCAGTTTACTTCCAAGAAATTGACAAGTTTCTGTAGTAGACTTCCTGTCAATTCTACAACCACCATAATCAGCATCTGAATAACCAGTTAATTCAAGGTTATCATCAGCTGGATACCATAATCCTCTCTTCACTGTCCCTTTAAGATATTTCAAAATCTTTTTGGCAACATCCAGGTGACTAGCCTTAGGATTAGCTTGGTATCTTGCACATATCCCAACAGCAAAAGTAATATCAGGCCTATTTGCTGTGAGATATAGCAATGATCCAATGATCCCTCTATAATCAGTGTGATTCACTGTCTTGCCTTCAGGATCAGGATCCATCTTGTAGTTAGTATTCATAGGAATTCTAACTGCATTGCAATTCTGTACACCATATTTAGCAATCAGATCTCTGGTGTACTTTGCCTGATTGATGAATATTCCTTCCTTAGTTTGTTTCACCTAAAGTACTAGAAAGAAATTCATCTCCCCCATCATTGACATCTCAAACTTTCCTTTCACTAGAGTAGAGAACTTCTCACATAACTTATGATTTGGAGATCCAAATATGATGTTATCCACATAAATCTGAACTAGTAAGATATCTTTCCCATCTTCTATCCTGAACAAGGTTCTATCAACAGTTCCTTTGGTAAAACTATGATCAGTAAGAAATTGAGAGAGGGTATCATACCATGCTCTGGGTGCTTGCTTTAGACCATACAAGGCTTTTCTGAGCCTGTAAATTTGGTCATTCTGACGAAATCAAGGAGGTTGTTCTACATAAACCTCTTCTTTAAGCACACCATTCAGAATGCACTCTTCACATCCATCTGATAGACTGTGAATTTCATATGAGCAGCATATGCAAGAAACAATCTGATGGCTTCTAGTCTTGTAATAGGTGCAAAGGTTTCATTATAATCCAAGCCTTCTTCTTGGGAATAACCTTGTGCAACTAGCCTTGCCTTGTTTCTTACAATGTTGTTGTTTTCATCTCTCTTGTTCTTGAATACCCACTTAGTTCCAATCACATTATGCCTCTTAGGTCTATCCACTAGCTCCCAAACTTCATTTCTTGTGAACTGATTCAGCTCTTCTTGCATAACAGTAATCCAAAAAGAATCCTTAAGAGCTTCTTCAATCTCAGTTGGTTCCTTCACAGATAGGAAGCAGCAGAATAAAACACTTTCACCATGGAACTTTCCTCCTGATCACTTTCCTCCTTGGTCTTTGAGTCCTTCTTTCTGGATGAGGATCCTTCAGCTTTGTGGTCCTTCCTTTTCTCAGTTGACTTGTCCTCAGCTTCTGAGTTATTCATGTTCCTGTACCTGTTGTTCTTGTAGAACTTCTTGTACTTTCCATACCTGCTATTGAGTCTTTCAAACCTCCTTGCCAATAGTACTAGCTTATCCTCTTGCTCATCCTGATTTTTGGCAGGTGAGTTATCAAACTCTGTAGCTTTACAAGATTTTTCTTTAGCTTTGAAATCCACATTATTGCTAGATGAAGATTTATCTTTGCTATCAGATTTCTTTGTTTTCTTATCAATCACAAATTCATAAGCTTCCAGTTCAGAGAAAACTTGTTGATATGGCATAGAATTAATTTTTTGGTGTTTTCAATCACCACAACATGAATATCCCATTTCTTAGACAAACCTCTAAGAATTTTCAGTGCCACTTCTCTTTTTGGGTATCTTTTCCCAAGAGCATTCAGATCATTCATGATACTAGTGAATCTGACTTCCAGTTTATCAATAGATTCACCATCTTCCATTTCAAAGCTGTCAAACTTTGAAATGGCAACAGATAGTTTGTTTTCTTTGATATGATCTGTGCTTTGACACATGATAGCAACTGTGTCCCATATTTCTTTAGCAGTTTCACAATGAGAAATCATCCCCATAACACCATCATCAATAGTGCTGTATAGAGTATCTTTAGCAATATAGTCTAAGTTGACTAACTTTCTCTCATCAGGAGTAAGTTGGTCATCAGACTTAGGAAATTCCTCTCTGGGATCATCTCTCTCAGCATCAGTAATTCTGGGATTCACAACAGCGTATTTAAATGGTCCTTGAGAGACCACTCTCCACATTTTTTCATGTTTAGAATACAGATGTGCCTGCATTCTCAATCTCCATAGGTCATAGTTCTCAACAGAGAACATAGGAAGTTTCTTAGAAGGCATGATGAATGAGCCTTGTAAGATATCATCAGTAAGATCTATTCAGTAGACCACCAAAGTCTTTCAGCAAACAAGACTATGACTACCAAAGCAAGTGGTCAAAATGAACCACTACTCTGATACAACTTGTTGGTCCCGGTGTAACGAGTCTTACACGTGTATGGGGGGGGGGAATACACGTGTTCAGTGATTTTTAAAACTTTTCTTTACTGAAATCAGTAGGGTCAGGATGTCATGAGAATTAGCCCTGAGAAGCACAAGTTGCCCTGAGTCAAAGTCTACTGAGACAGTGATCCTGAGCAGCTTTCAGTAGCTTCAGATTAGCCCAACTGATTATGAGATTTTATCAGAGTCCTGAGAAGCTTGGATCAGATAACTATCTTACTGAATACTCAGTAGAGTTTGTTCAGTTTGGTAATTATCTGTTCTAGCTTATCAAGGGTGCGAAATGTGTTGGCCCTAGGTTTATACTCGTTTTATCTTGCTGAAAATCTTTTCCTTAATAAATTAGTGAAAAACATGCAACAGTTAAAATGCAAAACAAAAAGCAAACAACACAACAAGTTATAGTAGTTCAGAGGCAAAGCTCCTACGTCCACTCTCTTTGATCCTCAGAGAAATTCCTTAACACACTACTACTACTTCCTAAAGCTTTCAGACTGAACTCAGCAGCTTACTAACTTTTTACACTGAGTTTTCTGGCTGACTACTGCAACTTACTAACTCAACACACACAAGCTTTCAGACTGTCTCAAACAGCTTACTAACTTCTTCTCTAGAGGTTTCTGGCTGAACTCAACTGTAGCTTACTCACACTTTACAACTCTTACTCTCCAACAATCACACACTCAAACTACCTAAACAATAGGGTTTGGGGTTTGGTTGGTTTCTAACTAGGGTGAGATATCCTTTGACAATAAGAACAATTCAAAGGCTAGGATATCTCTTACTAAGCTTTGGATATGTAACAATACTAGGCTAAGTGAATGAGCTCTCTTCAATGTGAAACACTTGGGAAATCTTAGGTTTATCGAGTGCTTCAATTTGCAAAAATATGAATGAGCTCTAGAGTTGCTTAATTTCCCGTAACCTTGCAACGATGAAGGTCACTGGTATTTATAGGCAACTCTCCAAGGTCACTCTTGAAAAACTATCCGTTGGAAGAGATAACATCAAGGGTTTCCTCTTTTGTTTATTGATGAACGACTATTTTAGGGTTTGAACGCACCCTTGCATGTATTAGGAAATATGTAGCCACGTAGCCAATCACCAACTTCTGTGAACTGGAAGATATCAGCCCTGACATTTCTCAGTGAGATGTCGCTTTCAGTGTCAGTAAAGTACGTTTGTTGTTGCCTCCTCATTGGTTGGCATCTACCTTTGAACAAAGACAAACAAAACGACTCTATTTAGGTCAACCTTACTGAGCTGATATGTTCCTTAATGTCCACAAATGTCTAACATTCTGTTTGTTTGTACTAAGAATGAACATAACACTATTTCATCAAAATAGTTGTTCAGGGTCTTTTTGTTCAGTACAAAATAGTCTTCAGGATCTTTGGTCTTCAGGATACTTCTGTCTTCAGTATATTTCTGTTTTCAATATATTTTATTCTTCAGGAATCTTCTGAGCTACTCAGGAACATTTGAGTTCTTCAGTAATAAAATCAACCTATTTCTCCCTGATCTATATCTGCTGACTATACATGGTGCAGATAATCCAGAGTCTTAATATATTGAAACCTGATCTTATACTACCAAGATGTCCTGATACATGTCATACTCAGGGGTTTTGTGATCTAATCAAAATCTTTATTAAATTCATCTCCCAACAACATTGCTGCGGCAGAAGTTGCAAAAGAAGCTGTCTGGATAAAACTGTTCTAAAATGAACTAGGGGTAGTTCTAAGTGCCAGCAGTCCAATAAAGTTATATTGTGACAATACTGGTGCAGTTGCGCAACCTAAGGAACCGAGATCCAATAACAGAAACAAGCATGTAACGAGGCGTTATCACTTAATAAGAGAGATAATCGCTAGAGGAGAGATAAAGTTAGAACGTGTCCCCACGGAGGATAACCTGGCTGATCCTTTCACAAAGGCTTTGAGTGTTCATGTACACACTAGACATATTGATGGTCTAGGGGTTAGACATGTAGGCGATTGACTCTATTTCAAGTGGGAGATTGTTAGTGTTAGTGTCTTAGAGATAATCTATTGTAAGGACATAATGTTAGTGTTAGTGTCCTAGAGACAATCCACTGTAAGGACATAATGCTCAGATAATATTCAGTATTGATTTAATATTATTATTTATTTAATATTAAATATATGGTGTTGCACTCATTAGAATATTATGTTTGATTGTTTGCATTTGTTCATATTTGTGTTCCCTTGAGTTATTGTTGTCATTGAGTAAGTGAGAACTCAGATGACCTAAGCATGATTCTCAAATAGGCCCAATCGAGGATCATCGAGAATGGGATATTGATGATGCAATGGAGATTGGTGTGCGATTTGCATCATACTCTTAGAGAGTGTAGTGAGATCTCACTTACTACGAGATACTAGGTATCTCATGATGGAGGCATAAATACCTTAGAGGGTATTGGTATACCCATCCGAGAAACTGTTTGATGTAGTTCCACTATATGTGTCTACGGGTGTTTCAGTTAGTGGAGCGATGCGATACTCCTTTGACTTGAGGTCTATACGCACGATATGTGTGGAGTGATGAACTTTTACCATGACTGACGTTTGCACCCTTCCATGGGTAGATATGGCTTGGATTGGGTTCATCACAAAGTGCATGTGCGTGGTAGTTGAGCCAAGAAAAAGATTCATTCCTCAAAGTGGATTTAGAGAGAATATTCATCTTCTCATCATAATTGGATCAAAGTCATTGGCCAATGCACGTCAACTTGGACTTTGTGGCCAAGTGTGACATGAATGATCAATTAGTGATTAGAGATAAATTGATTAAGTTATTTGAATAGACACTTCATCATGTTCAAGGCTTAATCGAGTATTCGTGAACGAAAGGAGGAAATCGTAATAGCCCATGTTTAAGTTACGGGTAGTTGCACGTTTCCTCGCAACGTACCTCATATATTGAGAATGTTTGATTTATTGTCTAGGGTTCAATTAAGACCGTTAGTTTGACTAATCGCTTGATATATGAGGGCCTATGGGTCACACAACAAGTAACAGTTGTTTACTAATTATAGTTGGTTGATTAAATATTAAATTAGATTTAATATTTAATTTATTGAGAAGAAATTAATAATAGATTAATTTGGAATTAATTATTATTAATATTTAGTTAAATTGGATTTAATTAAATAAGAATTTCCAATAATAATATTTGGAATATTATTGTAGGATTTAATATATATGGAAATAAATTGTAGAGATTTGTCATATATGGAATTTAAATCCGTAGAGATTTTTTATGTGGGAATAAATCTAAGAGATTTATTTAAATAAAGATTAGGGATTTTATTTCTCAATCAGGTTAGCTTGAGATTTAAGCTAGACATCTCCTATATATATGAGCTCTTGGGAATTAATAATACGTGACTTCATATTTTCTCCATAAAATCTCTAAGTTAGAATTTTCCTAGCAAATTCACCTCGGGAATCAATGCTGGCAGATCTGTGCGGATTAGTAAACGACAGTTACGTGGATACCATAGTTGAGGAATCTGTGTACGAATTGTTGTATGAATTTTGTTTACATTTACTCGTATTTAATTATGCAATTACTTGTTCATTGTTGGTGAACTTTAATTTCCGCTGCGAATGTATTACGTGTTTACGTGCCTCTAAATTCCAACAGTGGTATTAGATCTTCAGGCTCTTGATTAATTGCTTAGTTGAATTGTCTTATTGGTTTATAATTTTTTTTTATAAACATTCCGTACGGCCAAACTGGGTTTGACCGCACCTATTGATTATTTGTTGGGGTATGAATGTTGGGGCATATTTGTTTGTTTTGGGCGAATTTTGCTTATTTGCTTTCTTTCACTTGTGCGCCCCATCGTGTTCATCTTCACTGGTTCCTTAAATTTGGGTTTTCGAAATTCATACTCTCATCACCGCTCCGCTGGCGGCGTTGGACCGTGATTCGTTGCTCGAGGCGGCGGTTCACCACAACACCTCGTGACCTCTCGTGATGTTCTGATCCGCTCGGAATAGTGGCTGCCTGATCCGTACCCTCTTGATGCATCTCTGTTGAAATCCGAATCACTGTCCCCGCGAGCGGCGGCGCAATCGCGGCCGTAGTTCATAGCGGTGGTAGAAATTTGGGTTTCGCGGCGGCGTTCAACCCTCTGCTTCACGAATCATTGCTTGGAGCGACCGATTGACGCGTGACCTCAACGAGTGTAGCCTGCGATACACCGATGCACCTAGGGTGACGCGGCGTGGTCGCACGCGCTCGATGGCGACCACGGCGCTGTACTCTGGACCCTCTCCATGATGGCAATTTGACAGCGGTCTCACATGCATTGCTGATTCCCCTCTTTGGCAAAGATGCGGCTGTGATGCATCCGTTCGCTCTTACCGCCGTCGCGTGACCTGCTCGTTCTGTTCTTCGCCATTTTACAAGAATAAATTTCTAATTCTGGTTCTGAAAATTCTAATTTTTCGAAAGTAATTGGATTATTTTTGATTAATGTTCACATGATGTTATTTGATGCAATTGATTTGATTTTCTGAACCTGATGATGAATACGGATGTCCCAAATTACAGACCAGACTCTGCCGAATTTGGGTGATGATGAGGGGAGGACCATCTAGCAAATTTGATTTGGCTAGGCCCTCCTATGCAATTTTTGAAATTGCATTTGAGCCCCTACAAATAAAATTATTAAAACTGGATTTTTAAAATTGAAAAGTTTAATTTTAAAATAAAATTGAAAGTTGGACTTTGATTGAAAGTTAATTGGATTAATTTATTTAAATAATTGATAAATGACTATCAAATTTATTTTGAATTTTTTTTTAATTTAACTTGATGAGTTGAATGGTTATTAAATCCCACTTGGTTAACTTGTTTGTTTAAAATTCGTTAACGTATTTATAGTCCGCATTATAATTGTTTGGGTAGGCGGCGCCCAATAATTGTCGGACCGTATTAATTATTTGGGTAGACGGCGCCCATATAAGTGTTAGTCCGTATAAAATCATGTTTGGGTAGGCGGCGCCCAATAATTGCTCAAATGTGATGTAGATTAACATGTTGGATCTCGATTAAGCAATTAATACCCTGTCATTTAAAATGTTCCTCACTAAAATATGATTTTCATTAAGTTGAACGATGCCTTCCATCAAAATTAAAGGTAAACCGGAGATTTCGTTCCAATGAGTATTTAAGGCCCAAGTCTTTTGCTCGGATCTACATCTAACAGGACCTTTATAGGGACATGTAGTGTCGCCGCTTGATGGTTGTAAATCGACTTGACTTTGTTTCACCAGCCCAAGCAGGGAAATGAAAGTCAAGGGGCATCCGATTGAACTAGGTTCAATCAACTAGAAGTTGCAGGTTTTGCAATTGGTTTGGATACCTACCAATTCTGCTATCATAGTAATCAGCCCAAGCAGATATTATGATAGTAGGAATGTGAATCCTATTCTATTATGATTTATATTAGATATAAATTCGTATTCTTCCGATGAGGTCGTTGAATATGTGAAAATAATGGAGACAAAATAAATTTGAAAGGCCATGTTTATTTTGATTGTTGAATATTGATCATAGGAATTATGTGTTTTAATTCCCGTTTTATTCTATTTCTCTAGGATTGTTAAAATGAATAACTTATCACTGAGAAGCATTTGGGAAACGAACAAATTGGCTGGGCCAAATTTTCTCTACTGACACTGAAATGTGCGTTTGGTGCTTAGGCAAGAAAAGATTGAGTACGTGTTCGACACGCCAATCCCTGCTACCCCGGAGGCTGGTACTGAAGAAGCCGAGGCGTTTGACGCCGAGACTCAGATGAAGCATCAAGAGGATGCTTCCCAGGCTCAGTGTGTTATGCTACCCGGGATGACTCCCGAGTTGCAAAGGCAGCATGAGAAGATGCTTCCCTTCGAGATGATCAAACATCTGAAGGATCTCTTTGATTCTGAATCTCGTCCTGAGATTTATGAAGTCATGAGAGATCTGTTTAGATGCCGATTGTCAGAGGGAGGGAAGGTTTTTCCTCATGTGTTGAAGATGATTGGGCTAATCGAGAAACTTGGTCGTTTGGGCATTGACCTCAAGACCAACGTTGTTGTTTATGCCATTCTTCAGTCGCTTCCCGATTCATATTCGAGTTTCGTGGTAAACTTTAATATGAATAAGATGGAATCGACTATGCCCGAGCTGCATAACATGCTAAAGACCTTTGAGTCTTCCACTACTAAGGAAAATCCTGTGCTCATGGTGAGTGCCTCTACTTCTTCTGCTCCGAAAGGAAAGAAGAAGCGAAGGGGCAAGGCAAAAAAAGGCTCCAAGCCCAGCTTCCATAAGAACAAAGGTGGAATTCAAAAGAAGAAGAGGGTGAACAAGGATGTATGCCTCCACTGCAAGCAGAAGGGGCATTGGAAGAAGGACTGCAAGGTTCTAGCAGCTGAAAAGAAGACACAAGGTGTCTCAGCCACTGGAACAGGTATGTTTGTTATTGAGATAAACATGTCCACAAATGATACTAACTGCTGGGTATTAGATACCGGTTGTGGCTCACACATTTGTACAAATATGCAGGGTCTCAAGGATAGCAGGGCAGCTAGGCCGGGTGAAGTCGCCCTACACGTTAGAAATGGAGCAAGAGTTGCTGCTGAACGTGTTGGCGTTTACGTTTTAGATTTACCCTCTGGTTTTAGACTTGAACTGAATAATTGTTATTTTGTTCCTTCTATTACCCGCAACAATATTTCTATTCCGATGTTGGATATTGAAGGTTTTTCCTTCCATTTTGCAAACAATAATTGTTATTTTTCGCTTACTGGTGATGTGTATGGAAATGCTCCTTTATCTAATGGTTTATACTTGTTGCATTGTGGATATAATGTTCTTAATATACAAAACAAACGACTCAAACTTAGAAATCATGAAAACCCGACTTACTTATGGCATTATAGGCTTGGTCATGCAAATGAGAATATAATTCAAGGTTAAGGAAGTTAGACTACTTAACCCCATTCGACTTTGAGTCTTATGGAAATTGTGAATCTTGTCTCTAGGGCAAAATGACCAACAAACCCTTCTCTGGGAAAGGGGTTCGTGCCAAAGAAGTTCTAGAATTGATCCACAGTGATGTATGTGGACCATTGCCCACTCTAGCTAGGGGTCACTTTGCTTACTTCATCATTTTTACTGACGATTTCTCAAGATATGGATATGTGTATCTTATGAAGCACAAATCCGAATCTTTTGAGAAATTCAAGGAGTTCAAAGCTGAAGTAGAAAAACAACTTGGTAAGAGTATCAAGACTCTTCAATCGGATCGAGGAGGTGAATACCTTAGCCATGAGTTCATGGATTACTTAAAGTTACATGGAATCCAATCACAATGGACTCCTCCCGGACACCGCAAATGAACGGAGTGTCCGAGAGGAGAAACCGAACCTTGTTGGACATGGTAAGGTCCATGAT
The DNA here is from genome assembly GCA_037126765.1 of Stenogyne calaminthoides. Lineage (NCBI taxonomy): Eukaryota > Viridiplantae > Streptophyta > Magnoliopsida > Lamiales > Lamiaceae > Stenogyne > Stenogyne calaminthoides. The sequence goes on along the minus strand of JBBCBC010000005.1, from coordinate 16,900,691 downwards.
GAGTTTTTTCTCCCTTCCAACATTCTTATGGGGATACGCGTTACAAACCTCAGTTTACATTCTGAATAGGATTCCATCCAAATCAGTTGAGCATACACTATATGAATTATGGATTCGTAATCCGCCCACTAGATATTATGGTTTCCTCGTAGAGGAACATGATGATGTGGAGATCCCGGATAAAGACGATCCCAGAACTTACACTGAGGTAACATTAGACGTTGACTCAGAGAAGTGACATGAAGCCATGAAATCCGAGATGGACTCGATATACACAAATCAAGTCTGAGACTTGGTTGAATTGCCAAAAGGGGTCAAACTCATTGGTTGCAAATGGGTCTACAAATGTAAGAATGATGCAAACAACAAGGTACAAACCTACAAGGCAAGGTTGGTGGCAAAAGGTTATAGACAACGCGAAGGCATTGACTATGATGAGACTTTCTCACCTGTTGCCAAAATCAAGTCCATTCGAATTTTACTTGAGGTAGCAGCACATCTAGATTATGAGATTTGGTAGATGGATGTCAAAATAGCCTTCCTAAATGGAAACATTGATAAGGAGGTGTTTATGACTCAACCAGAAGATTTTGTATCTAAGCCAAAGTATAATCTTGTGTGCAAGCTCAAACGGTCCATTTATGGATTAAAGTAAGCTTCTAGAAGTTGGAATATCCAATTTGATGAAGTTGTCAAATCGTTTGACTTCATCAGAAATTTGGAAGATCTATGCATTTATCGTAAGCGCAGTGGGAGAAATATTATTTTCATAGTTGTGTATGTCGATGACATACTGATTATGGGAAACAACATTCCTCTTATGCAGTCAGTTAAAGATTGGCTATCAAGGACTTTCATGATGAAGGATCTTGGTGAGGCCTGCTACATCTTAGGGATCATGATCCATAGGGATAGATCCAAGAGGATGTTGGGGTTGTCACAGTCAACCTATGTAGATAAGGTGTTAAAGTGATTTGCGATGGAGAACTCTAAGAGAGGTTCTCTACCGGCGTGTCATGGGATAAAACTATCTAAGAAGGATTGTCCTTCTACAGAAACTGATATCCGGCGCATGAATGATATACCATATGCATCTGCAATTGGCTCCATCATGTACGCCATGACTTGCACAAGGCCAGATGTGGCCTTCGCTGTTAGCACCACTGGTAGATACCAACAGAATCTAGGTGAACCTTATTGGATTGTTGTCAAGAACATTCTTAAGTACCTTAGTCGTACCAAAGATTGCTTCTTGGTCTACGGAGGACAGCCAAAGCTAGTTGCAACTGGCTATGCTGATGCAAATTTCCAATCCGACTGTGATGATTACAAGTCACAGTCGGGCTATGTTTACGTTCTCAATGGTGGGGAAGTTAGTTGGAATAGTTCCAAATAAGATACTACTGCGGATTCAACAACCGAAGTTGAGTACATTGCTGCGGCAGAGGCTGCCAAGGAAGTTGTCTGGATAAAACAGTTCTTAAGTGAACTAGGGGTTGTTCCAAGTGCCAGCAATCCAATATAGTTATTTTGTGACAATACTCGTGCGGTTGCACAAGCTAAGGAACCGAGATCCAATAACAAAAACAAGCATGTACCGAGGCGTTATCACTTGATAAGAGAGATAATCGCTAGAGGAGAGACAAAGTTAGAACGTGTCCACGGAGGATAATCTGGCTGATTCTTTCACCAAGGCTTTGAGTGTTCAGGTACACACTAGACATCTTGATGGTCTAGGGGTTAAACATGTAGGCGATTGACTCTTGTTCAAGTGGGAGATTGTTAGTGTTAATGTCCTAGAGACAATCTATTGTAAGGACATAATGTTAGTGTTAGTGTCCTGGAGACAATCCATTGTAAGGACATAATGCTCAGATAATATTCAATATTGATTTAATATTATTGTTCATTTAATATTAAACATATGGTGTTGCACTCATTAGAATATTATGTTTGATTGTTTGCATTTGTTCTTATATGTGTTCCCTTGAGTCATTGCTGTCATTGAGTGAGTGAGAACTCAGATGACCTAAGCATGATTCTCAAATAGCCCCAATCAAGGATCATCGAGAATGGGATATTGATGATGCAATGGAGATTGGTGTGCGATCTGCATCAAACTCTTAGAGAGTGTAGTGAGTTCTCACTTACTACGAGATACTAGGTATCTCATGATGGATGCACAAATACCTTAGAGGGTATTGGTATACCCATCCGAGAAACCATTTGATGTAGTTTGACTATATGTGTCTACGGGTGTCTCGGTTAGTGGGAGCGATGCGATACTCCTTTGACTTGAGGTCAATACGCACGACATGTGTGGAGTAATGAACTTTGACCATGACCGACGCTTTCACCCTTCCATAGGTAGATATGACTTGGATTGGGTTCATCACGAAGTGCATGTGCGTGGTAGTTGAGCCAAGAAAATGATTCATTCCTCAAAGTGGATTTAGAGAGAATACTCATCTTCTCAAAATAATTGGATCAAAGTCATTGGCCAATGCACGTCAACTTGGACTTTGTGGCCAAGTGTGACATGAATGATCAATTAGTGATTAGAGATAAATTGATTAAGTTATTTGAATAGACACTTCATCATGTTCAAGACTTAATTGAGTATTCGTGAATGAAAGGAGGAAATCGTAATAGCCCATGTTTCAGTTACAGGTAGTTGCGCGTTTCCTCGCAACGTACCTCATATATTGAGAATGTTTGATTTATTATCTAGGGTTCAATTAAGACCGTTAGTTTGACTAATCGCTCGGTATATGAGGGCCTATGGGTCACACAACTAGTAATGGTTGTTTACTGATTATAGTTGGTTGATTAAATGTTACATTAGATTTAATATTTAATTTATGGAGAAGTAATTAATAATAGATTAATTTGGAATTAATTGTTATTAATGTTTAAATAAATTAGATTTAATTAAATAAGAATTCCCAATAATAATATTTGGAATATTATTGTAGGATTTAATATATATGGAAATAAATCGTAGAGATTTGTCATATATGGAATTTAAATCAGTAGAGATTTATGTATAGGAAATAAATCTAAGAGATTTATTTAAATAAAGATTAGGGATTTTATTTCCCAATAAGGTTAGCTTGAGATTTAAGCTAGGCCTCTCCTATATATATGACCTCTTGAGAATTCATAATACGTGAGTTCATATTTTCTCCATATAATCTCTAAGTTAGAATTTTCCTAGCAAATTCATCTCGGGGATTCAACGCTGACAGATCTGTGCAGATTAGTAAATGATTGTTACGTGAATACCATAATTGAGGAATCTGTGTACGAATTGCTGTAAGAATTCTGTTTACGTTTACTCGTATTTAATTATGCAATTAACTGTTCGTTGTTGGTGAACTTTAATTTCCGCTGCGCATGTATTACGTGTTTATGTGCCTCTAAATTCCAACATATATGCAATACAGAAAGCAAATAACACATCAAGTTATAGTGGTTCAGAGACTCAAACTCCTACATCCAGTTTCCCTAATTCAGCAGGGTAATTCTTTCAACAATGGAATTCTCTTGTTTTATAGTACCAAGGTGTACTAAACAAATTAACCTATCTCTTAGGTGATTTGTTCTCTAGGAACTACTTTCCTGAGTCCTAGTACTCAGAATTTACTACTACAACCAGCTTTCAGACTGAACACACTCAACTTACTAACTTTCAACTCTCAAACTCAAACTACTCAACACTACTAACACTGGGCATGATTGAATGGAATTATGACTGAATGGAATGGAGATGTGAATGGAATAACATAGGAATGATCATTCTCATGATTGGTATTGGTAAGGAATGAAATATAATTGTGTAAATTTATTTTAATTTATTATTATTAATATTATTATTAGGAGTTGAAATTATTACTTAATAATATTATTAGTGTTGATTATTGTTGTTATGTAAACTATAAAAATATAATAATATTATTATATTTATTATGTGTACTATTAAAAATATAATAATATTATTTTATTTTAATAAAAACAATTATGGATAGAAGCGTTATTATTATTGAATATTAATATGTATATATATATATATTTATATTATTGTTGATCTTATTATTTTTATTATATATGATATAAAAACATATGTTAAATAAAAATTATATTTATATATTTTGTTGTTAAATATTTTTATTAGTTTTAAATAATAATATGATTATTTACCATTTTGAGAATTAATATATTGTTATTATATTTTATAAAAACAATATTATTATCGAAATTAAAATATAAATTTTTTTATATTTATATTTATTAACATTTATTAAAAAAAATTATAATTATGTAAACTATTGTTCAAATAATTATATTATTATATTTTTAAAATTTGGTATATTATTAATTTATTTTTACTGTTATTTATATTATTGAGATTATTATATTTATATTTTATTAAACATAGTTATCTTATATTTATTATTAAATATTACTCCCCCCGTCCACCAATCTTATATGTCTTTTTAACTTTTACACACATTTTTGCGAGCGAGTTTTTTTATTAGTATTTAAAATAATAAAGTGACTTTTAAGGAGGGGTATGATAGACAAGCCCCTCATCTATCATAACCCACCTTAAAAGTCACTTTATCATTTCAATTAGTAATATAAAATTCGCTCGCAAAAACGCGTATAAAAGTCAAACAGGCAAAAGATTGGTGGACGGAGGTAGTATTATTTATTATTATAATAATTATTTTAAAAATTGGTTCATCAAAGGATGGAATGTCTAAAACCAAGAGGATTGGAAGGAATGACAATTCCTTCAATTTTGGGAATCGCCATTCTTTATGGAATCATGATTCCAAATATAAAAAATCATACCAATCATAGGATTAGGAATAGATCCAGGAATGATGATTCCATTCTTAGGCTATTCCACCATGCCAATCATCCCCTTAGGGTTTTGGGTTTGGTTTGGTTCCAACTAGGGTTGAGATATCATTTACAATAAGATCAACGAAAGGCTAGGATATCTCAGACTAAGCTTTAGTTGTATGCAATATACTAGGCTTAGTGAAATACAAATGAGTTCTCTTCAAAGAAGAAACACTTGGAAAATCTTGAGGTTTCGAGTGTTTCAAAGAAATGCTTGAATATACTTGAGCTTTTGGAATTGCTTGTTTTTCCGTAACCTTGTTTGAGACCAAGGTCTTCTGTATTTATAGGCAACTCTTAGAAAACTATCTGTTGGAGAGATAGTTTCTTGAGTTTCCTCTTATGGTTGGTGTAAAACGACTATTTTGATCCTCATTCAAGCTCTTGCATGCTTTGGGTAACATGCATTAAATGTAGCCTTACACCCGATCTGTAGACCTTTTGATATGCAGGGTTCACCTTTTTCAGTGAGATGTCCCTTTCAGTGTTAATGTTTGTACGTTGTTGGCGGTTTGTGATTAGCTCCGATCTTCAGTTGTGTAGAGACAAACAAAACAACCTTTTTTTTATCAAGTTCACTGAGGGAAAGACAACCTTTTAAAGATCAAAGGATAGACTTTAAGTCTACATTCCCTTTGTAGGTCCCGAACGAGTTTCGTGAGGTGGAAGTCTAGAGGGGAGGGATGAATGGACTTTCAAAACTTTTTCGTGATCAGCATGTATGGTCAGATAAGTGGTGATAGAGTGCGTGTGAGAATCAGTACAATCTGATATCCAACTTTTTGATTGTTGTGAAGCTGATCAGTTCGGTGTCTATCAGGTCAACTGATGTGAGGAAACAAGTTTTAACTCGTGTAGAAAAACCAATTTTGATAAAACAGATTCAAAGGTTTCTGAATCAGATCAGATGACAACAGGTCAATCTGATCAGATCAACTGCTTGGTGCAGAATTGATCTATACTTAGATGTTGAGAAATTTATAGTTTTGATGGAAGTTCCAAAACAGATGTACCAGTCAGATCTGTTAGCTGAACTGATGACTTAGAAATCAGGATAGGATGACCAGTTGAGATGTATAGACAACTGATGTATTAGATAGATCACATATTGAGGGGGAACTCAATATGTATAGGTCAAGTCAGGAAGATCAGAAGATCAGACAAGTCAGGAAGATCAGAAGATCAGACAAGACAAGAAAGATCAGAAGACCAAACAAGTCAGATAGTCAGATGATCAGGTGAAGACATGAAGCTGAAGATTCAGAAGACCTGAAGATCAGATGACTACCAGAAAGACCAAGAAGACCTCAGATAACATACATCAGAAGAACGAAATAGAGTCTGTAAGTTGTGCTAAGACAACTTACTAGAAGACTCAATCAGGTAGACTGATCAGTTTTAACTGATCAGGTCAGCTCAATCAGGTGACAACCAAAGGTTCATCAAAGTCATACGAGTTCATCAGACAAGAAGAATGTTAAACTAAGTTGGTAAATCAAACATTGAACAAGTGTACTTGATAACCAATGAGAGCAGCACACGTATGTACGGAGCTGACAGTGCGGGATTCGGCGCATCATAGTCAATATACTTGCATGACTCAATGACAACAATGACTCATGGGAACACTTGCATGAATAAATGCAAACAATCAAAACATAATATTCAAACAAGTGTATTGCCTATACATTAATATTAAGTGAACTATAATATTAAATCAAACTGAATATCATCGAGTATTATGTCCTTACAATAGATTATCTCTAGGACACTAACACTAACAATTTCCCACTTGGACTAGAGTCAATCACCTACAAGTCTAACCCCTAGACCATCAAATGTCTAGTGTGTACATGAACACTCAGTGTTAAGGTGAATGGATCTGCCAAATTAAATATGTGGCAATATATTTTAATTATATTTCTCCTATCGTTATGATCACTCGGATCAAATGATAAGTCTAGGTACATGCTTGTTTCTGTTTGCTGATCTCGGTTCCTTTGCTTGCGCATTCGCACCAACGTTGTCTTAATACAACTTTATTAGACAACTGACACTTGGAACTACCCCTAGTTCTCTTAAGAACTATAAAATCTAGACAGCCTCCTTGAGGCTTCTGATACAACAATGTACTCAACTTCGGTTGTTAAATCTGGGGTCCTTTTGCTTGGAACTATTCCAACTGACCACCTCATTATTGAGAGTGAAACGTAACCTGACTGTGATTTGTAATTATCATAGTCGTATTGGAAACTTGTGTCAGCTTAACCAGTCACTACTAGTTCTGACTGTCCACCATAGACAAGAAAACATTCTTTAGTTCGTCTGAGATGCTTCAAAATGGTCTTGACAGCAATCCAGTGAGACTCACCCGGATTCTGTTTGTATCTACCAGTGATGTTGATAGCGTAGGCCACGTTTGGTCTAGTGCAAGTCATGGCGTACATGATTGACCTAATTGCATATGCATATGGGACATCTTTCACGTGCTTGATATCAGCTTCAACAGAAGGACAATCCTTCTTTGATAGTTTTATCCCATGATTTACCGATAGAGATCCTCTCTTAGAGTTCTCCATCGCAAAACGCTTCAACACCTTGTCTACATAGGTTGGCTGTGACAGCCCCAACATCCTCTTGGATCTATCCCTATGGATCTGATCCTTAGGATGTAGCAATCTTCACCAAGACCCTTCATCATGAAGGTCTTTAACAACAAATCTTTAATGGACAGCATTAACGGGATATTGTTTCCCAAAATCAATATGTCATTGACATACCCAATTATGAAAATAATATTCTTCCCATTGCGTTTACGATAAGCACAAGGATCTTTCGAGTTTCTGATGAAGTCAAAAAACTTGATAGCTTCATCAAATCGGATATTCCAACTCCTAGAAGCTTGCTTCAATCCATAAATGGATATCTTTAGCTTGCATACTAGATTAGAATTTGACTTAGATGTAAAACCTTCCGGTTGGGTCATAAACACTTGCTTATCAATGTTTCCATTGAGGAAAGTTGTTTTGACATCCATCTGTCAAATCTCATAATCAAAGTGTGCTGCTATCGCAAGTAAAATTCGAATGGACTTGATCTTTGCAACTGGTGAGAAGGTGTTGGTCCCGGTGCAAACGAGTCTCACACGTGTATGGGGGGGAATACACGTGTTCAGTGATTTTAAAACTTTTTCTTCACTGTGATCAGAAGGGTCAGGTTGTCCTAATAGTTTTGCCCTGAGAAGCACAAATCGCCCTGAGTCAAAGTCTACTGAGACAATGATCCTGAGCTGCTTTTAGAAGCTTCAGATTAGCCCAACTGATCCTGAGTTTTATCAGAGATCCTGAGAAGCTTGGATCAGATAATTATCTTACTGAATACTCAGTAGAGTTAGTTCAGTTTGATGACTATATGTTCTAACTAATCAAGAGTGCGGAATGGTTGGCCCTAAGTTTATACTCGTTTTAACTTGCTGAAAATCTCTTCCTTAATAAAACATTGGTTAAGGCTGTGAATTAGTTAATGCATATTCAGTGGATTAATTCCAACTGAGTAACAGTAAAATATGCTTTCAGTGAAAAACATGCAACAGATAAAATGCAGTACAGAAAGCAAACAACACAACAATTATAGTGGTTCAGAGACTCATGCTCCTACGTCCACTCTCTCTGATCTTCAGAGAAATTCCTTAACACACTTCCTAAAGCTCTCAGGCTGACTCACTGCAGCTTACTCACTTTTCTACCTTGAGTTTTATGGCTGACTTACTGCAGCTTACTAACTCAACACACACAAGATTTCAGACTACCACAAGTAGCTTACTAACTTCTCCTCTAGAGCTTTCTGGCTGAACTCAACTGCAGCTTACTCACTCTTTACAACTCTAACTCACCAACAAATCACACACACTCAAACTACCTTATCAAAGGGTTTGGGTTTGGTTGGTTTCCAACTAGGTTGAGATATCCTTTACAATAAGAATAAATGCAAAGGCTAGGATATCTCTACTAAGCTTTGGATATATCTATCAAATCTAGGCTTAGTGAATGAGCTCTCTCCAATGTGAAACACTTGGGAAATTCTAGGGTTTTCGAGTGCTTCAATTTGCAAGAATACGAATGAGCTCTTGAGTTGCTGTAATTCCCCGTAACCTCTCAATGTTGAAGGTCACAGGTATTTATAGGCAACTTCTCCAAGGTCACTCTTTGAAAAAACTATCCGTTGGAAGAGATAGCATCAAGAGTTTCCTCTTCTGGTTATTGATGAACGACTATTTTTAGGGTTTGAACACTCCATTGCATGTTTTAGGCAATATGCAACCATGTAGCCAATCACCAATTCTTGCAGTCTGGAACATAGTACTACTAACAAAATTCAGTGTCCTGTCGCTTTCAGTGTCAGTAAAGTACAGTGTTGTCTTCCTCTGATTGGTTCTTATCTTCAGTGAATGTAGATAAACAAAACGGCTCTTTTTAGGTCAATCTCTCTGAATGAGACAACCTTAAGCAACACTTAGATTCAGTTCCTTTTGTCTGCTCTTGATTGTTTTGGGCAATATCTATTCTTTTGTAAATGTGCGTTTTCCTCAGTTTTGCATATATTCAGATAGATATTTCTTCAGTGCCTCTGAACATTCAGGTCTTCCCGAGTCTTCAGTAACTAATGAGTCTTCAGTATCTTCGAAGTCTTCAGTAACTTCTGAGTCTTCAGTATCTTCTGAGTATTCAGGTCTACCTGAGTCTTCAGTAACTACTGAGTCTTCAGTATCAAAACCTGATTAATATTTGCTGACTATACATTGTTCAGATATCTTCCTTAACTATTCTATAATGAAACCTGACTCAGACTATCAAGATTATCCTGAACATGTCATACTCAGGGGTTTTGGGATCTAATCAAAACTCTTTATTAAATTCATCTCCCAACAATTTCCCCCTTTTTGATGATGCCAAAACCATCTTGTTACATTTAAGAAAACCTAACCTATACTCAGGTTTCAGTTATCTATTACACTCCAAAAAGGCATAACCCAATAATTTCAATCACAATGGCATATCAAATAGTTAAAGACATGTTAAGAAGATAATGAGGTATTATCTTTGAGCATAAAAGATAAACTTTTCATTGATCAGTAGATAGTCATTACAGCTTACAATGAATTTACAAAAACAAAAGACAAATACATAGAATAAAAAGTCTTCAATCTTCTTCCACCTCATCATCAGGGACTTCAAGATTGAACATCCCATAATATCTCTTCTTTAATTCATCCATCTTCTTGATGATTTCTGGATTGCTTCCTGTCAGTCCCAACTGAACAACATACTCAGCACCTACTTTGGCAATAGCAGCTTCATTGATGACTCATGTGCTGAATCTAGGTGTTGGGTACTTGTACTGACCAGGTGCTTTTAGAGATACATTCTGCTCATCAGCAAGATTTGTCCACTTCTGTAGATATTCAGGATAAAAAGTCAGTAGATATTCTAGGAAGGCTTCATTGCGGTCAGGGCATCCTCCTCTCCATTCCTGCAGAACATCATGATTGAACCAGAAGGTTCTCTTTACCTCTTCCCAAGCATCATTGATCTGGAGTGGCATCCATTTATCAATGTGTGGCCATTTCTGCATTCTGATTTGTTCTTTGGACTTGCCCCATCTTTTTCCCATAAAATTCCTGAAGCTTCCTCTTCTGCTCTGCTCTTCTTCTTTCTTCTTCCTGGTTAGCTCTGCTCCTGATACAGACATTGCTTGTCTTTTCTCCTTTTCAGCACGCAGGGCAATGAGCTTGTTGTGCCAATCAAAATCCTTGACTTGAGCACTTGTATCATAGGTTCCAAAACCTTCCTGGAGCAGTCTTTCTGATTCAGTTTCTGTCTCTTTCTGAGTTTCGAATTCTTCAGGTTCAGAGAAATCAACAATCAGTTTTCTCTGAATTGGTTTGGTAGAGACTTTCTTCTTCTTTCTCTCAGCTTCAACAAATGCAACTGACTTCCTCTTCTCAGCTCTTTTTGGATCAGCAGTTTCAACAACAACATGAGCAGCAGCTGTCAGGCTTGTTTCAGTCTTTCTCTTCTCTGATCTCCTCAGTATCATAGCTCCCTGAGCTGTCTCTCTGTCAGTCTGGAAGAACTCAGTATCTTCAGGTTCAACTGACTTCAACTTTTCAGTTGCCTCGATTTCTTGTAGAGTCTTCATCACATATTTAGCTTTGAGTTCCTGCTGAGCTTTCTTCTCAAGGGTTTTCTTCAAATGCTCATCTAACTTACCCTTTGTTGAATGAGAAGTCCTTTCCCCCTTTTTGGCATCATAAATCGGAAGGATCTGGGAAAGTGTAGCATCCATGTGGAATTGTTCTTTGTTAATGGCTCTAATTTCTCCAGCCAAAACATCCAACTCATCATCCATACTCCTCAGGACATCTTGCCAACTGAAACCTCTTCAGAAAGTGGAGCAAATTGTTGGGCAATAACTCCTTGTATCAGATCTGTCATCTTCATTTTTCTCAGTCAACTTCTTCTCCAGATAGGCTGTCCTCTCATTGCACTTAGCAGTAAGCTCTTCAGATATGTTCTTGGACATTTCTCCCATCTGAGTATCCAGATCAGAAATCTTAGCAGTCACTTCCCCCTATACTGCTTGAATTTCAGTAGATGTGCTCAGTCTAGCCATGTGTTGATTTTGTTCATGCAAAGCAGCGTCCATCTTCTTGGATTGATCAGCCATCATCAATTTTATCTGTGTGAGCTTGACTGTCATTGGCTCAACTTTCTTCAGTTCATCCAAGATAGGAGTCAGATCAATCATCTGAGCTTGAGATGTATAGCTTGATTGAACCTCAGTCTGCATACCAAAATCAACAAACTTAATGATAGGTTCTTCAGTAATTTTGGCATAATGAATAGTAGTGCCAAAAGGTACCTGAAGGGGTATATCTTCAGTCTGAGGAATTTCAGTAATAGCAGCTGGCATGACTTTCTCAGCTTGTGTGTCCATCTTTCCAGGTTCAGGTCCTTTCTCAGCTTGAGTGTCCTTGTCAGGTTCAGGACCTTTCTCAGCATCTCCATCCTTCTCCATTTCAGATTCAACTTTCCCACTACCTTCTTCTATCCCACTTGGTTTCCTTTCAGCAATCTTCCTTTTAACCAGGTCATCAAAATCTGAGACCTTCATCCTGAGTTTTGTCTTCCTGAATCCTGAAAATTCAGTAAGAATTGTTGTTTCTTTAGACCACCATTCTTCTCCTCTGAATGCAGCAATATTCAGCATCTCTGGCAAGGTCTGATTCAGGATATAGTCTGTTGTCCTCAATCTGATGAATAGATCCTGAAGGTCAGGGAATTCAGTGAGCTCAGGATATCTATCCAGGATAAATCTTTCACCTTTGCTTCTCCACTCGGCTTCCTCAGCTTCACCTTTCTGTAGTGGTGGAGGCACAATTTTCTCAGTGGGTTGGATAATCTGTAGGGCAGATGGATCAAGTAATGGTTCAGAGAGTAAAGCATCAAGATTCAGAATATCCTGGGATTCATTTGGCTCTGAGAGGTGAGAGGGTGGGATCTTTATTTGGCTATCCTTAGCAGGTTGTTGGGAACCTGTAAAGATTTCTCGAGAAATCTTATCTTTAGCAATGGAGGTTTCCATTACTTCAGAAAACACATTCTCCTCCTCAGCAACCTCTTTTTCTTCAATATTCTTCACCACCTGTGCTAACACCTGGAGTGGTGATTTCAGACCTTGCTGAGTTTCAGTTTGGCTTCCTTCAGTTTCACTGGCCTCTTTTTCAGCAATTGTCTGAAGCCTTTTCCATTTCTGAGGGGCTAAGGCTTTTGTTTTCAATTTCTCTCCAGCCTCCCTCTTTGCTTTCAGTTGGATCTTCCCCCTAGCTTGTTTATCCTCCTCCAAGCTTGACTCAGTGGCTTGCTGAACTGTCTTTCTAGTTTCCCTTACTAACTCAACTACTGGGGCCTCTTCCTCGGCTTCTTCTTCAGCAGTCTCCTCCTGAGACTCAACTGGCTTTTCCTTTTTGCCTTTCATCCCTTTCTTGGTTGATCTTAACATAATTTTGGATGTAGGAAAAGCTCTTGAATCTGCAAAGATATCTTCCTCTTCTCTGCAAGTGTCCAAGATGAAAGCAATCTTGGTGGAGTGTAATATCATTTTCTTGATCACAATAGTTCTATCCTTCTCTCTTTTTACATGATCAACTTGATCACTGACTATTGTTATCAGATATTGCAACCAATTAAATGCTCTGGAAGGAGAGTCTTCAATATCAGCCATCAACCTCAACTTAGGCCTACTAATCTATTTAAGACTTCCTGTCCCACTCATGAGGCATCTGTTCACAATGTCAAGAAGTACCCAATACTTGGGTTTCAAATACTTCTTATTCAATGTGGCCTCAAGTTTAACAGGGGCTTCCACAATCCTATCCAAATATTCTTGCTCCCTACCCATCATGTACAAAGTAGGATTCTCCCCTCTATCATTCAACTCATAAACAACATTTAGATTCTTAGGAATGATATAGAGCTCTCTAACAAAATCCACATACTTCGTACCATGTTCCAAATGTGAGACGGTAATCCTAGAATCTATGCAATTATCATCATCAAGTTGCATATTGGCTACAAATTCGATTACCTCTCTTGAGTATTCTGCATCTGGGCGATTCAGCGACGCACCCAAAGAGCTTAGCTAAATCGGATCATATCTGCGCCTTCTCTTCATGTGTCTTGCATTTTTGTTTGTACCATCTAGAGAAACAACATTCTCATAGCATGGTTTGTTGGAGATAGCAAGTTTGTCAAAGATTGTGAGAGTCATTTTGGAGAATTTTTGTGAAGGGTTTGATGTTTGAAGATAACTTTGGGTAATCAGAGGTTTTGAAGCAGAGTGTTTGTGAAGACGAAGGTGTTTGAAATAGAGTGTAAAGGAAGTTTGAATGGGTATATATTTGGAATCGGTTTTGATCCAAGAATAATCGTTCAGTTTTGAAAGAATCAACTATTAGGATCAATTTAGGCTAAATCGGGTAATTGTAAGGACAACTAGAAAGTACTAGCCGCCAATTTTCATCCTTATTGGTGATTAATGAACAGTGCATTTAATTACTGTTCCTGCAGACCATTGACTTTCCTCGAGAATTTCAAACGTCCCGCCCAATTATTTCCTCAGGTGTTTTATCATTTATTGCGAATGATTTATGAGATTCGGTTAGACAATAAATGTGGTACATGAGTCAATAACTTCTTCAGACTAATTTTAATCATCAGTCTTACTGAGTTTTGACCTTGATATAATGTCAGTATAAAACTGAGTACTGAACTTCAGGATTACGGAGTTTCCCAAGACTCAGTGTTCAGGACCTTCATTTTATCCTGAGTTTTTCAGTGAACTCTGAAAAACTTCATGTAACTGAAAACCTTAAATTTTTTAGATTTGCCTTATTCACCTGGATCCAACATACCTAATTCAACAGATATTTCCTGAAATCTTGATTCAGCCAAAGGTTTAGTCAAGATGTTAGCTCTCTGTTTATCAGTATGAATTTTCTCCATTCTGATATCCTTCTTTTCAACATGATCTCTGATGAAGTGATGTCTGATATCAACATGCTTACATCTGGTGTGCAATACTGGATTTTGTGTAATAGCAATTTCAGTATTATTGTCACAAAATATAGGTACTTCATTGGCTATAATCTTATAATCCATCATTTGTTGTCTAAGCCAAAGAATATGTGCACAACAACTTCCTGCAGCCATGTATTCAACTTCAGTAGTACTAGTTGCTACTGATGTCTGTTTCTTTGAAAACCATGATATCAATTTACTTCCAAGAAATTGACAAGTTCCTGTAGTAGACTTCCTGTCAATTCTACATCCTCCATAATCAGCATCTGAATAACCAGTTAATTCAAGGTTATCATCAGCTGGATACCATAATCCTCTATTCACAGTGCCCTTAAGATATTTCAGAATCTTTTTGGCAGCCTCCATGTGACTAGCCTTAGGATTAGCTTGGTATCTTGCACATATCCCAACAGCAAATGTTATATCAGGCCTACTTTCAGTGAGATATAGCAATGATCCAATGATCCCTAAATAATCAGTGTGATTTACTGATTTGCCTTCAGGATCAGGATCTATCTTGTAGTTAGTATTCATGGGAATTCTAATTGCATTGCAATTCTGTACACCATACTTAGCAATCAGATCTCTGGTGTATTTTGCTTGATTGATGAAGATTCCTTCCTTAGTTTGTTTCACCTGAAGTCCAAGAAAGAAATTCATCTCCCCCATCATAGACATCTCAAACTTTCCTTTCATCAGAGCTGAGAACTTCTCACACAACAGATGATTTGGGGATCCAAATATGATGTCATCCACATAAATCTGAACTAGTAAAATATCCTTCCCATCTTCTATCCTGAACAAAGACCTATCGACAGTTCCTTTGATAAAACTGTGGTCAGTAAGAAATTGAAAGAGTGTATCATACCATGCTCTGGGTGATTGTTTAAGACCATACAAGGCTTTTCTGAGCCTGTAAACTTGGTCATTTTGACAAAATCCTGGAGGTTGTTCCACATACACTTCTTCCTTAAGCACACAGTTCAAAAATGCACTTTTCACATCTATTTGATAGACTGTGAATTTCATATGGGCAGCATATGCAAGAAACATTCTGTTGGGAGATGAATTTAATAAAGAAGTTTTGATTAGATCCCAAAAACCCTGAGTATGACATGTTCAGGATAATCTTGGTCACCATACAAGGCTTTTCTGAGCCTGTAAAGTTGGTCATTTTGACAAAATCCTGGAGGTTGTTCCACATACACTTCTTCCTTAAGCACACCGTTCAAAAATGCACTTTTCACATCCATTTGATAGACTGTGAATTTCATATGGGCAGCATATGCAAGAAACATTATGTTGGGAGATGAATTTAATAAAGAAGTTTTGATTAGATCCCAAAAACCCTGAGTATGACATGTTCAGGATAATCTTGATAGACTGAGTCAGGTTTCAATATAGATTGTTCAGGAAGTTATCTGCACCATGTATAGTCAGCAGATATAGATCAGGTTAGATTTTGAAGACATCAAGACTCAAGAAGTAAATCAAGACACATGAAGACTCGGATATGTCATCAAGACTCGTAACATATCTTGAAGACCCAAAGAGTTCTCAAGACTCGATAAGATAATGAATGTTCAGAGGCACTGAATAATATCTATATGAAGACTACATAACTGAGAAAAATGCAAATATTCAGAAAAATAGATATTGCCCAAAACATTCATATGCAGACAAAAGAAACTAAGTCTAAGTGTTGTTTAAGGTTGTCTCATTCAGAGAGATTGACCAAAAAGAGCCGTTTTGTTTGTCTACATTCACTGAAGACAAGAACCAATCAGAGGAAGACAACATTGTACTTTACCGAAATTGAAAGCGACAGGACCCTGAATCATGTCAGTAGTACTAAGTTCCAGACTGCAAAAATTGGTGATTGGCTACATGACTGCATATTTCCTAAAACATGCAAGGGAGTATTCAAACCCTAAATATAGTCGTTCATCAAACACCAGAAGAGGAAACCCTTGATACTATCTCCTCCAACGGATAGTTTTTTCAAGAGTAACCTTGGTGAAGTTGCCTATAAATACCAGTGACCCTTTACATTGAGAGGTCACGGGAAATTTCAAAGCAACTCAAGAGCTCATTCGTATTATTGCAAATTGAAGCACTCGAAAAACCTAGAATTTCCCAAGTGTTTCACATTGGAGAGAGCTCACTATTCTAAGCCTAGAGTGATAGATATATACAAAGCTTAGAAGAGATATCCTAGCCTTTGCATTAGTTCTTATTGTAAAGGATATCTCACCCTAGTTGGAAACCAACCCAAAACCCAAACCCTTTGTTAAGGTAGTTTGTGTGTGTTTTGTTGGTGAGTCTCTGAAGATCAGAGAGAGTGGACGTATGAGCTTGAGTCTCTGAACCACTATAATTGTTGTGTTGTTTTGCTTTCTGTACTGCATTATTATCTGTTGCATGTTTTTCACTGAAAGCATAGTTCACTGATATTCAGTTAGAACCAATCCACTGAACTTGCATCAAATTGATCACAGCCTTAATCACTATTTTATTGAAGGGAAGATTTTCAGCAAATCTAAAACGAGTATAAACTTAGGGCCAACCATTCCGCCCACTTGAGTAGCTAGAACAGATAGTTACCAAACTGAACTAACTTTACTGAGGGTTCAGTAAGATAATTATCTGATCCAAGTGCCTCAGGATCTCTGATAAACTCAGGCTCAGTTGGGTTAATCCGAAGCTTCTGAAAGCAGCTCAGGATCATTGTCTCATTAGACTTTGACTCAGGGCAATCCGTGCTTCTCAGAGCAAAATCATCAGGATAACCTGACCCATCTGACCTCAGTGAAAGAAAAGTTTTAAAAATCACTGAAAATGTGTATTCCCCCCCATACACATGTGAGACTCGTTAGCACCGGGACCAACAAGTGGTATCAGAGCAGTGGTTCATTTTGACCACTTGCTTTGGTAGCCATAGTCTATTTTGCTGAAAGACTTTGGTGGTATACTGAATAGATCTGTTTGCTGATATCTTACAAGGCTCAGTCATCATGACTTCTAAGAAACTTCCTATGTTCTCTGTTGAGAGCTATGACCTATGGAGATTGAGAATGCAGGCTCATCTGTATTCAAAACATGAAAGAATGTGGAGAGTGGTTTCTGAAGGACCATTCAATTTACTGTTGTGAATCCCAGAATCACTGATACTGAGAGGAATGATCCCAGAGATGAATTTCCAAAACCTGATGATCAACTTACTCCTGATGAGAGAAAGTTAGTCAATCTGGACTACATTGCTAAAGATACTTTGTATAGCACTATTGATGATGGTGTTATGGGGATGATTTCTCACTGTGAAACTGCAAAAGAAATATGGGACACACTTGTTGTTATGTGTCAAGGCACATATCATATTAAGGAAAACAAACTTTCTGTTGCTATTGAAAAGTTTGATAGATTTGAAATGAAAGACAGTGAATCCATTGACAAACTTGAGGTCAGATTCACTAGCATCATGAATGATCTGAGTGCTCTTGGGAAAAGATACCCACAGAGAGAAGTGGCACTGAAAATTCTTAGAGGATTATCTAAGAAATGGGATATACATGTTGTGGTGATTGAAAACACCAAAAATATTGAT
This sequence comes from Stenogyne calaminthoides, assembly GCA_037126765.1. Taxonomy (NCBI): domain Eukaryota; kingdom Viridiplantae; phylum Streptophyta; class Magnoliopsida; order Lamiales; family Lamiaceae; genus Stenogyne; species Stenogyne calaminthoides. The sequence goes on along the minus strand of JBBCBC010000005.1, from coordinate 16,882,538 downwards.
TCCATGCCATATCAACAAGTTTTCTCTGAACTGAAAGCTTATGAGTTTGTGATTGACAAGAAAACTAAGAAATCTGACAGCAAAGATGATTCTTCATCTACCAAGAATGTGGCTTTCAAAGCCAAAGAGAAATCCTGTAAGTCTAGAGAGTCTGAGAACTCACTTGCCAAAAATCAGGATGAGCAGGAGGATAAGCTAGTACTGATGGCAAGGAGGTTTGAAAGACTCAATAGCAGATATGGGAAATATAAGAAATATTACAGGAATCACAGGTACAAGAGAGACTCAGAAGCTGAGGACAGATACACTGAGAAAAGGAAGGACCAGAAAGCTGAAGGATCCTCATCCAAGAAAAAGGACTCCAAGACCAAGGAGGAAAGTGATCAGGATGATGATACCAACAGATGCTACAACTGTCAGAAGAAAGGTCACTTTCAATATGATTGTCCTGAGTTGAGTGCTAAAGAAATAAATGAGAGACAAGCCAAGAGAGACAGGAAGATCTCCAGCAAGAAAGCTATGATTGCAGAAGAGGAAGAACATTCTGAAGAAGGTTCCAGTTCCTCAGATGAGATTTTCTCAGACAGTGACAGTGATGATGTCTGTCTTATGGCTGTGGAGGTAAATTCTTCTATCTCTGTTGTTGCTCCTACACAAGCACATGAGTTCTCAAGTTCAATTGTAAACAGTAACTTTGACCTAATGGATTCGTTTGAGAATCTTATGAAGGACTATTCTGTGTTACAAGAACTACTCACTGAAACTCAAGAGCAGAACAAGGAACTGACTGCTGAGAATCTGAAGTGGAAAGACTCTAAAAATGCTGAGATCACTTCTCAATAGATGGGAACTACTGATGAACTGGATGTTCTGAAAGTACAACTCTCAGAAAAAGAGAAGGTGATAGAGATCCTGAATGGAAAATTAGAGAAATCCACTAAAGAGATTTAACTTATCAGAACTGAGTTCAATGACCTCTTTGAGAAGCATGAAACTCTAAAGAAATGTGAGGATAGTGAGCAGAGAAAGTTAGCACTATTGAATTCTGCATCTAAAGTGATAGATGAAATTCAGAGTTATCAAAGACCTGCAACTATAAAAGCTGGATTGGGATACATTCCAGGGGGAACCTCACAAGGTCTTCTGAATGCTGCTTCTAGTAGCACCAAGACTGTCTTTGTTAAACTAGTGGCATCTAATCTTCTTACTGAAGAACTTCCCAGAGCTTTAGACAAGGGTAAAGGACCTATGGTTTCAGAAAAACTGAAGGTTCAGGGAAGAAAGCCCAGACCTCAGGAAAAGGCTAGAAAACCTGAACACCTAGTAGAAAATTTTCAGGCCAGTACTTCAAAGCCTCAGGCTAAGAATACAACCCTAAAGAAATCTGCATTGAACCATCAGAGGAATTTTCAGAAGAGAAACACTCAGCAGAGATATTCTCAACTGAAAAGACCAAGTCCTCAGATTTCTGAAAGACCCCAATTTCAGTACAGGCAACCTAAACCCCACTTTCCTAAGGGTAAAGGTTTCCTGAACCCAAGTCAGCAGAGACAGAGACCAGCTGCACAAAAGCTAAGGCACTTGAACAAAAGGCTTGAACCCAAGAAGAACTCTAAGGCTCATGTTCATGCTAAGGCTGGCACTCATGCACAGGATACTGCCAAGGCTCCTAGGGTGGTGAATGTGTATGTAGATGTTTATGGAAGACAAATCAGTCACTCTAAAGTATTTAGAGTTGTTAGGCAGATTTGGGTTCCAAATGGTACAACTAACCTGGTAGGACCCTACACCAAATGGGTACCTAAGAACTGATCTGTTTTTCAGGTGAAGGAAAAGGGCACTGAGCAGAATGAAAACAACATAGCAATTATGAGTGGAAATGAATTGGCTCCTGCTGTATGGTATCTGGACAGTGGATGTTCAAGACATATGACAGGATATAAGCAACTAATCACTGACTATGTTGAGCAAAAAGGCCCTCAGATCACATTTGGAGACAATTCCAAAGGACAAATTAAAGGATATGGAACTCTTGAAGTTGACTCTGTTCATATCCATGGTGTTTCATATGTGTCTGGTCTAAAGCATACTTGCTTTCTATCAGTCAATTCTGTGACAAAGGATTCAGTGTTGAGTTCTCAAAGAACTTATGTTATGTAAAAGACAATACTTCGCAGAAAATTTTACTGACTTGTACTAGAAAAGGAAATGTGTATCTTGCTGATTGGAGTTCAACTCCTAAAGATACATGTTTGGTTGCAAAAAGTTCCACTGATACCAGTTGGTTGTGTTACAAAAGAATGAATCACTTAAACTTCAAAACCCTGAACAAACTTGCAAGATTAGCACTTGTAAGGGGGTTACCCAATGAAGTGTTCAGTAAAGATCATGTATGTGATGCTTGTCAGAAAGGAAAACAAATCAGAGCATCTTTCAAAAGCAAAGTAGATGTTTCTACTGATAGAATACTACAACTGTTACATATTGATCTCTTTGGTCCAGTAACACCTGTGAGCACTAATGGCAGAAAATACACACTTGTGGTAGTTGATGACTTTTCTAGATACACATGTGTCATATTCTTACTCAGTAAGAAAGAGACTCAGACAAAACTACTTGAACTACCGAAAAGGCTCAGTACTGAAAAGAATCTGAGTGTGGTCAAAATCAGATCAGATAAAGGAACTGAGTTTATCAATCATATCATATCTGATTATTGTGCAGCAAATGGAATAGCTCATGAAAAATTAGCTGCAAGGACCCCACAACATAATGGTGTTGCTGAAAGAAGAAATAGGACTCTGAAAGAAGCTGCAAGTACAATGATTGCTGAAGCTGATATTCCTAAGAGATTTTGGGCTGAAGCTATCAACACTGCATGCTACTCTCATAACAGATCCATGCTGACCAAGAACCAAGGAAAAACTCCATATGAGCTGTGGAATGAAAGGAAGCCTCTTGTTTCTTTCTTTCGTGTGTTTGGTTGCAAGTGTTTCATACACAATAATGGTAAAGATCAGTTGAAAACTTTTGATAGCAAAGCTGATGAAGAGATATTCTTAGGATATTCTGAAGTCAGTAAAGCCTCCAGAGTTTACAACTGTAGGACTCTTATTGTGGAAGAAACACCTCATGTTATTTTTGATGAATCTACTTGTGTTCAGAAGAAACAGAACATGACTCAGGAGAACTGATCAAGAGAATCACCAGACTTAGCCTGAAAAAGAATGATAAAACATCCTCTGAACCTGAAAAGAAGAAGTCAGCCACTTTCTATGAATGGAGTGAATCAGACTCAAACAAAGAAGTTCAGGATGGAAAAACTCAGGATGGTGAGACTCAGGATGGAAATTATCCACTGAAGGAAAGCCAACACACTGAAGTTGACCAATCTAAACATACACCAGTTCAGACTCAGGTATGTAATGCCGATGAAGATGTGGTCACAGCTGATGCAAACTTTGAATCTATCAACCAATGAGGAACAAATGTCTCTGACAATGGTCTGAATGGAATTTCCCTTGAGGAAGATGATTCTCTTTCTCCTTTTCTGTTGTTCCCTGAATTTAATGAACTACCTGAACCTAATATTTATGATGTTGAGGATACTACTGAAGGGGGAACATCCAGGAGAAAATGGTTGGATAGTCATCCTACAAGTCAGATTGTGGGTGATCTATCAGATGGTGTCAAAACAAGAAGGTTCCATGGAGAAAGTGCTTTGTTCTGCTGCTTCCTATCTGAAAAAGAACCTACTGAGATTGAAGAAGCTCTACAAGATTCATTTTGGATTACTGCTATGCAAGAAGAACTGAATCAGTTCTCAAGGAATGAAGTTTGGGAGCTAGTGGATAGACTTAAGAGGCATAATGTGATTGGAACTAAGTGGGTGTTCAAGATTAAGAGAGATGAAAACAACAACATTGTGAGAAACAAGGCAAGGCTAGTTGCACAAGGTTATTCCCAAGAAGAAGGCTTGGATTATGATGAAACCTTTGCACCTGTTGCAAGACTAGAAGCCATCAGATTGTTTCTTGCATATGCTGCCCACATGAAATTCAAAGTCTATCAGATGGATGTGAAAAGTGCATTTCTGAATGGTGTGCTTAAGGAAGAGGTTTATGTGGAACAACCTCCTGGTTTCAGACAGAATGACCAAGTTTACAGGCTCAGGAAAGCCTTGTATGGTCTTAAGCAAGCACCCCGAGCATGGTATGATACCCTTTCTCAGTTTCTTACTAATCATGGTTTTATCAAAGGAACTGTTGATAGGACTCTGTTCAGGATAGAAGATGGGAAAGACATCTTACTTGTTCAGATTTATGTAGATGACATCATATTTGGATCTCCAAATCATCAGCTGTGTGAAAAGTTTTCTACCCTGATGAAAGGAAAGTTTGAGATGTCAATGATGGGGGAGATAAATTTCTTTCTTGGACTTCAGGTGAAACAAACTAAGGAAGGAATTTTCATCAATCAAGCAAAATACACCAGAGATCTGATTGCAAAGTATGGTGTACAGAATTGCAATACAGATATAATTCCCATGAATACTAACTACAAGATGGATCCTGATCCTGAAGGCAAATCAGTAAATTACACTGATTATAGAGGGATCATTGGATCACTACTATATCTCACAACAAGTAGGCCTAATATAACATTTGATGTTGGGATATGTGCAAGATACCAAGCTAATCCTAAGGCTAGTCACATGGAGGCTGCCAAAAAGATTCTGAAATATCTTAAAGGCACTGTGAATAGAGGATTATGGTATCCAGCTGATTGTAACCTTGAATTAACTGGTTATTCAGATGCTGATTATGGAGGATGTAGAATTGACATGAAGCCCTATTCCAAAAAGCCTTCATCTTCAAACATTCTGCTTCGAAACCCTCGATTCCCAGAAATTTTCACCTATCTCAAAACCCTTCACCAGAAATTCTCCAAAAAATGACACTTTCTGTATACGACAAACTCGCCATTTCCAATAAACCTTGGTACGAATATGTTGTTTCTCTCGAAAGCTCGTCCAATGCAACTCATGAGGAGGAGGCGTTGCATATGATTCGTTTGGCAAAGCTTACATGCCTGGTCACAAATCAACCAGAGGCCGAATATGCGAAAGAGGTAATTGAGTTTATCTCTAATATGCAGTTAGATGATGAGAATTGCATAGAATCTTAGATTACAGTCTCGCATTTGGAGCATGGTTCAAAATATGTGGATTTTGTTAGGGAATTATATATTATTCCTAAGAATCTAAATGCCATATATGAGTTAAGTGATAGAGGTGAAGACCCTACGGTATACGTGATGGGTAGGGAACAAGAATATTTGGATAAAATTACTGAGCATCCAGTAAAGTTTGAAGCTACTCTGAATAAGAGGCATTTGAAGCCTAAATATCGAGTATTGTTGGATATTGTAAGCAAATGCATCATGAGTGGATCTGGTAGTTTCAAACAGATAAGCACGCCTAAGTTAAGGCTAATGGTGGCGATTGAAGATTCACCTTCCACGACATTCAATTGGTTGCACTATTTGATCAAAGTGGTGAGTGATCAAGCCAAACAAATTCAGAAGGTGAATGGCTCTGTAGTTATTAAAGGAAAGATTCTACATGCAACCAAGATTGCATTTATCTTGGAAACGTGCAGAGAAGAGGAGGACATCTTTGCCAATTCCACTTCCTTTCCAAAGTCAAAAATCATGTTCAAACCAACAAAGAAGACTTTGAGAGGAAAGAAAGAGAAAAACTCTGAGTCTCAGGAGTAGACTGCTGAAGAAGAAACTGATGAAGAAGCCAGACAAGCTAGGGGGAAAGCCCTGATGCAAATTAAAAGAGAGAAAGGAGAGAAACTGAAGAAGAAAGCACTGGCTCCTCAGAAGAGAAGAATGCTTCAATCTATTGCTGAGAAGGAGGCCAATAAAACTGAAGAAACTCAACCTGAAGGCCAGCAAGGGTTAAAATCTCCACTTCAGGTTCTTGCTTAGGTAGTGACAAATGTGCAGGAGCAAGAAACTGAGGAATAGGTTTTTTCTGAGGTACTCGAAACCTCTCTGAGCTCAGATAAAATCTCTCAGGAAATCTTCAAAGGACCTCAGATCCCTACTGAAGAAAGACCTGTTCAGACTTCAGATCAGTCTGAACCTCGGGAATTGCTGAACTTGGATGCACTTCTGAATGAACCATTTCTAGATCCATCAGCTCTAGAACTCATACACTCTGAATCTACTGCTTCTGAAAGCCTAAGATTGAAGAAGGGAGAAGCCAAAGAGACTGAATGGCGAAGCAAGGGGGAACGGTTCATCTTAGACAGATACCCTGAGCTGAATGTCTATCTTGACCTTCAGGATATGTTCTTCAGGCTCAGAACCACAGTGTATATTCTAAATCAAACACTCCCGGAGATGCTGAACATTGCTTCATACAGAGGAGAAGATTGGTGGAATGCAGAGATAGCTGCCCTGACTGAATTCTCAGGTTTCAGAAAAACCAAGCTGAGAATGAAAGCTGTTGATTTTGATGAATTTGTGAAAAAGAAGCTATCTGAAAAGAAAGCTACTGAAGGAGTTGATGCTTCCAGCTCCCATGATCAAAATAAAGATAAGGATAAGGGAGATGATGCAGAAAAGAAATCTGAGAAGGAGAAGGAACCTCAGATAGATACTGAGAAAGAGAAGGAAACTGAGAGTCAGATGGGGACAGATACTGATGCTGAACCAACTGATATCAGACAACCTCAGACTGAAGTTAGCATTCTTCAGGTACCTTTTAGCACTGTTATACATTATGCCGAAGTTACTGAAGTTCCTAGCTTTAAATCTGATGCTTATGATATGCAAACTGAGGCTCAGTTGGAGCACCCAACTCAGTTGGAAATGTTGTACAAACTCTAGTGGTTGATTTCACACCAATCCTGGATGAGTTAAAGAAGATAGAGCCAAGGATGGAAGAGATACTGACAGGTCAATCTCAAAAGCTTGAGAATCTAAGCTCTTCATCAAGCATGCTGCAAACAATTCTCACAGACAAGATGACTCAGATGGAGTTAGTTCTGGCTGCTCAAAATCAGAAAATGGAGAACTTGAGTTCATCATCTGATACGCTTCAAACAACTCTATCAATTAAATTAGCTACATTAGATGGAAAGATTGATGGAGGACATACAGAGCTTAATGCCAACATGAAGCAGATGTATCAAGAAAGAACTGCTTATCTTGAAGCCAAGCTGATTGAGAAGAATGATCTGATGATCAAAACAGCTGTTGAGGAAATAGGCTCTCTGCTCATGACCAAGATGACAGAGATGATGCATGATGTCTTCTCAAAATAGTTTGCTCCTCTTTTGGATGAGTTCTCAATGGCCAAGAATTACATGATAAGGCTAGAAGATGAGCATAATCAGTTGGCAGGAGAAGTGCGCAGTATGAGTAAGGAGCAATACTATATGGATACTGCACTGACTCAACTACTCCCAAGGTATTGTGCCAAAAAGGGGAAAGGCCTGGTGGCAAATTAAGTGAGTTGTTGGCACAAACCTTGGAGAGAAAGGCTAAAAAAGAAGCTGAAGGAAAGAAAATTGTTGATGCCTTAAGAGAAATTGAAGCCACTGAGAAACTAAAGTTCAAAGAAGCTGAGAAACCTATCTTCACTCAAACATCTGAGCAAACCATTCAGGAAGTAATTTCTGAGAAATTGAGTGATAGAAGGATGGCTGGAACAAGCAAAGCAGAAGAAGAACAAGCCAGACCAGAAAAGAGAAAAGCAGTTGCCTTTGTTGAAACTGAAAAGAAGAAAAGAGCAAAGGTAGCTAAACCTACTCAGAGGAAGCTGATTATGGATTTTGAAGAATCGGATGAAGGACCAGAAAAGGAAACTGAAGCTCAACCAGAGACTTTTGATACCAAGAAGACTCTGAAGGCCCTGCAGATTGAAAAGGAGAAAAGATCTGCTGCTTCAGTATCTGGTGCTTCTCTGATCAGAAAGAAGAAGAACAGAAAAGAAGAGGTGGATTCAAAAAGTTTCTAAGCAAAAGGAGAGGTACAGAAAAGACTCAGAAATGGCCGCACATTGACAAATGGATGCCTATACAGTTCAATGATGCATGGGAAGAGATCAAGAGAACCTTCTGGTTCTATTATGAGATTCTGAGAGAATGGAAGAGGAGCAGCTCGGATAAGAATGAAGCCTTTATTGAGTACTTACTGACATTCTATCCTAAGTACCTGTAAAGTTTGATCAACTTGGCAGATGAAGGAAACACTCATATAGTAGCTCCTGGTCCATACTTGTACCCAGCTCCTAGGTTTGAAAATGGCTATGTAAATGAGGCAGTCATTTCTCAGGAAATAGCCCAGTATGCCATCCAGCTAGGCCTAACAGGAAACAACCCTGAAATCATCAAAGCAAGAGATGAATTGAAGAAGAGATACTACGGGATGTTCAACCTAGAAGTGCCAGAGGATGAAGTGGAAGAAGACTGAAGACTTTGTACTTCTGTTTTTTTTTTTCATTGTAATCTGTAACTCTTATCCTACATCAATGAAATTTTTTTCTTTATGCTCAAAGATAATATCTCATTATCTTTTTACATGTCTTGATATGCCAGATTGTTAAAGAACTTGATTGGAGAAATACCATTTTGGTTGTAATAGATAAACTGAAACCTGAGGAAAGGTTAGGTTTTCTTAAATGTAACAAGATGGTTTTGGCATCATCAAAAAGGGGAAAATTGTTGGGAGATGAATTTAATAAAGAAGTTTTGATTAGATCCCAAAAACCCTGAGTATGACATGTTCAGGATAATCTTGATAGACTGAGTCAGGTTTCAGTATAGATTGTTCAGGAAGTTATCTGCACCATGTATAGTCAGCAGATATAGATCAGGTTAGATTTTGAAGACACTGAAGACTCAATAAGTAACTGAAGACACTGAAGACTCAGTATGTCACTGAAGACACTGAAGACTCAGAAGATACTGAAGACCCAGTAGTTACTGAAGACTCAGTAAGATACTGAATGTTCAGAAGCACTGAATAATATCTATCTGAAGACTACAAAACTGAGAAAAATGCAAATATTCAGAAAAATAGATATTGCCCAAAACATTCATATGCACACAAAAGGAACTAAGTCTAAGTGTTGTTTAAGGTTGTCTAATTCAGAGAGATTGACCAAAAAGAGCCGTTTTGTTTGTCTACATTCACTGAAGACAAAAACCAATCAGAGAAAGACAACACTGTACTTTACTGACATTGAAAGCGACAAGACCCTGAATCATGTCAGTAGTACTAAGTTCCAGACTGCAAAAATTGGTGATTGGCTACATGACTACATATTTCCTAAAACATGCAAGGGAGTATTCAAACCCTAAATATAGTCGTTCATCAAACACCAAAAGAGGAAACCCTTGATACTATCTCCTCCAACAGATAGTTTTTTCAAGAGTGACCTTGGTGAAGTTGCCTATAAATACCAGTGACCCTTTACATTGAGAGGTCACGGGAAATTTCAAAGCAACTCAAGAGCTCATTCGTATTATTGCAAATTGAAGCACTCGAAAAACCTAGAATTTCCCAAGTGTTTCACATTGGAGAGAGCTCACTATTCTAAGCCTAGAGTGATAGATATATCCAAAGCTTAGAAGAGATATCCTAGCCTTTGCATTAGTTCTTATTGTAAAGGATATCTCACCCTAGTTGGAAATCAACCCAAAACTCAAACCCTTTGTTAAGGTAGTGTGTGTGTGTTTTGTTGGTGAATTAGAGTTGTAAAGAGTTAGTAAGCTACAGTGAGTTAGCCAGAAAACTCTAGAGAAGAAGTTAGTAAGCTACTTGTGGTAGTCTGAACACTTGTGTATGTTTGAGTTAGTAAGCTGCAGTGAGTCAGCCAGAAAACTCAAGGTAGAAAAGTGAGTAAGCTACAGTGAGTTAGCTAGAAAGCTTTAGGAAGTGGTTAAGGAATTTCTCTGAAGATCAGAGAGAGTGGACGTAGGAGCTTGAGTCTCTGAACCACTATAATTGCTGTGTTGTTTTGCTTTCTGTACTGCATTATTATTTGTTGCATGTTTTTCACTGAAAGCATAGTTCACTGATATTCAGTTGGAACCAATCCACTGAACTTGCATCAAATTGATCACAACCTTAATCACTTTGTTTATTGAAGGGAAGATTTTCAAAGAAAGCTAAAACGAGTGTAAACTTAGGGCCAACCATTCCGCACACTTGATTAGCTAGAACAGATAGTTACCAAACTGAACTAACTCTACTGAGGGTTCAGTAAGATAATTATCTGATCCAAGCGCCTCAGGATCTCTGATAAACTCAGGCTCAGTTGGGCTAATCTGAAGCTTCAAAAAGCAAATTTCAGATCATTGTCTCGAAGAGACTTTGACTCGGTAAGTAATCCGTGCTCCTCAGGGCAAAATCATCAGGATAACCTGGCCCATTTGACCTCAGTGAAAGAAAAGTTTTAAAAATTACTGAACACGTGTATTCCCCCCCCATAAACGTGTGAGACTCGTTAGCACCGGGACCAACACATTCCGATGGCTTCTAGTCTTGCAACAGGTGTAAAGGTTTCATCATAGTCCAAACCTTCTTCTTGGGAGTAACCTTGTGCAACTAGCCTTGCCTTGTTTCTTACAATGTTGTTGTTCTCATCTCTCTTATTCTTGAACACCCACTTAGTTCCAATCATATTGTGCCTCTTAGGTCTGTCCACTAGCTCCCAAACTTCATTTCTTGTGAATTGATTCAGCTCTTCTTGCATATCAGTAATCCAGAAAGAATCTTGAAGAGCTTCTTCAATCTCAGTAGGTTCTTTTGAAGCAGCAGAACAAAGCACTTTCTCCATGGAACCTTCTTGTTTTAACTCTTTCTGATAGATCACCCACAATCTGACTTGTAGGATGACTATCCAACCATCTTCTCCTTGATGTTCCCCCTTCAGTAGTATCCTCAACATCAGAAATGTTAGGTTCAGGTAATTCATCAAATTCAGGGAACAACAGAAAAGGAGAGAGTGAATCATCTTCCTCAGGGGTAATTCCATTCAGAACATTGTCAGAGACATTTGTTCCCCCTTGGTTGATAGATTCAGAGTTTGCCTCAGCTGTGACCACATCTTCATTGGCATTACATACCTGAGTCTGAACTAGTGTTGACTTCTTCTTTTCAGGTTCAGAGGATATTTTATCATTCTTTTTCAGGCTAAGTCTGGTGATTCTCTTGGTCAGTTCTCCTGAGTTATGTTCCTCTTTCTTCTGAACACAAGTAGATTCATCAAACACAACATGAGGTGTTTCTTCCACAATAAGAGTCCTACAGTTGTAAACTCTGAAGGCTTTACTGACTTCAGAATATCCTAAGAATATTCCTTCATCAGCTTTGCTATCAAAAGTTTTCAACTGATCTTTACCATTATTGTGTATGAAACACTTGCAACTAAATACACGAAAGAAAGAAACAAGAGGCTTCCTTTCATTCCACGGCTCATAAGGAGTTGTTCCTTGATTCTTTGTCAGCATGGATCTGTACTGAGAGTAGCATGCAATGTTGATAGCTTCAGCCCAAAATCTCTTAGGAATGTCAGCTTCAGCATTCATTGTTCTTGCAGCTTCTTTCAGAGTCCTATTTCTTCTTTCAGCAACACCATTTTGTTGTGGGGTCCTTGCAGCTGATGTTTCATGAGCTATTCCATTTGTTGTACAATAATCAGATATAATATGGTTGATAAATTCAGTTCCTTTATCTGATCTGATTTTGACCACACTCGGATTCTTTTCAGTACTGAGTCTTTTCAGTAGTTCAGGCAGTTTTGTCTTAGTCTCTTTCTTACTGAGTAAGAATATGACCCATGTGTATCTAGAGTAGTCATCAACTACCACGAGTGTATATTTCCTGCCATTAGTGCTCACAGGTGTCACTGGACCAAAGAGATCCATATGTAACAATTGTAGAATTCTGTCAGTAGACACTTCTACTTTGCTTTTAAATGATGCTCTGGTTTGTTTTCCTTTCTGACAGGCATCACATACATGATCTTTACTGAACACTTCATTGGGTAACTCCCTCACAAGTGCTAATCTTGCAAGTTTGTTCATGGTTTTGAAGTTTAAGTGATTCGGTCTTTTGTGCCACAACCAACTGGTATCAGTAGAGCTTTTTGCAACCAAACATGTATCTTTAGGAGATAATTTTCAATCAGCAAGATACACATTTCCTTTTCTAGTACCAGTCAGTAATATTTGTTGTGAAGCATTGTCTTTCACATAACATAAGTTCTTTGAGAACTCAACACTGAATCCTTTGTCACAGAATTGACTGATTGAAAGCAAGTTATGCTTTAAACCAGACACATATGAAACACCATGGATATGAACAGAATCAACTTCAAGAGTTCCATATCCTTCAGTCTGTCCTTTGGAGTTGTCTCCAAATGTAATCTGAGGGCCTTTTTGCTCAACATAGTTAGTGAGTAATTGCTTATATCCTGTCATATGTCTTGAACATCCAATGTCCAGATACCATGCAGCAGGTGCCAATTCATTTCCACTCATCAGGGCTATGTTGTCTTCATTCAGCTCAATGTCCTTTTCCTTTACCTGAAAAACAGATCATGTCTTAGGTACCCATTTGGTGTAGGGTCCTACCAGGTTAACTGTACCTTTTGGAACCTAAATCTGCCTGATAACTCTAATTACTTTAGAGTGGCTGATTTGTCTCCCATAAACATCTACATACACATTCATCACCCTAGGTGCCTTAGCAGTACCCTATGTATGAGTGTCAGCCTTAGCTTGAACATGAGCCTTAGAGTTCTTCTTGGGTTTAGGCTATTATTCAAATGCCTTGGTTTTGGTGCAACTGGTCTCTGTTCCTGCTGACTTGGGTTCAGGAAACCTTTACCCTTAGGCAAGTGGGGTTTAGGCTGCCTGTACTGAAATTGTGGTCTTTCAGTAATCTGAGGACTTATTCTTTTCAGTTGAGAATATCTCTGCTGAGTGTTTCTCTTCTGAAAATTCCTCTGATGGTTCAGTGCAGATTTCTTCAGGTTGGTATTCTTAGCCCGAGGCATTGAAGTACTAGCCTGAAAATTTCCTACTGAGTGTTCAGGTTTTCTAGCCTTTTCCTGAGGTTTGGGTTTTCTTCCCTGAACCTTCAGTTTTTCTGAAACCATAGGTCCTTTACCCTTGTCTAAAACTCTGGGTTGTTCTTCAGTAAGAAGATTAGTACATGCCACTGGTTTAACAAAGACAGTCTTAGTGTTACTAGAAGAAGCAACATTCAGAAGACCTTGTGAGGTTCCCCCTGCTGGATTATATCCCAATCCAGCCTTTATAATTGCAGGTCTTTGATAACTCTGAATTTCATCTATTACTTTAGATGCAGAATTCAATAGAGCTAACTTTCTCTGCGCACTATCCTGACTTTTCTTTAGAGTCTCATGCTTCTCAAAGAGGTCATTGAACTCAGTTCTGATAAGCTGAATCTCCTCAGTGGATTTCTCTAATTTTTCATTCAGGATTTCTATCACTTTCTCTTTTTCTGAGAGTTGTACTTTCAAAACATCAAGTTCATCAGTAGTTCCCATCAATTGAGAAGTGATCTCAGCATTTTTAGTGTCTTTCCACTTCAGATTCTCAGCAGTCAGTTCCTAGTTCTGCTCTTGAGTTTCTATGAGCAGTTCTTGTAACACAGAATAGTCCTTCATAAGATTCTCAAAAGAATCCACCAGGTCAAAGTTACTGGTTACAGATGAACTTGAAAACTCAGGTGCTTGTGTAGGAGCAACAACAGAGATAGAAGAATTTACCTCCTCCATAGCAGCAAGGCAGACATCATCACTATCACTATCTAAGAATATCTCATCTGAAGAACTGGATCCTTCTTCATATTGATCTTCTTCTTCTGCAATCATAGCCTTCTTGCTAGAGATCTTTATGTCTCTCTTGGCTTGTCTCTCCTTTCTTTCTTTGGCACTCAGCTCAGGACAGTCATACTGGAAGTGACCTTTCTTCTGGCAGTTGTAGCATCTGTTGGTATCATCATCCTGATCACTTTCCTCCTTGGTCTTTGAGTCCTTCTTCCTGGATGAGGAACCTTCAGTTTTATGGTCCTTCATTTTCTCAGTGGATCTGTCCTCAGCCTCTGAGTTATTCCTGTTCTTGTACCTGCGATTCCTGTAATATTTCTTATATTTTCCATATCTGCTATTGAGTCTTTCAAACCTTCTTGCCATTAGTACTAGCTTATCCTCTTGATCATCCTGATTTTTGGCAAGTGAGTTCTCAGACTCTCTAGATTTACAGGATTTCTCTTTGGCTTTGAAAGCCACATTTTTGCTAGATGAAGAATCATCTTTGCTATCAAATTTCTTAGTTTTCTTGTCAATCACAAACTCATAAGCTTTCAGTTCAGAGAAAACTTGTTGATATGGCATGGAATCAATGTTTTTGGTGTTTTCAATCACCACAACATGTATATCCCATTTCTTAGACAATCCTCTAAGAATTTTCAGTGCCACTTCTCTCTGTGGGTATCTTTTCCCAAGAGCATTCCGATCATTCATAATGCTAGTGAATCTGACTTCCAGTTTGTCAATGGATTCACCATCTTCCATTTCAAAGCTATCAAACTTTCCAATAGCAACAAAAAGTTTGTTCTCTTTAATATGATATGTGCCTTGACACATAACAGCAAGTGTGTCCCATATTTCCTTTGCAGTTTCACAGTGAGAAATCATCTCCATAACACCATCATCAATAGTGCTATATAGAGTATCTTTAGCAATGTAGTCCAAATTGACTAACATTCTCTCATTAGGAGTAAGTTGATTATCAGGTTTTGGAAATTCATCTCTGTGATCATTCCTTTCAATATCAGTGATTCTGGGATTCACAACAGTATATTTGAATGGTCCTTCAGAAACCACTCTCCACATTCTTTCATGCTTAGAATACAGATGAATCTGCATTCTCAGTCTCCATAGGTCATAGCTCTCAACAGAGAACATAGGAAGTTTCTTAGAAGGCATGATGAATGAGCCTTGTAAGATATCAGCAGTAAGATTTATTCAGTAGATCACCAAAGTCTTTCAGTAAATAGACTATGGCTACCAAAGCAAGTGGTCAAAATGAACCACTGCTCTGATACCACTTGTTGGTCCCGGTGCAAACGAGTCTCACACGTGTATGGGGGGAATACACGTGTTCAGTGATTTTTAAAACTTTTTCTTCACTGTGATTAGAAGGGTCAGGTTGTCCTGATAGTTTTGCCCTGAGAAGCACAAATCGCCCTGAGTCAAAGTCTACTGAGACAATGATCCTCTAATGCTTTCAGAAGCTTCAGATTAGCCCAACTGATCCTGAGTTTTATTAGAGATCCTGAGAAGCTTGGATCAGATAATTATCTTACTGAATACTCAGTAGAGTTAGTTCAGTTTAATGACTATCTGTTCTAGCTAATCAAGAGTGCGGAATGGTTAGCCTTAAGTTTATACTCGTTTTAACTTGCTGAAAATCTCTTCCTTAATAAAACAGTGGTTAAGGCTGTGAATTAGTTAATGCATATTCAGTGGATTGATTACAACTGAGTATCAGTAAAACATGCTTTCAGTGAAAAACATGCAACAGATAAAATGCAGTACATAAAGCAAACAACACAGCAATTATAGTGGTTCAGAGACTCAAGCTCCTACGTCCACTCTCTCTGATCTTCAGAGAAATTCCTTAACACACTTCCTAAAGCTTTCAGGCTGACTCACTGCATCTTACTCACTTTTCTACCTTGAGTTTTCTGGCTGACTTACTGCAGCTTACTAACTCAACACATACAAGTTTTCAGACTACCACAAGTAGCTTACTAACTTCTCCTCTAGAGCTTTCTGGCTGAACTCAACTGCAGCTTACTCACTCTTTACAACTCTAACTCACCAACAAATCACACACACTCAAACTACCTTATCAAAGGGTTTGGGTTTGGTTGGTTTCCAACTAGGTTGAGATATCCTTTACAATAAGAATAAATGCAAAGGCTAGGATATCTCTACTAAGCTTTGGATATATCTATCAAATCTAGGCTTAGTGAATGAGCTCTCTCCAATGTGATACACTTGGGAAATTCTAGGGTTTTCGAGTGCTTCAATTTGCAAGAATAAGAATGAGCTCTTGAGTTGCTGTAATTTCCCGTAACCTCTCAATGTTGAAGGTCACAAGTATTTATAGGCAACTTCTCCAAGGTCATTCTTTGAAAAAACTATCCGTTGGAAGAGATAGCATCAAGAGTTTTCTCTTCTGGTTATTGATGAACGGCTATTTTTAGGGTTTGAACACTCCCTTGCATGTTTTAGGCAATATGCAACCATGTAGCCAATCACCAATTCTTGCAGTCTGGAACATAGTACTACTGACAA
Organism: Stenogyne calaminthoides; assembly: GCA_037126765.1. Classification (NCBI taxonomy): domain Eukaryota; kingdom Viridiplantae; phylum Streptophyta; class Magnoliopsida; order Lamiales; family Lamiaceae; genus Stenogyne; species Stenogyne calaminthoides. The sequence continues at coordinate 16,866,118 of JBBCBC010000005.1, read as the reverse complement.
AATTCAGTGTCCTGTCACTTTCTGTGTCAGTAAAGAACAGTGTTGTCTTCCTCTGATTGGTTCTTGTCTTCAGTTAATGTAGATAAACAAAACAACTCTTTTTAGGTCAATCTCTCTGAATGAGACAACCTTAAACAACACTTAGACTTAGTTCCTTTTGTCTGCTCTTGAATGTTTTGGGCAATATCTATTCTTTTGTAAATGTGTGTTTTCCTCAGTTTTTCATATATTCAGATAGATATTTCTTCAGTGCCTCTGAACATTCAGGTCTTCCTGAGTCTTCAGTAACTACTGAGTCTTCAGTAATTTCTGAGTCTTCAGTATCTTCAGTATCTTCTGAGTCTTCAGTTCTTCAGTATCTTCTGAGTATTCAGGTCTACCTGAGTCTTCAGTAACTACTGAGTCTTCAGTATTAAAACCTGATTAATATCTGCTGACTATACATTGTGCATATATCTTCCTTAACTATTCTATACTGAAACCTGACTCAGACTATCAAGATTATCCTGAACATGTCATACTCAGGGGTTTTGGGATCTAATCAAAACTCTTTATTAAATTCAGCAATGCAGTTGGACTCTCATGTCGATCCAAATGAATCATTTCATCTCCTAACAGAAGGTCTCGTCATAGTCAATGCCTTCGCGTTGACTATAACCCTTCGCCACCAACCTAGCTTTGTAGGTTTGTATTTTGCCATTTGCAGTGGTCTTGCTCTTGAAGACCCAATCACAACATATGGGTGTAACCCCTTCAGGCAACTCAACCAAGTCCCTGACTTGACTGGTGTACATCGAGTCCATCTTGGATTTCATGGCTTCATGCCACTTGCCTGAATCAATATCTGATATTGCTTCAGAATAAGTATTAGGACCGTCCTTATCCGGTATGTCCATATTATCGAGTTCCTCCATGAGGTAAATGTATCTAATGGGCGGATTATGATTCCTAATTTACTTACGGAGCTGTGGTTGTGTAGGCAGTACATTCTGATCGTGAAAATTTTTGTGGTGCATCTATTTCATCAATGTCCGGAGAGTCCTCAAGAGCTACACTTTCAGATGCCTCTTGGGCGGGAGTTTGAACTATGCTATTCTCATTCAGCCCACTTGGAGGTTCTTGCACTGGCAAGCATACTCCAATTACGCTCCCACTGGCTGAAAGACGATCACCTAGTGAAAGACTCCCACCGTGAAAGTTGTTGAATGCTCCCGTTGATTCCTTGTCATGTTGCTTTGACAAGATATCAGTCTATTGTTAATTTGTGGTTCTTGAATTTCTTCAAGTTCTATCAGCTTACGACCTTGTTCCTTAAAGACATTATCTTCTTCGAGGAACTTGGTCTGCCTAGAAACAATCACTGATTGTTTCTCAGGTGGATAGAAGTAATATCCTTTAGTTTCCTTAGGATATCCCACAAAGTAACCCTTTTCACCTTTGGATTCCAACTTGTCGGTAAGCATCCTTTTTCACAATCACGGGGCAACCCCATGTTGATATGTGTAAAAGTTGGCTTCTTGTCACACCGTAGTTCATATTGTGTATGCTCAACCGATTTAGATGGAATCCTATTCAGAATGTAAATTGAGGTTTGTAACGCATATCCCATAAGAATGTTAGAAGACAGGAAAAGCTCATCATGGACCTCACCATGTTTAACAGGGTTCGATTTCTCCTCTCGGACACACCGTTCATGTAAGGTGTTCCGGGAGGAGTCCATTGTGACTGGATTCCATGTAACTTCAAGTAATCAGTGAATTCATGGCTAAGGTATTCACCTCTTCGATCTGATCAAAGAGTCTTGATACTCTTACCAAGTTGCTTCTCTACTTCAGCCTTAAACTCTTTGAATTTCTCAAATGATTCGAATTTTTGTTTCATAAGATACACGTATTCGTATCTTGAGAAATCATCAGTAAAAGCGATGAAGTATCCGAAGTGACCCCTAGCTAGAGTGGACAATGGTCCACAAACATCTCGTTGTAGATCAACTCTAGAACTTCTTTGGCATGCACCCCTTTCCCAGAAAAGGGTCTGTTGATCATCTTGCCCATGAGATAAGATTCACAATTTCCATAAGACTCACAGTCGAATGGGGTTAAGTAGTCTAACTTTCTTAACCTTGCAACTCCTTTCTCGTTTACATGATCAAGTCTACAATGCCACAAGTAAGTCGGGTTTTCATGATTACTAAGTTTGAGTCTTTTATTTTTATATTAAGAACATTATATCCACAATGCAATAACTATAAACCATTCACCATAGGAGCATTCCCATAACTACACCATTCAACGTGAAGTAACAATTGTTATCACTAAAATGGAAGGAATCAATGTCTAACATAGGAATGAAAATAATGTTGCGAGTAATAGGAAGAACGAAATGACAATCATTAAGTTCTAGTCTAAAACCAAAGGGTAAGTCTAACACATAAGTCCCACACGTTCAGTAGCAACTCTTGCTTCGTTTCCACGTGTAAGACGACTTCACCCGGCCTAACTGCCGTAAGACATATGAGCCCCTTCACATTCGTACAAATGTGTGAGCCATATCCGGTATCTAATACTCAACAGTTAGCGTTATTTGTGGATATGTCTATCTTAATAACAAACATACATGTTCTAGTGCCAGAAGCACCCAGTGCCTTCCTTTTAGCAACCAGAACCTTATAGTCCTTCTTCCAGTGCCCTCTTCTACTTATAGTAGAGGCACACATCCTTGTCTACCCGCTCTTTCTTTTGAACACCATCTTAGTGATAGTGAACTCAAAAGTCTTGAGCATGTTGTGAAGTTCAGGCATGGTCGCATCCATCTTATTCATATTGTAGTTCACAATGAAGCCAGAATATGAATCCGGGAGCGACTAGATGATAGCATAAATGAAAACGTTGGTCATTTAGCTCAATGCCTAAATTACCAAGTTTCTCAATACGCCTATGATCATTAGCACATGAGATGAAACCTTCCCTTCTTTAGCTACCCGGCATCTGAACAGATCTCTCATCACTTCATAAATCTTAGAATGAGATTCAGAATCAAAGAGATCCTTCAGAAGCTTGAACATCTAGAAGGGACCCATTTTCTCACGTTGCCTATGTATATCGAGAGTCATGCCGAACAACATCACACACTGAGCTTGGAAAGCATCCTCTTGATGCTTCTTCTGAGCCACTACGTCAAACGTGGCCGCCTCAGGGAACCAGATTCAGGGGTAACCAGTTTACAATTTATTTATATATAACTAAAATATATAACAATTAATACCTAAACAAATTAGTAAATTACGTTGTAACGAAGCATGTTTAATTTTTTTAAAAAGCACGCGAGAGGTTAAAACTAATTACTACACGAAAATGTTAGTTGGGATCTTCTATGGTCAGGAACAGTTTCGCCCTTCCTAACTTCAGGAAATTATTTGATCACCGTTGGATCTTTGATCTAACATATAATTTTAATTTTAAATGATTGCACTTTGCACTAGTGCGTTTGCAATGTGCATACTGCAATCGCACTGCATCGCCCTACTAATAAATTAAATTAATATTTATAAAATGACAAAATTATCCAGGACTCATCCTGACCCGGACCTAAACCCAGAACCAAATCCTAACCCGGACCACACCGGACCCTAAATGGACCCGCACCCAGACCCTAACCAGGACCGGACCCGAATCCTGACCCAGACCTGACCCGGACATAGAACAGACCCTGACCCGGACAGGGGCCCTGACCCTGGCCGAACCTTGACCCGGACTCAGACCAAACCCAGACCTGAACCCCGACCGGACCCTGAGCCGGACCCGGACCTAGACCCGGGCCAGACTCGGACCCTGACCCGGACCCAGACCGGACCCTGACCTAGACCGAATCCTAATCGGACCTTGACCCGGACCGGACCCAGACCCGGACCCGAACTCGGACCCGGACCCTGACCGGACCCTGACCCGTATCCGGAACAAACTCTGCCCGAACCGGACCCTGACTCCGACCTAGACCCAGATTCGACCCTGACCCCGGACCCAAACCGTATCGAACCCGGGCCCAGACCGGACCTTGACCTTCATCCAGACCTGACCTGAACCCAAACCCTGATTAGAACTCGGACCCAAATCAGGACCCAGATCCTACTCGAACCCAGACCTGAACCCGACCCAAGTCGCGCATGGGCCGAGTTCGAGATCGTGGATTAAATTTTTTAAATTTATGAACATTGTATTTTTTGTTTTAAAAATGTTATAAGGATATTTCAATAATTTTATCATTTTTATTTAAAAAATTAATTATTTAGTCTTATGGCGAAATAGTGTCGCCCATTGCGAGGTTATCTCTTCTCTCATCATTTAGATTATCTCTTTTCTTTTCATCTCTGTGATCTCTCCGATCATCAGATCTGGTTCTTTCTGGAGATCTGTTGTCTGATCTCCTATCTCTTCCTCGGCTATGTTGATAATCTTTATAGAATCTTCGATACTTACCCAGTTGAGTATTTGATTTCTCTAGTTTCCTGGTAAGCAGAGCGATCTGTTCTGCCTGACTTATGATGTTTCCAATGGGCTCATTGGTCTTCGATCTGCTGCTGGTTGCCTTAAAAGCAACTGATTTGGAAGTTGAGGCTTCAGCGGGCACCTCATCTTCATCTGTTTGTCCTCTCTCAATTAAATCGAACTCGTGAGCTTTAAGGCTCAAGAACAAGCTACTTGGCTTCATTTTTGAAATGTCTTGGCAATCCTTGATTACCGTGACCTTCATGTCCCATTTCTTGGTGAGAGACCTTAAAATTTTATAGTTGATATCTTTATCAGACATCTCTCTACCAAGTTCTCGAAGCTTGTTTATTGACATAGTAATCCTTCCATCGAAGTTCGTTGATGGTTTCAAGGGCAAAGATCTTTAATTTTTCGAACTTTACCAGTTCGGCCTGCAGACGGCTGTCTTTTATCTGGTCATTTCCCTCGCATATTTCAGTCAGAGTATCCCACATTGCTTTCGCAGATTTGAGATACTAAATCTTTTCCTTGGTGACCTTATCCATGGTTTTCATGATAATATGCCTTGCGATAGTATCTAGAGTATGCAGTTTCCTTTCCTCTGCATCCATCAAGGCCGGGCTTTTTTCGCATAAGACTTCCGGGCAAAAGTATGGATCTCCTCCAACTGCAGGGGTTGTCGAATATATGATGATGGGTCCTCTTTCGATGACTTCCATCATTCCGCCCAATTGATCGAACCTAGATGATGGACATATATATATGGCCCAATCTGCATACTCATCGATTGAGAACTTCGGCAGATCATGATACATACCTGAGGTGTTATCCATGCTGAGTGTTTTTGGAAAATGAATGAGTTTTAAGAAGGTTTTTCAAGATCAGTTCAGTCAAAGATTCTTCCTCAAGAATCGATGATACACAAAGTCAGTGGTCTGTAGAACTTTTTGTGCAGATCAGGTGTGAGGGCAGTTAGCCTGATCAGAGTGCGAGTGAATCGGTTTTGGGCGATAATCAACTTACTAATCGCTGAAGGCGTATTAGTTCGCAGAATATCAGTTTAACGATGTGTGCGGAAGCTTATGTTTTACCCGTGAAAAACCGCTTTTATAAATCGATTCCAAAGTTAGTGTTTTTAACCAAATTGATCAAGTGTCAAGCTTGATCGAATCGTAAGCTTGGTGCTAGCCGATCTCAACTTAGAATATGTATGCGCTTTAAAGGTTGTGTGCAATTGTGTAGACAGTTAATCAAAGCGGTAAAGACACACAAGATTTATAGTGGTTCGGACAAACCAGTCCTACGTCCACTCTTCCCTATCACAAGGGGCACCAACTTAACCAACTTAACTTAGTTTATTGTGTTAGTTCAACACAGTACACCGACAGATATTTAAGGAGTTCTCACTCAACCGATCCCAGAAATCAGAACTAGAAACCCTAGTCTTAAATCTTGCTAAACAACTTAACCTAACTTGGGTTTGGATAATATTGTTTTGGTTCCAACTATGAAATCTTTTCTAGTGTTTAAGGTAGCCTATCAGCTAGATGAAAAGATTTCTATGCTAAGAACTTATGGGTTGAACACTTAATAAAATAATCTTCTTGATCGTGTTCTTCGTATGAAATCGATAATTGCTTGAGCTTCTTGATTGTTCAAGTGTTTCCGTGTTTCACTCAAGTGTGATCCCATATTTATAGACCTTTGAAATCAAAGAGCCGTTGGAGAGTAATTTGAATTTCGTGCTATATTAGGTAGGTTTGCGTGATTGATGTGACGCGTCTTGAACGGCATGGCCGAAAAGCGTGATCTTGTATTTTATAGCCGTTGGAGAGAGCAGCATCAAATCCCTTAATTGTCGGCTCCGATCATACGTGTCTTGTTCTTATTGGTTAACAGACGCACTTTTCAGTGTTTGTTCTTCCAACTAAGGTTGGCATTCTTCATGTTCAGATCATAGACGTATGATTAGGTGAAACATCGGCCACTGGAGAGTGACCGATCACCGAAATCGATCGATCTACCGATGGATGGAGTTCGGTGCTTGGGTGACTTAGCTTCAACTAGCGGACCGGGCCGATGTAGGTCTTCGGTCCGATCTTCCGGAAGTCATCCGATCTTCAAGCATTCGAGTTTGAGCTTTATGACTTCAAATTTGAGATATCGACTAGATCGATCGATCCGATCTTCGTTCTTCTCTAGCATTCTCGCCCGTTGGATATCGAATTTTTCTTTTTTCAGATTCGACTTATACATATTGAGATTCCCCCTCAATATGTGACATATCTATTACATCGGTTGTTCTATACAAAGAATTATCAACCGGTATTCTATAAACAAGAATATAAACATCGATCGGTAATGTGTCCGATCGGTCCTATTACATGTGTTTCGAACTTTTATCAAAACTATAAATTTCCCAACAATTTCCCCTTTTTTGATAAAAAAAAACAAAACACCGAGAAACCAAACACAAATGATAAATATAGAACAAAGAAAGAGCACATAATCGTAAGACAATGAGATTTTGTCTTAGGATCGAAAAAATAAACTTTTCTCATTAGATATGTTGATTACATGTTACATCAGAAAAGTTTGAATTTAAAAACAGTTGATCCTGAGAAGTCTTCTGATTCTTCACTCTTTAGGCTTGTATCCTTCTGGCATCTCTCTTTGATCTTGAGGTACGTTGAAGATCTGATATAGTTTCCATTTGATATCATTGGTCCGCCGAGGATCGCTTATATGCGTTTTGCTCTCAGATATCAAAGTAGAATCTCCGAAATGCCAACATCAAATGAGCCATCCGCCTTCTTCGAGTAATCCAACAGATCATACTCTTGGCGAGATATTTTTACATTGATAAGTTTGGCCTCATTTTCCGAGATACTTTAAAAATCTGATATTTATTTTCTAACCAAATGAGGAATTCATCATCTGGAGATTCTTCTCGTGGAACAAGATTAAGGACAAAAGCATCCAGAAGCCATTCATTTCTTATCTTGTTCCATTCCTCAAACCTCTTAGCATGTGCGTGCTAGCTTTTGGAATGATCTCATCAACTCTTCTCGGGCAAATTGAGGTTCCGCATGCATTTTTCCAAATTTTTCCTTTCTTCGCTCTCGATCCGAATTTTTTCTTGATTTTCTGCCTCTTCGAATTTTTTTTTTTCTTCTTTCTTTCTTTTTTTTTTTTTGGCCTCTTGACAAAGAACTTTGCTCTTTGGATGATCTCTAGGCGATTCTTTATCGGCCTGTATCTGGCTAGCTGTGCTTCTTGTGACTATTTTAGTCTGAGTAGCTGGTACAGGTTGTGATGTCCCAAAGACCAAAGAGCAGCCTACCTTTTGTAATGTCCCAAAGACCCAGCAGCAGCCTACCTTTCTTGCCTTTGATTTTTCAATCTTTTCAGAGACTTCATTAGCAAAGAGATCCAGATGGTCTAGTCTTTGTCCATAGGCTTCAACAGTCTGAATTAGATCTTCTGTTGTTCTGATCATGTTAGTTGGTTTCTCAGTCCGTCCTTCCCCCTTTTTGGTTTGATCAAAAAGAGCTGTGAGGTGGGAAGTTAGGGAACCAAAACTGACTGATATTGCCCTGTTGAGATCTGCAACAGATAAGCCTGGAACTGGAGCAGTTAGAAGTTGAACCTTTGAGATCAGCTCAGTCTTGACAGATTCGATAGCAGAAGAAAATGTAAAGATCAGTTTGTCAAGTTTGTCTTCTGTCAAATCGAGCTTTTCAGTGAGCATCAGAAAGGAAATTTGTTGTTGATCCACCTGAATCAGCTTGTCATCCACGGATTTTATAAGATCGGCAGATACGGTGGTCACAGTTTGGGAGAACTTATCTTTGATAGCTGCAATCTGGGAAATAGCCAATTCCCTTTGATCTGTTATTTCTTTGAGGCCAATCTGCCTCTGATCAGCTATCACTCCCTCAATTTCTTCTTTCAGGAGATCTTTGAAACATGATCTGATCTCCTGAAGTTGATCAAACGGTTATATGTGATGTTGGAATGTTTTGCGTCACTTGATCGAACCCGATTGTTTGTGCCTCCAAAGGTTGGTCATGAACTGCGGCACCGTTTCACTATCATCAAATGACTCAGATCCTTCATTGTAGCATCTGCCGGGAGCTTCTTGAAGCGATCTCGGTTTGCCTTGTTCACCAATCCCGGCTTCTGTGGATCGAGCTTTGATAGATTCAATGAGTTAACGGCTCGGTGGTGATCCTACGTTAGCGATTTCCTCATATCGAAATCAAAATCTGCGCAAACTCATCAAGCCGCCCATTTGCTCAATAATCATTATGAAATCGAGAAGCTTTTTAATCTGAGATCTCTCCAGGTGAGGATCTCCATAACTTGTTCTCTAATTGCAGAGTGGGCGACCAGTTCTGGATACCTCTCATCAATTTCTCGTTCGATTTGCATTCTGACAATTTTCCCTGTGATGGTCTTTGATGATCTAGACTCGAATTGTGCATCCCAGTTCCGTTGATGAGATGTGGAGGGTTACGTGGTGCTTTGAGTAGGTGGAAGTTGTCTGATAGGCTCGACTGCGAGAGGTTCATTGTGGAGGCGATTCATACTGGTTCCACAACAGTAAGGTTCCCGGTTCGCGAAATGTTGCGATTCTGTGTTCGCGAAATGTAGTTTTCGTGTTCAAGGGATCGATGTAGTTTCTGAGTTCAAGGGCAGGTGGAGGAGTAGGAGAGACATGCTCAACAGCCATTAGTCTGAGTGGTGATTCAGCTCGAGTTGGAGGAGAAGGAGATCGTTCGTCTAGTGCTTCTTCCTCAGAATGAACTGGCGAGCTCTTATCTTGAGAAGCCCGCCTGTCGATTTTTCACCGATTTTTGTGGTGCAACAGACCGATCCGGCTGTTCTTCATCCGACTCATCTTCTAGCATCGAGTCATGGAGGCTTGCTTCTTTTCTTCGCCCTTTTCTCCCGGACCTTCACCAGTTTTTTTTCTTCTTCTGGGGCTTAGTGTAGACGAAGTTGCTTCCTTGCTTTTTCCCTTCTTAGTCTTTGGGGGGAGTTGGCGATATCATCGTCTGGTGGCCCAAATATGGCTAAAGTGGTGGGAGAGGAATGCCTTGTAGGGCTTCACCCATTCTGCTCCCATCCGCATTTGGCATTTTGTCTTGTAGGATAACCGCAACCTTGTTGAGATTGGCGATCCTCTTCTTCGATAGATAGACTGCCTCCACTCATCAACTCCAAATTTATCATGTTGTTGGAGTAGAATGGCCTTTAGGAACCCATGCCAATTGATGTTCTTGGCTTTATCAATTATTGCAAATGATCTTTTGTCTTTTTGACCGATGTAAGAGCATTCAAATTTGAATGAAATACCCATAATTGTTTTTGACAAAATATCAAACAACAATCGGTATTTCCTCTTGAGCATTATTCGACAAAGCCCGACGATGATGTTTGTCAGCCCTCTCGATGAGCTCATTTCGATCAAATCATCTTGATTCTCCCCAGAGTGAGCAAAGCGAGATTCGCTTTTTAGGGTCAATGACGAAGAGTTATATCCTCATTCGTCACCGATCTCTTCTCCGTTATCGCCGAAAGTAGTTCTTCTCTCGAGCATCTCAGATCCACCCTTAAATTCCTTAAGAATTCGAGGGCTTCATACTGCATCACTGGATTGCAGTGAGCAGCACAATATTTCTCAAGTCCTGCTTTCTTCAGAATCTCCTCTACTTCCATTGATTTCGGATCCTTTGTTACCCTAAATTGTACGAACTTGTCTTCGACAATCCTTAATGTCAGTTCCGTATAGTTGCACATTATTTTACCCATACCGTGAGTGATCATCTACAGATAAGATAGATTTGGTTAAAATTGTGCATAAATATTAAGAATATCACATAAACGGAAATCAAGAAACAATAAAACACAATACAGGATATCAGCGATTGACAAGATCTTTAAGATCAATGGTTTTAAACGAATGATTCATCAAATTATCAGAAATTACCAGATTCTGTTTTTCGGATTTGAGACTTTAAGAGAAACGCTTTGAATCGCAAAGAAGTAATTTGGAGAGTTTTCAGAAAATAAAACGCAAGTTTGTGATTTGGAAAACTCTGGTAGGGTTTTTTGATGAACCTTATAAAGATGAAGAGGGAAAAAGACAAGATTGAAGATCAACCGTTTGAAAAGATTAGACGATCCAGATTAAGCGGTTTTGATCGAATGGTTGGGAAAAGCACGTACGAAAACCTTTTGGATTTAAGAGCCCATTTTTGTAGCAATTAATACATGTACCCCACGTCCGCATTAAATGATTTGCAGGGGATACGTCACACAGGTAATGCGTACAGTAAGGCAAATAAAAACAGATAAAATCCGATAAATAAGCAAATAACAAGGGAAAAGAAAGGCGATTCGATTGATCGATATAGTAATCAATCAATACCACTTGAAGTTGATTCCACTTGTTGATCTTAGTTTTCTGCCTAAACCTTATAATTTCCCAACCGTTTCTTTTCAACCGATCCGTTTCATTTTGTGTCCGATTTCCTTCGATCCTCCTTGATCGGTTGAAGTTCCCCTTCAACCGATATTTCGCATTTTCTCATAGACCGATATATCTGATTTGTTGAGGTTTCAAGTTTAACCGATCTTCCTTATCCGATCGGGCCAGATGTAATCGATTTTTGGTTGACTAACTGATTCTTCTCAGATCAAGCCAATTCTTGGGATAAGTGTTACCGCCAAAACTTAGTCTAGAATAGTAGTCTCTATTCCCTATGATGGCACGATTTGACATGCGTAATTATCGTCTGTATATCTTGATATGTCAATCCGTAGTAAATTTATCCAATTATCGATCGTGTGATTTCTACATCGTCATTCTTGTGATGCAAATTTCTCTAAAAGGCTTTTTGAAATCAAATTTGCATTTGCACCCTTGCTTGGCCTCTATAAATTGGACCAATGTTTTACACAACATTACCCATTCACCATACTTATCTTTCTTTGTAAAATCATGCTTTCTGGTGAACCCTTATTTCCGGTGAAACTTCCGGAAAACACCTTTACCCCTTTTTCAATGATTTCAGCTTCTCAAATCAACCCTGTGTGTCCCTTATCACTTTGTTTTTAAATGCGTCATCAAAGATTTCACATACAATTGTTGCTAAGCTCCTTTACCACCACGGCGGCGGATCTGCTATCGCAACTGAGAAGACACTTCTCCTAACCGTATGCACCTTGTGTGTGTATCGTTATGACGTAACCAGCATCAACAGACTCAGTCTGATATAAAACATGAGTTTGATATACGGTCTTGATCAGACAACAGCTGATCTTCGTATATCAACTCAATTTTTACATGTAACACATGTGCCCATAAGGTCTTTGAACCAATTTCTTGCACATGTGCTCCATTTAACAAATTGGAGAGTCGATTGACTTCGTGTCTAAGGGCTCTGGCTTATAAATCCTATCAAGGCCTCTCTCTCGCTCCATTGGTTTTAGCTTTTCGGTGAGAGGCTTTAGGATTATTTTAAAGCCTTTCTCACCCTTGTTAAGTGGGGAAAATGAGAGCATCGATTTAAAATCTCTCTCTCCCGACTTCTTGGGTTAGGATGAGGGTTTAGGGTTATAGGTTTAGGGTTTTCGGTTATGACCTATGTATTGACCTCCCTGTCCTTTGTATTTGTAACTTGTAATGTAATCTGACCTTCGGGTCTTTATCAATGAAAAGTTCTATTATTCCATTGTTGTGTAAATTCTCTCGCTTTCTTATGCGATTGTATGCTTTTAATCTGTGAATCTTGCTTGTTGAATATCATTTCATCGACTTACAAAGATGTAAAATAACCCAACTGATTTAATCAGATATTCCTTTTAAATTGTGTGTTTCCTTTAATCTGATAAACCTTAAATCTGATCAGTTCCTTTAATCTGATAACTCGTAAAACTGATCGATTTCTCACATCGGTTCCTTGATCGATCTTACCGATCGATTGAGATACCAAACTCAACTGATTCCTTTCAGCCTGGTTAGTCTCTTAACCAGCTGGTTCTGGAGAACAATCCATCAAACATTTTAGGTGTTTTTTCTCCAAGATCTAGAAACCCTAGCTCATTACACAATTCTCTGAATCTAATCTCAGCTAGTGGCTTGGTTAGAATATCAGCTTTCTGTAAATCAGTGTGAATCTTTTCCATTCTGATATTCTTCTTTTCAACATGATCTCTTATAAAATGGTGTCTGACATCCACATGCTTGCATCTTGTATGTAGAAACGATTTACGAAGTGATTGCAATAAAGACTATTATCGCCACGAATATTGGTACATTCTTAGCTACGATGTTATAATCCTCAACACGACTAAGCGGGAGCGGTTAGAATGCTTTCTTCCTGCGACCATATATTCTCGCTTCAAGAAGTAGATGTCGCAAATCGATGTCCGCTTTTTGAAAACCACGAGATCGGTTTACTTCCTAAAAACTGACATGTTCCTGAGGTTGACTTCCTGTCATTCTTGCAACCTCCATAATCAGAATCAGAATACCCACTAAGCTCTAGATTATCATCTGGTGGATAAAATAAACCAAGGTTTACTGTCCCCTTTAGATACTTAAGAATTCGCTTAGCTGCTTCTAGGTGGCTTTACATTGGATTTGCCCGAAATCGCACATACACCTCTTTGCAAAGGTGATATCCGTCCTTGCGGTCGGGTTCATGAGAGATCCAATGAGAGCCCTATATTCTTTCTGATTTGTTTTCTGACCATCCTCATCTGGATCCATCTTGAATCCAGTCATCATAGGAATTTTGGCTTCCTTGCAATTTTGAACTCCAAACTTAGCCAATAAATTCCTAGTGTACTTCGCTTAGCGATGAATATTCCTTCACGCACTTTTGCTTCACCGGAGACCCGTAGTAATTCATCCGTCCCCATCATGGACATCTCGAACTTCCCTTGCATCGAACTTGTCAATCTTTCACATAGACTCTTGTTAGGAGATCCGAAGATGATGTCGCCCACGTAGATCCGAACCATCGAATATCTTCTCCATCTTCTACTCAATAAGGTTCTCGTCCCACTTTGCCTTTTAGTGAACCTACCGCCGATCAAGAACCCGAGAGAGTGTATCATACCAAGCTCGAGGAGCTTGTTTCGAACCATAAAGAGCTTTTTCAGAATCCAGTACACTTGGTTGTTCTTTTTTCAAGCACGGAGGTTGTTCGACATAAACTTCCTCTGCTAGTACCCCATTTAAAAATGCACTCTTTACGTCCATCCGATACCACAGTGAACCCTCTCGTGGGAAGCATATGCCGCTGCTTGAATGAATGACTTCTAGGCGGCGATCGGTGCAAAGGTCTCGTCATAATCAATTCCTTCCGATTGTGAATACCCCTTAGCAACAAGTCTTGCCTTATTTCCGTGATGACATTTATCTCATCTCTTTGTTCTTGAAAACCCACTTCGTGCCAATTACGCCTTGATGATTTGGTCTGCCTACCGCCTCCCAAACTTGATTTACGTCGAATGCTTCAAGCTCTTCCTCGCATGGCTAGAATCCACTTTTTAGTCTTGTAGAGCTTCCTCTATTGTTGTTGGTTCCTTCATAGACAAATAACAACAATACATGGCACTTTCACCAACTGATGTTTAGTTTTAACTTTATCGGTGGGGTCTCCGATGATCGATCGGTTGGATGACCGGTTATCCGTGTCCTTCGCTCGATTTGCGTCGGTTTGGAGAACATCATCCATTTCGATAAAGGTTCATTACTAGTATTTCGGGAGTGGTGCGTAATTATGATCCACTTGATAAGAACATGTCTCAAATGATGTTGGACTCATCATGTCTTGATGTCTGTTTTGCGGGAACTTCAGTGTTCCCCTAACCGGATGGTTCGATTGATACTTATCTCACCAGATCAACTTCTTCACCGATAGTTTTTCGTACCTTAGATCTCGAATAATCCGTGAATCACCTAGATCTGGAATGTATACCGTTATTTGGTTTAGATTCTTTTTCCTTGATCATTAGCTGATCCATTTTCTCGAGCATCGTGTACTTGTTGATCGTACATCTTGTTCGAGGCGATTTCTCTTGTTCGTAAGATGCTTCATCAAAGACTACATGGGGTGTTTCTTCCACAAGTAGGGTTAAATCATTGTTAAAACCCCGAAAGCCTTGCTAGATGAGGAATATCCTAAGAATATACCCTCATCCGACTTGGCCTCAAAAAGTCTTCAACCCCGACTCTTCCCATTGTTGTGTATGAAACACTTACAACCAAAAAACATGGAAGTAAGAGACACAAGGTTTTCGTCCTTCCACAAATTCATAGGGTGTTTTGTAGTGAGCCTTAGTCGGAAGACATCTGTTCCGAGTATGGCATGCAAAGGTTGATTGCTTATACGCCTTAAACGGCTTGGTATTGCATGTTCAAATAACATCGTGGCGGCGGCGAATTCTTTTGAGAGTTCTGTTCCTCCGCTTCGCTACTCCATTTTGTTGTGGCGTCCTTGCAAATGATGTTTCATGTTTGTATACCAAACTTAGAGCAAAAATCAGTAATAAAAGAGTTCAGAAATTTGTACCTTTATCCGATCTGATTTTTACTACACTGACACCCTTCTCATTTTGTAATCTTTTTAGCAGCTCGGGTATCTTCGTTGTCGCCTCATTCTTCTTATGTAAGAATATAACCTGTAAACTTGGAATAGTCATCCACGATTACGAGTATATTTGGCGTCCGTTGAGACCGATCGGTGTAATCGGTCCAAATAGATCCATATGAAGCAACCGCAAGATTTCTTTGATGCCGGGTCCGAATTCCCTTGAATGAAGCTTTGACCTGTTTTCCCTTCTGACATGCAGTACATGTCTGATCCTTTGAAAATACTTCATTCGGAAGTCCTTCCACTAGAGACATCCTTGTTATCTTATTAAGAGTTTTAAAGTTCAGATGGCTCATTCTTTTGTCTTGAGCCAACCGCTACTTTTGGAACTCTTGACAATCGAGCATGCATTTCTTGGGCAACTGTTCCAATCACCGTAGTAGATCGTCCCTTTCCTTGAACCAAGCTTAGCAAAATCTGCTTGAGTGGCTCAATTCTTGATAGTGCATTGGTCGTTCGAGAACTCAACACTGAATTAGATTGTTGCGAAATTGTAAAACCGATAGTAGGTTGTGCTTCGGACCTTCGACATACGAGACTCGATTACTTGTACATCATCATTCTCTAAGGTTCCGAATCCTTTGGTATATCCAAAGTTATCATCACCGGAAGAGTACACGGGCCTTTTTCGTTCTATGTAAGAGGCCGAGAGATGTTTGCTTCGAATATGTGCCTTGAGCATCCACTATCGATGTACCCGGATAGTTGCTTGCACACCTCCTTTGTTGGCGGACCCACGCGATCCTCAGAGCAAATCGGGCTTTAGGTACCCTTTTTGGATTGGGTCCCGAGGGGTTAGGATTAGTTTTGGGGATCCATACAAACAGAGCACTTCTATTGTGATCGGTTAGATCGAAGGCCCGATTTGTCTCCCATACCTATCAACATAATCATACGCCTCTTTATATGCTTTTCGATTAGTATGATTATTAGTGTGAACCTTGGATGACTTAGAAGACTTGGGATTTATCTTTTCGCTTGTCTTCTTTTTTCATCCAAAGGTGGTTCTCGTGCGTGACCCTAGATTTATGATTATAGGGGTAGGTACGATTTGCTACCATCAAAAGATTCATATCTTTTCTAAGCATAGGTGGTTTTTGCAGGTTTACCTAAAGCATGCTTATTAGGCAAATGACCTTGATTGGGTCTCGATTGGACTTCCCTTTTACAGTGTTGTCTTTTCTCGATTCTCGATCTATTGATCGAGTTGAGGTCTCTTCGTAAGAACCGGGTTCTTCATTGATTCCTCGATCGATGCTTTTACCAGTTAGGGGTCATTTATGTTCCCTTCGGTTGTGCACCGCCTTACTTGCTCAACCGGTCTTTTTTCCTTATTAGATACATGTTTGGCTTCCGTGTATCTTTGTCGAAACTCGTCGATTACATCTTTTTTGAGATGAATCGGTACCGGGCTTTTTGAGGATGTGGAAGGGTTTTCATACCCAAGTCCCTTCTTGTTAATCGTTGTTCGAAAATAGGTGTTCATGTCTTGAACGGTTTTAGATGATTTTGTAAAACCTCTATTTTCTTACGCAGATTATCCTCGATGATTTTAGACTTTCATGCTTTAAAACGCGGCTTATCGAATTTTGCTTGCGAGGATTTTGAAGTCATCGACTTCTTTGTTTGTTAATTGCCGGTGATCTTTGATCTCTTGTCCCGATCGAAGCTTTAATTTTCGAAATTTCAAATTCTCGGTTACCTTCCGAGTAGTTTCAAATTTATTTAAGTTCGGAGGCTTTATTGAGATCATTCTCTTTAGCAAAGTCGATTATTTACGGTCCTCGACTTATCATTTTCAAACTTCCACTATAGCATAAGTTTCTCTTTGATTTGGAGAGATCCTCAAGCAATTGCTTTCGAGTAGAGCGCATGTCAATCTCCCCAAAGAAAAGCTAATGATAGCAGTGTAGAAGCGAACAAAAGAGTTTGGAGGTTACCCTCGTTTGGTCCTCCTTGGCCATCAAAGCAGATCTCATCATCATCTCAAGAGAATATCGATCTTCATTTCCATAGAAGTCAATAAAGACTGGCGATCGGACATAAATCTTCTACAGAGGAGTATCCAGAGTCCTCGGGGCGCGATCTGAATCGTCAATTCTGACGATGTCAAGAACCATGGCTTTTTCTCATCCCCTCATCGTTGCTCTCTTCGTCCTCTTTTTCTTCCCTTTCTCTTGGCGTCGAGTTTTGGGCGTCTGTTACCAGTAGTGACTGGCTTCTCAATTGAAGCACGCCCTTGATCCACGTAACATTTTCTTCCAGGTGAATCACTCCGTCTGTATGATCTATCAGGTGATTTTCCTTTCTGATAGTAGTCTGAGCTTCTTCTGTCTGATTGGTTATCTCTTCTCTCATCATTTAGATTATCTCTTTTCTTTTCATCTCTGTGATCTCTCCGATCATCAGATCTGGTTCTTTCTGGAGATCTGTTGTCTGATCTCCTATCTCTTCCTCGGCTATGTTGATAATCTTAATAGAATCTTCGATACTTACCCAGTTGAGTATTTGATTTCTCTAGTTTCCCAAGCGGAGCGACCGTTACACTCGACTTATGATGTTTCCAATGGGCTCATTGGTCTTCGATCTGCTGCTGGTTGCCTTAAAAGCAACTGATTTGGAAGTTGAGGCTTCAGCGGGCACCTCATCTTCATCTGCTTGTCCTCTCTCAATTAAATCGAACTCGTGAGCTTTAAGGCTCAAGAACAAGCTACTTGGCTTCATTTTTGAAATGTCTTGGCAATCCTTGATTACCGTGACCTTCATGTCCCATTTCTTGGTGAGAGACCTTAAAATTTTGTAGTTGATATCTTTATCAGACATCTCTCTACCAAGTTCTCGAAGCTTGTTTATTGACATAGTAATCCTTCCATCGAGTTCGTTGATGGTTTCGTTGGGCAGCATCTTCAATTTTTTGAACTTTACCAGTTCGCCTGCAGACGGGTGTCTTTTATCCGGTCATTTCCCTCGAATATTTCAGCCAGAGTATCCCACATTGCTTTCGCAGATTTGAGATACTTAATCTTTTCCTTGGTGACCTTATCCATGGTTTTCATGATAATATACCTTGCGATAGTATCTAGAGTATGCAGTTTCCTTTCCTCTGCATCCATCAAGGCTGGGCTTTTTTTCGCACAAGACTTCCCCTGGCAAAACCGGATCTCCTCCAACTGCAGGGTTGTCGTAATATATGATGATGGGTCCTCTTTCGATGACTTCCATCATTCTGCCACTGATCGAACCTAGATGGTTGGACATATATATGGCCCAATCTGCATACTCATCGATTGAGAACTTCGGCAGATCATGATACATACCTGAGGTGTTATCCATCTTTGAGTGTTTTGGAAAATGAATGAGTTTTAAGAAGGTTTTTCAAGATCGATTCGATCGACCACAACGATTCTTCCTCAAGAATCGATGATACACAAAGGCAATGGTCTCAGAGAACCAACCGCCTCGATACCACTTGTAGGTCCCGAATCCAAGTTTAGTGAGGGCGTAAGTCTAGAGGGGAGGGTGAATAGACTTCGAAAACTTTTTCTTGGTCGGTGTGTGAGGGCGATTAGCTTTGATCAGAGTCTTGAGTGAATCGGTTTTGGGTGATAACCAACTTACTAATCGCTGAAGGCGATTAGTTCGGTAACTATCGGTTTAACGATGTGTCGCGGAAGCTTAAGTTTTACCCGAAAAAAAACCAGTTTTTATAAATCGATTCCAAAGTTAGTGTTTTAACCAATTGGATCAAGTGTCAAGCTTGATCGGATCGAAGCTTGGTGCTAGGCGATCTCAACTTAGAATATGTATGCGCTTTTTAAAGGTTGTGTGCAATTGTGTAGACAGTTAATCAAAGCGGTAAAGGCACACAAAGATTTATAGTGGTTAGGACAAACCAGTCCCACGTCCCACTCTTCCCTATCACAAGGGCACCAACTTAACCAACCGAACTTAGTTTTATGTGTTAGTTCAACACAAGACAATCGACAGATATTTAAGGAGTTCTCACTCAACCGATCCCGTAAATCGTAACTAGAAACCCTAGTGCGAAATCTTGCTAAAACAATTTAACCTAACTTGGGTTTGGATAAGATTGTTTTGGTTCCAACTATGAAATCTTTTCTAGTGTTTAAGGTAGCCTATCAGCTAGATGAAAAGATTTCTATGCTAAGAACTTATGGGTTGAACACTTAATAAAATAATCTTCTTGATCGTGTTCTTCGTGCGGAAATCTGATAATTGCTTGAGCTTCTTGATTGTTCAGTGTTTCCGTATTTCACTCTGAAGTGTGATCCCATATTTATAGACCTTGAAATCAAAGAGCCGTTGGAGAGCAATTTGAATTTCAGGCTATATTAGGTAGGTTTGCAGGATTGATGTGACGTGCTTCAGGAACGGCATGGCCGAAAGCGTGATCTTGTATTTTATAGCCGTTGGAGAGAGCAGCATCAAATCCCTTAATTGTCGGCTCCGATCATACGTGTCTTGTTCTTATTGGTTAACAGACGCACTTTTCAGTGTTTGTTCTTCCAACTAAGGTTGACATTCTTCTTGTTCAGATAATAGACGTATGATTAGGTGAAACATCGGTTTTCACCTGGAGAGCTGACCTGATCAGTCAGAACTGATCAGTCTACCTGATGGAGTCTTTTGGTGCCGGTTGACTTAGCTTCAACTAGCAGACTCGGCTGATGTAGGTCTTCTGGTCTGATCTTCTGGAAGTCATCTGATCTTCAAGCATTCTGAGTTTGAGCTTTTTGACTTCAGCTGAGATATCTGACTAGATCAGATCGATCTGATCTTCTGTTCTTCTCTAGCATTCTGGCCTGTCGGATATCAGCTTTTCTTTGGATTTCCAGATCTGACTTATACATATTGAGATTCCCCCTCAATATGTGACCTATCTATTACATCAGTTGTTCTATACAGTAATTATCAACTGGTATTCTATAAACAGTAATATAAACATCAGTCAGCTAACAAGTCTGACTGGTCCTATTACATGTGTTTCTGGAACTTTTATCAAAACTATAAATTTCCCAACATTAAATGATGTGGCAACCTATTATTGGATGTTTGACGTCAGGAATGGCGAAGTCGTTCCTGACCGTAGAAAAACCCATGTTAGTTTTGTGTATCAAGAAAACCTACACAGTTTATTACTTATTATACTTTTAAAATAGTATACCTAATGCCTTGAAATTACAATATTACGTTAAGAATATCATTTAAAACAAATTATCAATTTAATAATATAAATATTTTTATAATAAATATATCAAAATATTTAAGTATTCAAAGTAGTGGCATTATAAGGTGATTAATGATTAATCTTTAACTAAAAATTACAACAGGGAAAAATGGAATAAATAAGTAGGGTAACAAAAAAGTTGAAAGAATCATTCAAATAAATAAATATGATGTGGCCATTAACAATTAACAATTTAATACCATTAATCAATACCCAGCCACCTCTTACAGTACACACCCCCAAGTCTGATCGCGCATTTCCAAATCAAGAAACTTCATAAATTTAACTATCGTTCATCTTATATAATTACTCATCAATAAAAAAAGATTAAGCTATATACAAAAACTTGTTTTGCTTAGCTATAATATTCTGCAAATTAACAGGGCAAAATTGCACATCACCAATTCAAAGAATTTTGTAAGAAAAAAATAACAGAACAACAAATCAGGAAAGAGCATCACGTTTCTAAAACCCGTCGTAACCAAAAGGAAAGTGGAGGGGAGAAGAACCTTCCCGGAGATGAATCTATATATCACCCTTATGACTCTTGAAGACACAATACAACCATGTCTTCTGCAAAATACATGACTATGACTTTTTCACATGAAAGAGGAGACTTCAAAGAAAATGAATATTAATTTAAGAAAAACACAATAAATAATGTAAAAAAATTAAGGATCGTTAGGGAAAGTAAAATTACACTTAGCCGAGAGACTTCAGGGTGTTGCCATACTCAAGATCTACAAAACCCACACTTTAATTTCACAAACAAAAGAAATAGTAGAAATACATACTAAAATAGAAGGAATAACATGATTAATAAAGAAAATGAGAGTCCATGAATTATCAAATTTGTAAATCAGACCCCCAAAATTAACTTTGAGAAAGGTTGTTCATTTGGCAATTTCTCACTTTTAACCTGATCGAAGTAAAACAGTATAACAATCAAGAAAGGAATTAAATCTTCAAGGCTTAACTGTATTTTTGAATAGATACTCCTTCTTTGTCCCATCTGATTTATCTCTCCCCAAATCACTTCAACCTGCACTATACCAAAAAAAAAAGATGGAATCAAAGTTATAGGAGTTATCCCATTAGAGAGTTGCTTGCAAACGAATCGATTTTCTGAAATATCCATACGAAACAAAAGAAAATTATAAAAAAAGTAAAAAATCTCATTCGAAGCCTCCAATTGTTGAAAAGAATCTTGAATTCGAAAACAAATTCTAGATATGATGTGAAGCCTCCAATTGTTGAAAAAAAAAAATTGAATTCGAATACTGGATTCCTGAGTGGAGAGACCCAAATGATTTAACTCTCAAGTGAAATCAAATATACGTAGCAAATGAAAAATTAAAACAAATCTATTGAGAAACTCATTCTTGTAGGCCTTCAGTGGGTAGTTATTGGAAGTGGGGAGAGAAGCGAGGAAATGGGCGGACAGTTGCAAATAGTGGAGAGGGAGAGAGTGTGGGGAAACAGTAAAATGAATGGGCGGAAAATTTTTTGCTGGACTATCCAGTTTTTATACAAGTATAGATTAAATGCGTGTGAATAAGTGATGATTATGATTGGTTGATTTATTGATGAAACAGTTACGGGATGCTATAGGGGCGAATCGTAAATTTGAGTCGCAAAGTATGAAATCCAAAATAAACATGTCCTTTAGAACAAGGTCCCCATTTATAAAGAAAGACATTTTTAAAAACACGATTTATTTCATCAAAAAAAGTTGAACGTTTATAAAATAAGTTCATTTTCAAAAACGTTGGTGATATGAAATGTAATTTAGAGATATTTATAAGAAGTTTGTTTTAGGATAAAATTACTTTTTACAATTTGAGGAAGGTAAAACAAAATAAGGATATGATTTTTGAATTTTAAGTAATAAAAAATCAATTCTCTCGATGACTGCTCAATCCAACGACCCTCTTCCTCACACCGCAATGATTAATATGGTGGTCGCTATCAAACTCTCCTCGGCTTATCTCCCATGGCGAAAATCATGCATATGGTCAATGTTTTGATTTGATGGGCCTTCTTGACGGCTCAACCATCATAGCCATCACCTACCATCAGAGATAATTTGTTCAATCAAGAAACCCAAACAGACACCACTTGAAATTGAGGACAAGAAATTGCTTAGTGTTATGTACACCTTTTTCAACAACTTCGTGATGCCCGGTTACCCTTGAAAACAAAAAATATCATCGGTCGATGACTATGGTAGCGATTTAAATTTGAATTTTTAAGTTAACTTTGCGGAAAAAATAAAATCAAGCAAAGCAAATTCTTGGAGGATCGCCCCCCAAGGTTTCTTCTCGCGCCAACTCGAATCGCGACGCCTATCATGGTAATTCCGGTCGCATTTTCCCATGGTCAACTCTACACTCGAATTTTAGAGGTAAAAATTTCAACAAAAAATTAATGAACATTATATAAATGTCCTCAATTTTATTTTTTCTAATGTTTATACTCTACACCAGACCGTATCTCGATTTCATTGTTATCGAATAAATGTCAATTTCATTGTTATAGCCATATTCGTAACGGTTCATTGTTGGTAAAAATTCTTTATATTTTCATATTGTTGATGATATTAAATCGCTTTCGAAAAATAGTTTTACATAACCAAAACTCCGTTATCTATCGAACCGACATCCTCATTTTCTCGATAAATTCTTTGCAATCCGAGGGTGACAAAGAAAATATTTAACAAATTGATCGAGGTGTTCCAATCAAGTCAAAAGTGTTGAAAATATTTTTGATTTATGGCACTTAAAATTATTTATTAAATAAATTAGGGCATTTATCTGTCATTTTTACCAAATCCTGTATGAATCCCGGTTGGCAAAAAAGTAAGAGATTATCTTTTTCGGTTAAATGATAAACGTCTTAATCAATTTTTCAACGCTTGAAAGACCTATCTACTAAGTTTTTGTTTTTTGCCAAAGTCGTTGTGATTCGCCCTTATTCCACCTTTCTCGGGGTAAGTCGGTTATTTTCCTTTTATTATATGTAGACGACATCATTATTACAGAAAATGACCTGCCATGCTCCGGATTTCATTTCTCGTACTCATCGAAATTTGCCATCAAAGATCTCGGCAACTATTTTCTTGGACTTGAGGTTTCTTACACTTCGGATGGACTCTTTGTTGGACAAGCCAAGCACGCTCATGACATTTTGATTGTCATATAAATTGTTAGTATGTTCTTCGTTTTCGTGATCCGACATTTTTGTTGGTGCTCTTCAATATCTCACCATCACTTTCCTCGACTTATCATATGTAAGTCGGTTCCTCCATTCTCCTGGATGATCACTTCTTGGTAAAATTAAGATCCCGATATTCAATCAATCGATGTATAGAGACATGTCGTTCAAATGGTTATTTTCCTTGGGGGTAATCTTGTTTCTTGGATCTTCGAATCAATCAAAATATGTTGCCTCCTTCTCGGCTGTTTTTTGCTTTGTGACAACAAAAGTGCTATCTTTCTCCTCAAAAATCTGTTGCTCTAAAGCCGGGCCAAACACATTGATCTTGATTATCACTTTGTTAAATGAACTAGTCTCTTATTGCTACTGCTTTAATGTTCCATCTCATCTTCACTAGCGGATATCTTCACAAAGAGTCTCCCTTTTTGAGCTTCTTCGTTTCCAAGCTTTATTCGTTTGCATGCATCCCACTTGGAACGCTTGAAAGGTATTAAGGGAACGTTGACTAGTTCATAGAATATTCTTTAGTTCATAAATATTCTTTTTGTATATTCTTTTGTATTTATTGTTGTATCTCTGCATTTACTTTTCTTTGATTTTGTTTCCCCTAATCACGGAAACTTTATTGTACATGACTGTATATAATTCAGTTTTCCCTAATCACCAATTAAGGGTGATCTTCTAATTACTCTCACATATAGTAAAAAATCTATATAGTCATATTGTTGGGATCGGGAAAAATTATTACTATAAGGAGGTTATTCCTTAATAGAGTTTTACATAGGAAAAATATTTTTTTCTTAAAATTTATACAATACATGTTATATTACATG
Source organism: Stenogyne calaminthoides (assembly GCA_037126765.1). Taxonomy (NCBI): domain Eukaryota; kingdom Viridiplantae; phylum Streptophyta; class Magnoliopsida; order Lamiales; family Lamiaceae; genus Stenogyne; species Stenogyne calaminthoides. The sequence continues at coordinate 16,841,661 of JBBCBC010000005.1, read as the reverse complement.
TATGCAAATCCATTAACAAATTTATGTAACTAATCAATATGAATTTGAGTAAAATAAATAAATGCATTTTGATTGTATATAAAATTCATGTACCTATGAAGTCGAATGATGTAGTGACAAGTCACAAAATTAAGATGTTGTTGCAATCAATCATATATAAATATTTTAGATCATCTTAAATTATTGTAATGATATACTCCCTCCGTCCCTTACCATTTTGCACATTTTTTTATTTTGGTTCATCCCTTACCATTTTGCACACCTTAAAATGGAAAAGAATCTCACAATCTCCATCCTCACAATCTCCACCCTCACAATCTCCACCCTCCATCCCCTTTGAAAAGTTAACAAAACACCAAAAAAAAAATCCTTAATTTATGTGCCCACATGGGGGTGCAAAATGGTCAGAGACGGAGGGAGTATAATTTTTTAATAAATATATGGAGACTTAAATCACTAAGATGAGATCGAAAAAAAAAATATTGCTTATTATCACGTTGGGTTTATTCCTAAATATAACTAGTTTCGAGCCGTGACCATAATTTTCAATTACTATATATAGAGTTTATTCTTATATAGAGTATTCCTATAAGGGGTTTTACGTAATTGTTATGTGTTATACACGAAACCAGGAATAACGTTTTCTAGGCCAGTAACTTTTGAGGGATTGGGTTTTACGGATAATAATTTTACGAGCTTGTGATTGTAGGATAATATGTTTTAAAATTTGTAAATGTAGGACAATGAATTCCGAATAAGCACAAATCAGGGTGAAATGTCACGTGAATTCCAAAATTGTCCTAAATTTACAGATTTTGAAAACATATTGTCCTACATTCACAAGTCCGTAAATCTATAAATATAACACAATCATGCAACTCACATGTCATTTCAATTGATTTGGGCTTAATTGGGCACAATTGTCCTACATTTACAAATTTTAAAACATGTTGTCCTATATTTATAAATTTTAAAACGAATTGTCCTACATTTTCAAACCCTACAGTTATTATCCTTAAAACACAACCCCCATTGTGTTACGTTCCTAAAAAAATATTTTCCCATAATAAAATGTATTTTGATATTGTTAGAACCACAATTATCTATTAATTTTATATATTTTTTATGAATAATATTTACTAAATTCACAAACTAAATGAGTTATATGTGCATTCAAAAATTGGGATCGGCCCCAAGGGCATAACCAAGTGATAATACTTGTGGTGATATGGGGAGAAGTCCCCCAGCAATGCAGGTTTGGACCCTGTGTGGGACAAAATTTCCATTGAATTATTATGAAGGTTTGCTCTGGGTATTGATCAAATATTTTAATATAGCGATGAAATATTTTAATTTCGTTGCAAATATTAAATCTTGAAATTCAGCGACGAAATTATCTAATTCACAACTAAATATTAGCGATGAAATAAAAAAATTTATCGTTATTCTGATTATTAGCTACAATAAAACATAACTGGTAGCAAATATAGCGATAAAATATTTTAATTTCGTAGCAAATATTAAATGTTGGAATTTCAGTGACTAAACTATCTAATTTGTTGCAAAATAGTTGCGATAAAATAACTTTTTTAGTGTTATTCTGATTATTAACTACTACCTCCGTCCCAGATCAGTTTTCACATTTGACTTTTACACGCGTATTTGCGAGCGAATTTTGTATTAGTAATTGAAATGATAAAGTGACTTTTAAGTAGGGGTATGATAGTTGAGGGGCTCGTCTATCATACCCTACTTAAAAGCCTTTTTATCATTTCAATTACTAATACAAAACTTGCTTGCAAAAACGCGTGTAAAAGTCAACTGTGAAAACTAATTTGGGACGGAGGAAGTGTTGGGGAATTAATTGCCCGGATCTATTCGGGATGAATATTTAAATACAAATTTAATTCTTGATAATTATTACTAGCATGAATTAACCCATATTAATTCAAATAATAATTCAACAACAAATCATGCATATAAACAGTTCACGTAAATCCTACGCATGTGGAATTACTACGAGTTTACGTGAACTTACCTCTTGGAATGACAATGGTCTCGTATATAAAAACACACAAAAAAGTCCTTCCCAAGTATTCCCTAGTCCTTGCTCGACAATTCCGTGGAAGGATACTCGCGAACAATTAACAAAAGGAAGAATAAACTTTGTTGCACCACCTTTGTGGATTTACTAATTTTTCCAGCACATGGAATTGCACTTGGGAATGAAAGAATCATCCCCTATTTATAGATAGGGTGGTGGTCAAAATTTTGGGGAAAAAACAATGTGGGAAAATCTTTTCTTGATCTCCAAGAAATCTTGAATATATCTCTTATATTCTTTTCTCCATAATTAAAATATTCCACAAAAATCCCACCTTATCTTGTTATGGCCAATTTTCGAAAATCAAAAGACAAGATTCCAAGATTTGGATCTTCTTGAATTTATGAGATATTCTTGTATTTCAAGAAATACATATCTTCCATAATATATTTTCAAGAAAATCAAGAAAATCTTTATTTCCCTTAATTATCAAAAATTTTGAAAATTTCATATGAATAACCAAGTGGGAGATTTCTTGAATTTAATGAGATAATCTTGTATTCCAAGAATACATATCTTCATTCCATAACAAAATTCAAAGAAAATCTTTCTCCCCTTTTATCCATAATTTTTGAAAAAAAACAAGGAAAAATAAGCAACAAATTTATTTTATTTTTAAACACCTTTTTCAGTTATTGAACTTTATATTGGGCTACTTGGGGGGCCTTTAGGAGAATTAAGATTGGACCTTCCAATGGACCTTGAATTATCAATATTGAGCCACAATATTATTCAAGTCCATAAATATTAATTAATCCCACTACATAATTAATATTACACTATCCATCTTAACCCATATTACAGTTAATATGGCGCCCGGTTATTATTCCCGTGTTTAAGATTATCTAGCCCATTAATTAATTCAAGCCACTGAAATAGCTTTCCATTAATTAATATCTTTTATCCTTGGTAAATGAACGGTTCAACATTATTATCCATACCGGAAACTAGTTCCACTTGCAAGATTTGGTATGATAAAACTTATGAACCTCCCAAGGGGGCAAATCGAACAAGCGTACTTGCACACGATTCTCCGTATTAAATCTTACCAATCACATGTGACCAATATTATTGCCCAAGATATAGGGTATTGAATCTCATTGATTCTCTTCCCATAATAAGTCAAAGCAATAGTTACTAACCACACGCAATCCTATTTAAGGGACGAAGATTAAGAAATAACTAACCACTGAGGTCTAATTCTTCCTAGTTCAGTTCTGAAGAATTTGTCCTCCTGTAGGTCCTCTTCAATGCATCAGTCATGCACTAGTGTAATCTCTTGGTCAAGACAAACCAATCTGAGTCTTACACTACAACCTTTCACGATGGATTGTTCATTTCCATCTAGGTCGTGAATGGTGTACTTTTAGTTACAAGGAACTGTTAATTTAATCTTCTGTGATCTTGGTATCACTAAATTAACTACAATGTAACACGTACTATTTTATGAACAGTTATGCAGTAAATATAAGTAACATTCGGTGATATTTAAAGCATCAGTGATAAACAATTTATTTCAGTAAATAAGTTCGAAATCCAGTTAGTCTGATTATACAAAGTAAAAGCATAATTTCCAGTATAATCCCAACAATCTCCCACTTATACTCAAAGTCTGCTTTTAAGTATACATCCGCATGTCTCGTGTAGTACATGACAACTAATGCCACATACACGAACCTAATAATGTCTCCCACTTATACTCAAAGCAGATTGGCAATGGTCTTGACACCCATTCCTTTCACATGTCTCTCGAATGTATTCAGAGGCAGACCCTTTGTGAATGGATCAGCTACGTTGTCTTCTGACGCGATCTTTGCCACCTCTATATCTCCTCTCTTAACGATATCTCGTATAAGATGGTATTTCCTTTAATGTGTTTGCTGGCCTTGTGGGCACTTGGTTCCCTTGAATTTGCAACTGCTCCGGCATTGTCACAATAAACAGTGATTCTGCTGGGCAAATTCAGAACCACATCCAAGTCCACTAGGAAGTTCTTGAGCCAAATCGCTTCTTTCGTTGCCTCGTAAGCAGCTACATATTCGGCTTCCATAGTAGAATCTGCGATGCATTTCTGCTTAACGCTTCTCCACGTCATGGCTCCTCCCCCCATGCAAAACACACTACCGGAGGTAAATTTTCTGGAATCTAAGTCTGATTGGAAATCCGAGTCCGTGTAGCCGATGGGGATTAGACTATCTAACTGATAAACCAATATTTTATCTCGAGTTCTTTTCAGATACTTTAGAATGTTTTTAACTGTCGTCCAATGTTTCTTCCCCGGGTTACTCTGATATCTTGCCACCATGCCAACGGCAAAGCAGATATCCGGTCTCGTACACAGCATTGCATACATAAGGCTTCCCACAGCTGAAGCATATGGAATGCCTCTCATGTCATCTATCTCATTTTGTGTCTTAGGGCACATTTTCTTGGATAGATGGATTCCATGCCTAAAAGGTACGAAGAATTTCTTGGAATCCTGCATGCTGAATCGTTTCAAGACAGTGTCTATGTATGAAGCTTGCGATAAGCCTATCATCCTTTTCTTGCGATCTCGAGTGATCTTGATCCCAAGGATGTGCCCGGCTTCCCCTAAGTCCTTCATATCAAACTGTTTTGAAAGCCATGCCCTTACGTCTGATAACACCTTTACATTGTTCCCGATGAGCAGAATGTCATCTACGTATAGTACTAAGAATACCAATGCAGTTCCAACACACTTTTTATACACACAACTCTCGATCTCGTTTTGATCAAACCCGTAAGACTTTATAACATGATCAAAACATTAGTTCCAAGCTCTGGATGCCTATTTGAGTCCGTAAATGGACTTCATGAGATTACAAACTAGGTGTTCTTGGCCCTTTTCAATGAAGCCTTTGGGTTGTTGCATATAGATTTCCTCATCAAGACTTCCGTTAAGGAAAGCTGTCTTGACATCCATTTACCAGATTTCAAAATCGAGATGCGCAGCTATCGACAAGAGAATCCGGATGGACTTGAGCATTGCTAAAGGTGAAAAGGTTTCCTCATAATCGATCCCTTCTTTTTGAGTATAACCTTTCGCCACAAGCCTTGCCTTGAAGGTTTCCAACTTCCCGTCCGGTCCCCTCTTTCTCTTGTATACCCACTTGCAACCAATAGGTTTTACCCCATTAAGTGGTTCGACTAGCTCCCACACTCTGTTATGATCCTTATACCCCATTTCTGCTTTCATTGCCTTTTGCCAAGAAACCGCATCCTTATCTTGGATTGCCTCATCGTATGTCCATGGGTCTGATTCATCTTGTCCGGGAATCAAGTCCGAGGACTCTCCTATCCCCATGAATCTCTCGGGCTGTCTCACAACCCTCCCACTACGACGAGGCTCCGGTTGTGAAAGTGTGTCGTTTAGTATATCATCTTGTACAGTTGGCCATGAGGTTAGCCCCCTTAGCTCACTTAAGGTAATCTCACTTTTGGGTCTTCTTTCGTTCATATAGTCTTCCTCCAAAACTCTAAAGTGGGTGCTTATTACCACCTTTTGATCTTTGGGACCATAAAACATACACCCTTTTGTTCCCTCGGGGTATCCTATAAACAGCCTTAATTCTAATCGAGGATCCAATTTCCCGGCTTCCTTCTCCAACACGTAGGCCTGACACCCCCAAATTCTCATGTGTCTCATACTAGGCTTGCGCCCGGTCCACAATTCTTTGGGAGTTTTGAGAACCAATTTGGATGGCACCAAGTTCTGAATGTAAGCCGCTGTTTCCAAGGCATGACCCCAGAACGACTTGGGAAGATCCGCATAATACATCATTGATCTAACCATTTTCAAAAGAGTTATGTTTCTTCGCTCCGCAACCCCGTTTTGTTTAGGGGTTCTGGGTGCAGTCAGCTGGGATGCAATCCCTTCATTTGACAAGTAGTTCAAAAACTCATCGCTGAGGTACTCACCTCCACGATCGGATCATAGAGACTTGATACGTTTTTCCCTATGATTCTCAGCTTGAGCCTTAAATTCTTTGAATTTCTCAAAGGTCTCAGATTTATGCTTCATAAGGAAAATATAACTGTACCTCGAGTAGTCATCAATAAAAGTGATGAAATACTCGTAACCTCCTCTTGCCATGGTTCACATTGGACCACATACGTCTGTGTGAACGATTTCTAACACTTCTTTGGCTCTATTCCCCTTGGCTCCGAATGCCCTCTTGGTCATTTTACCCTCCAAACATGATTCGCAGGTTGGAATTGGTTCAACTTGGAGAAACTCTAGTGAACCGTCTTTCACCAACCTTTGGTTCCTCTTTGGATTAATATGTCCCAATCTTAGATGCCATAGAAGTGTTGCGTTCACGTCTGATGAATGTTTTCTTTTACCGGAAATAGTTGATGTGTTATAGGATGCATTTCGTGAGTGGTGTGCACAGTTAATTGTATAGAGATTACTTGACAACGTTCTATGACAGATAAATTTATCATAAAGAGAAATGGTAACAACTTTATCAAAAGTAACCGAATATCCATCAAGGTAAAGTTTAGAAACTGAAATCAAGTTCTTTCTAAAATTCGGAACTTAAAGTACATCTCTTAAAATTAAACCTCCGTCTTCAAAAGACAGGTGCACTTCTCCCACTGCTTCAGCTGCCACTCTCGTAGCATCGCCCAGTGTGATGAGGATCTCACTTCCACTAAGTTGTCGGGTCCGCTTGAACCCCTGTAAAGTGAAACATACATGATCAGTGGATCCCGTATCCACCACCCATAAATGGGAGGCATACTCCGCTAAGCAAGTTTCAACAACTAGTGCGTGAGAATTACCTTTCTTTCCAATCCTTTTGGGATTGGAACAGGCTGACCTCCAATGTCCCTTTTCACCGCACTTGAAGCATTTTCCTTTTGGTACTTTCTTGACACCCATCCAACTAGCTATCTTACTTTTCTTAGTGATGAGTTTGCTTTGGATCTGACCACTTTCCTTTTCTTGAGACTTGCCTTCCATTGGCCTAGATCTTGAGAAAAGACTTTTGGTCACCAATGCTTCGTCTTTCTTTCCTAAATGCTTCTCTATTAACTCCAAGGCTTCTTGTAGAGTGTCCATAGTAAACATGTGATCGCTCATCACAAAACTACAGTAAAACTCATCGAAACACCTTGGTAGAGTTAGGAAAAGAAATTCAATTTGAGCCTCATCACAATACTTAGTACCGAGATAAGCAAGTTTATCAAAATGGCGTTTTATTCTGAGAACATGCTCCCTTCTTTGGTGTTCCTCAACCATTTTTAGCCTAAATACACGTCGCATGGGTTTTAAACCGATTGATCATGCAGTCTTTTGTTAAAACATTTCATCAAGACTTTGTATAATTTCTGCAGCAGACTCAACACCTTCATGAATGTGTCTCAAATCATCAGACAGTGAAGTCAATACAACACGTTTCATGGGTTCATTGGTCTGCTCCCAAATATTATACAAGTGTCTTTCCGCATCAGATCCATCAGTAGGCATACGGGGCAAAACTCATATTCATGGGTTCATTGGGTACATCAAGAACCCAATAATGTTCTTGTGCCGGTAGGACAAAACTCATATTCCGTTTCCAAACAACATAGTTATCTCCAGTTAATTGGTGTTCTTTGAGTGTATATAACAGTGGATTAAAAGGTTGCGACATGATGAACTGAAATAAATAATAATATGCATATGGGTCATTATTTAAACACATTCAAGCAGGTTACAAACAAGAACAATTACAAACCTTTAATATCCAGATTAATAGTTGGCTCACTTGACCAATATAAAATTGACAGGGACTTAAGCCAAGTATATGCATATCAATTTTATACCTATTCAATAACCATGATTAAATAACAATTATTATTTCACTTTGAATGAGCCTTAATAGGGCGGGTCATCTTCGCCACTAGTAATAATCCACAATCATCCGTTTGGAATTTATTCATGTGAAAACTATCTTTTCAATTTTATACCCAAATTCTCTCCAAAAAATTCACAAATAAATAAATCATGGAGGTCAATAATTAATTCAATTTTATTATCGAGAATAAAATTGTCAATTAATTGTTTAAACATACTTAGTAATTTTCCAAAATCATCCGCTTTTCAAAACATTTTCTCATGCAAAACTAAATTTAAACATAATTTAAATAAGCATAAAATAATTCATAAACATCAAGACAAAAAATAAACATATTGGGCACATTTATCCAATTATCATGGTTAATTTTTGTCATGTCTTTGTCTAAACAAATTATCTTCATAATTTTCATCGTTAGATTTTTTCAAAAAGCTTTTCTCTTGACCGCTTTTAAAAAATAATTTTGTCAAGCATAAAATAATGACCAAAACATCAAGACAAAAAAAATTAAACATAGGGCTCCATTTGTCGAATTATCATGGTTAATTTTTGTCATGTCTTGATCTCGAAATTATCTTCATAGCCTTCATCGCGCGCCCGAAAAAGCTCTCCTTGACGCCTTAAAAAAAATGCCTTGTCGCCCGTCCGTCATCGACCAACTTCCACGCACACCGCCAGCATCATTTAGCACTCCCGACGCGCCCGGCGTGCCTAGGCGTATCATAGCCGCCACGCTCCCGCTTGCGGCCGGCGAATCCGCATGCCCCCGCTCGGCCCCCTCGGCCTCGCCTCGTCTTCGTCGCCCCGCGCCCGGCAACATCGTCAAGTCAAGCGCGGCTCCTTTGGCACATTTTACGCGATGCTTGCCGCTTACGCCTTTCCGGATCCCTTTTTTAATTCTTCGTTTCATTCCGTTTTACGATCCGGTTACAATTTATTTTACAAAAATAAATAAACCTAGATCTAGATTAGTCTATTACATTGATCAAATCAAACAAATTATAATCTACTCGTGGAATTTTCTCACGAGGCAAAACGAATCCGAACGAATCGAATTAAAAAACCACAATTTATATGCATGCATAAATAAACACATTAAATTCCATGACAATTGGATACCTGCAAAAAAGATTTAACAATTCTACTATCCAATTTTAAATTTAATAACAGCGAATTAAATTATAATTTAAAATTCAGAGCCCAAAATCGAGGCTCTGATACCAGTTGTTGGGGAATTAATTGCCCGGATCTATTCGGGATGAATATTTAAATACAAATTTAATTCTTGATAATTATTACTAGCATAAATTAACCCATATTAATTCAAATAATAATTCAACAACAAATCATGCATATAAACAGTTCACGTAAATCCTACGCATGCGGAATTACTACGAGTTTACGTGAACTTACCTCTTGGAATGGCAATGGTCTCGTATATGAAAACACACCAAAAGTCATTCCCAAGTATTCCCTAGTCCTCTTTCGACAATCCGTGGGAAGGATACTCAATTAACAAAAGGAAGAATAAACTTTGTTGCACCAAATTTACTAATTTTTCCAAAGACATGGAATTGCACTTGGGAATGAAAGAATCATCCCCTATTTATAGATAGGGTGGTGGTCGAAATTTTGGGGAAAAAACAATGTGGGAAAATCTTTTCTTGATCTTCAAGAAATCTTGAATATATCTCCAATATTCTTTTCTCCATAATTAAAATATTCCACAAAAATCCCACCTTATCTTGTTATGGCCAATTTTCGAAAATCAAAAGACAAGATTCCAAGATTTGGATCTTCTTGAATTTATGAGATATTCTTGTATTTCATGAAATACATATCTTCCATAATATATTTTCAAGAAAATCAAGAAAATCTTTCTTTCCCTTAATTATCAAAAATTTTGAAAATTTCATATGAATAACCAAGTGGGAGATTTCTTGAATTTAATGAGATAATCTCTTATTCCAAGAATACATATCTTCATTCCATAACAAAGTTCAAAGAAAATCTTTCTCCCCTTTTATCCATAATTTTTGAAAAAACAAGGAAAAATAGTCAACAAGTTTATTTTATTTTTAAACATTTTTTTCAGTTATTGGACTTTATCTTGGGCTACTTGGGGGGCCTTTAGGAGAATTAAGATTGAACCTTCCAATGGACCTTGAATTATCAATATTGAGCCACAATATTATTCAAGCCCATAAATATTAATAAATCCCACTACATAATTAATATTGCACTATCCATCTTAACCCATATTACAGTTAATATGGCTCCCGGTTATTATTTCCCGTGTTTAAGATTATCTAGCCCATTAATTAATTCAAGCCACTGAAATAGCTTTCCATTAATTAATATCTTTTATCCTTGGTAAAGGAACGATTCAACATTATTATCCATACCGGAAACTAGTTCCACTTGCAAGATTTGGTATGATAAAACTTATGAACCTCCCAAGGGGGCAAATCGAACAAGCGTACTTGCACACAATTCTCCGTATTAAATCTTACCAATCACATGTGACCAATAATATTGCCCAAGATATAGGGTATTGAATCTCATTGATTCTCTTCCCATAATAAGTCAAAGCAATAGTTACTAACCACACGCAATCCTATTTAAGGGACGAAGATTAAGAAATAACTAATCACTGAGGTCTAATTCTTCATAGTTCAGTTCTGAAGAATTTGTCCTCCTGTAGGTCCTCTTCAATGCATTAGTCATGCACTAGTGTAATCTCTTGGTCAAGACAAACCAATCTGAGCCTTACACTACAACCTTTCTCGATGGATTGTTTATTTCCATCTAGGTCGTGAATGGTGTACTTTTAGTTACAAGGAACTGTTAATTTAATCTTTTGTGATCTTGGTATCACTAAATTAACTACAATGTAACACGTACTATTTAATGATCAGTTATGCAGTAAATATATGTAACATTCGATGATATTTAAAGCATCAGTGATAAACAATTTATTTCAGTAAATAAGTCCAAAATTCAGTTAGTCTGATTATACAAAGTAAAAGCATATTTTCCAGTATAATCCCAACAAGAAGTACAAAGTAACATAATTGGTCGCTAATATATCGATGAAATATTTAAATTTCGTCGCAAATTTAAATCTTGGAATTTAGTGACGAAATTATCCAATTCGCCGCTAAAATAATGATTTTAGCGATGAAATTTAGGTTTGTCGCTAAATTTTCGATGTTATTTCACCTATTTCTTGTAGTGTGAATCTTGTCCACATTATGGAGGTTTGTCCCCGTGGGTCAAAATTTTCATTGAAATATTATAAATTAATCATGTTGGTTCTCTCCCACAAGTGTCTGCTAAATATGCATATTCATCGATTTACAACCTCTCTGTCGGAGGGTCCAAACGGCACAGAGAGTTTCTCGTCTCTTCTTCAAAAAAAAATGTTTGGAGCCGATCTATTCTAAATCTCTAGGAATAATGTAAAATGTAGGCACATCCTTCGATTTATAACTCCGCCCATCTGAGGGTCCAAATGGCACGGGGAGTTTCTCGTCTCTTTCTTAAACAAAAAGTTTGGAGCCGACGATTCTGAATCTATAGGAATAATGTAAAAAGTAGTGCTGACAATTCGTGTTATCATGTCATTTTTCGTGTCGACACAATAGTGACACAACACGATAAGATAAAAAATGAATACGACACGATAAGAATCCATGTTGACACGACACGAACAAGAAAAATTTCATGTCGACACGACACAATAAGAAAATAAATTAATTTTAAAATAGGACTTATATTAAAATTTTGACATGATACGATAACACGACACGATAATATATGTTAACACGATATGGCATGATAAAAAAAATACAAAATCTCTAATAAAATTAAATATAAAGTATGTACAAACAAAACCTTTTTTCAAATTTATCGGGTTGGCACGAACAGGTCACGACATGAAACGACATGAAAACTTTGTGTCCTTATCGTGTTTACATGACAACGAGACAAACAAGATAACATTAAACACTAACCTTCATTTTTCATATCGTTTTCGTATCGTGTTGGAAATTATCACTCCTAATCAAATATCACTTTCCATAAAATTGGAGTCGATTGATCCTGAATCTCTAGGAATAATATAAAAAGGCCATTTCCATACCGACTCAAATCCTAGTCGAATTTAGTCAAGGCCGCATGTGGGGGCCTTTTCTGTTTTCCAAATTTAGGCAATTTTATATGAGAAAGTATTATGTGCACTATTTTTACCGTACACCACTGTTATTATTATTTGTAAAGATAAACCCTTTATATGTGAAGTGTTAATTCTTACAAGGGAACTTCTACAGTCGGGAATGACTTCACACTTCCTAACGTCAGAAAACCCTTTGATTACTGTTGGATCCAACACATAATTTTAATTTTAAATGATTGTACTTTGCACTAATACGTTTGCGATGTGCATACTGCAATCGCATTACATCGCCTTACTAATAAATTAAACTAATATTTATAAAAAGACAAAATTAACCCACCCTGACCCGAACCCAAATCCAGAATCGGACATAGACTCGGACCGCACCAAACCCGAACTGGATTCGGACCCCGGATCCAGACTCGGATCGGACCCAACTTGACCCGGACCAGGTGTTGGGATTATACTGGAAAGTATGTTTTTACTTTGTATAATCAAACTGAATTTCGGTTTTATTTACTGAAATAAATTGTTTATCACTGATGCTTTAAATATCATCGAATATTATATATATTTACTGCATAACTGGTCAATAAATATTATGTGTTACATTGTAGTTAATTTAGTGATACCAGATCACAAAAGATTAAATTAATAGTCCCTTGTGACCAAAAGTACACCATTCACGACCTAGATGGAAATGAACAATCCATCATGAAAGGTTGAAGTGTAAGGCTCAGATTGGCTTGTCTTGACCAAGAGATTACACTAGTGCATGTTTAGTGCACTGAATAGGACCTACAGGAGGACAAATTCTTCAGAACTGAACTAGGAAGAATTAGACCTCAGTGGTTCGTTATTTCTTAATCTTCGTCCCTTAAATAGGATCGCGTGTGGTTAGTAATTATTGCTTTGACTTATTACGGGTAGAGAATCAACGAGATTCAATACTTTATATCTTGGGTAATATTATTGGTCACATGCGATTGCTAAGATTTAATACGGAGAATTGTGTGCAAGTACGCTTGTTCGATTTGCCCCCTTGGGAGGTTCATAAGTTTTATCATACCAAATCTTGCAAGTGGAACTAGTTTCCGGTATGGATAATAATGTTGAACCATTCCTTTACCAAGGACAAAAAGATATTAATTAATGGAAAGTTATTTCAGTGGCTTGAATTAATTAATGGGCTAGATAATCTTAAACACGGAAAATAATAAGTGGGAGCCATATTGATTGTAATATGGGTTAAGATGGATAGTGCGATATTAATTATGTAGTGGGATTGATTAATATTTATGGGCTTGAATAATATTGTGGCTCAATATTGATAATTCAAGATCCATTGGAAGATCCAATCTTAATTCTCCTAAAGGCCCCTCAAGTAGCCCAACATAAAGTCCAATAACTGAAAAAGATGTTTAAAAATAAAATAAATTTTGTTGCTAATTTTTCTCATTAATTTCGAAAAATATAAATAAAAGGGGAGAAAGATTTTCTTTGAATTTTGTTATGGAATGAAGATATGTATTCTTGAAATACAAGATTATCTCATTAAATTCAAGAAATCTCCCACTTGGTTATTTATATGAAGTTTTCAAAAATTTTGAAAGAATAAGGGAAAGAAAGATTTTCTTGAAAAGATATTATGGAAGATATGTATTCTTGTAATACAGGTATATCTCATAAATTCAAGAAGATCCAAATCTTGGAATCTTTATCCTTTTTTTTCGAAAATAACCATATAAAGAGAAGGTGAGATTTTTATGGAATATTTTAATTATGGAAAAAAGAATATATGAGATATATTCAAGCTTTCTTGGAGATCAAGAAAAGATTTTTTTCCTCCCTATTCCATGTTGAAAAAATCGGCCACCACCTCATTATAAATAGGGGGATGAATGTTTCATCCCCGTGTGAATTCTTTAAAATTGGTTTTTCGGAAAAATATCGAAGATCGATAAAATATCAAATATTTTGAAACGCCGACCATTGTGTATTTTCGAAAAACGCCAATTGTGAGTGTACAATTCCATGTCTTTGAAAAATTAGTAAATCCACAAAGGTGGTGCAACAAATTTTTATTTTCCCTTTGTTAATTGTTCGCGAGCTTCCTTCCACCGGATTGACGAGCAGCAAGGACTAGGAATACTTGGGAAGCTTTTTGGTGTGTTTTTATCGACGAGACCATTGTCACTCAAAAAGGTTAGTTCACGTAAACCTGTAGTAATTCCGCATGCGTAGGATTTATGTGAACTGTTTATATGCATGATTTGTTGTTGAATTAATATTTGAATTAATATAGGATTAATTCATGCTAGTAATAATTGTTAGAATTAAATTTTTATTTAAATATTCATCCCGAATAGATCCGTGCAATTAATTTCCCAACAAGCGTGTCGAGCCTCGGTTTTGACTCAATTTTAAATTGTAATTTAGTTCGCTTTTCATTAAATTTGAAATCGATAGTAGAATTGCTAGATCTTTTTTGCAGGTATCCAATTGTCATGGAATTTAATGTGTTTATTTATGCATGCATATAAATTGTGGTTTTTTAATTCGATTCGTTCGAATTTGTTTTATCTCGTGAGAAAATTGACGAGTAGATTAGAACTTATTTGATTTGATCAATGTAATAGACTAGTCTAGATCTAGGTTTACTTATTTTTGTAAATAAATTGTAACTGGATCAGAAACGGAGGCGGAGATGAAGAATTAAGAGACGGATCTCGAATCAAAGAAGTAAGGGCAATGCGTGCATCGCGCTTAACGCGTGCCAGGCAGGCACGCGACGCGACGCTCCCGATGCAAGCGTGGGGCGAGCCATCGCCGAAGCCGTCTCAGATCGGCCAAAGCGCCGACGCGTCCTGCAGCCTCGCTTGCGTGAAGGCGAAGCGAGGCACGCCAGGGGCAGAGCGATATCGCTGGCGATGCTGCGGCTGGGGCCGGGCGATGCCGAGGGCGAAAGCGGCGATGCGGGTAAGGCAAAGGCGGCCTTGAGACGCAGATCCGCCACGACGCCGACCCTCGCCGAGATTCGCCGAAAGCAACGCCAGCACCGGCTGGCGACGGCGCCGCACTTAGGGTGTACGCCAAGACGCGGGCGCCGATCGACACGGCCGGGGGAGTGCAAGACGTGCACTTCGACCCGGGAGCTGGTCGATGACATCACTAGATGTGGCCAACCTTTCGAGACGAACGATGAAGGCAAATAAGATAATTTTTCGAGATCAAGACAAGACAAAAATTAACCGTGACAATTGGATATGTGTGACCAATATGTTTAATTTTTGTCTTGATGTTTATGCATTATTTTATGCTTATTTAAATTGTGTTTAAATTTGCGATGCATGAGAAAACGTTTTGAAAAATCTCACTTTCGAAAATTACTAAGTATGCTTAAACAATTAATTGACAATTTTATGGATAATAAAATTGAATTAATTTTGACCTCCATAATTTATTTATTTGTGAATTCTTTTGGAGAAATTCCCCCACGGGACGGTAAAAAAGATAGCTTTCACATGAATAAATTCCAAATGGATGATTGTGGATTATTACTAGTGGCGACGATGACCCTCCCCACGAGGCTCGTTCAAAGCGAAATAATAATTCTGTATTTAATCATGGTTATTATTTAGGTATAAAATTGATATGTATATACTTCCCCGAAGTCCCTGTCAATTTTATATTGGTCAAGTGGGAGCCAACTATTAATCTAGTTATTAAAGGTTTGTAACTGTTCTTGTTTGTAACCTGCTTGAATGTGTTAAAATAATGACCCACCCCACGTGGCTTATTTAAACTGTTTTGAGATGTTGGTTGATGCATGTTCATATTTTTTTGAGATTTTAATATGAAACATGTGATCGAACCTAGTGATATTTTTGTGCTTATGTATATTATTATTTATTTCAGTTCAGCATGTCGTAACCTTTTAATCCACTGCTATTGTACTTAAAGTCAATAGAATAAGTGTGGAAACTATATTGATTGGAAACGAAAAATAATAATTGTCCTAATTGTACAAAAGCACAAGTGGATTCTTGACACACCAAAATCAGATGAGCCAACTGACAAGTAAAAAATGCGGGACTCGTCAGATCACCTTGCGAGAGATGTCGTCGCTGAAAATGGTGGAGGGAAAACCCGTAAGGGATTACGTCCTCAAAATTGATGGCCCATCTGAACAAACTTGAGGTTCTGAGTGAAGATTATAATCTGGAGACTCAGATGAATTTGGTACTTCACTCTCTGCCCAAAAGTTTTTGAGCATTTTGGCCTCGCTAGCTGATTTGTTGCAAGCTTTGGTCTCGGCAGAGATGTTGATGGGGCACCAAACTCAAGCTTTGAACGACAAGTGATCCATCTTCATCTTCTAGGCCAAGGGTAGGCAAGAAGAAGAAGAGAACCAAAAGCCATAAGCAATAAAACTCAACTGTTTCCAAGGGCAATGGTAAGATGAGGAATGCTTGTGGTGTCAAGGAAAATCCAAAGGGGAAGTGCTTCAACAGCGGTAAGGACAATGGAGGTTTGTCTGTTCCAACCCCAAAAGGGCCGAAAAGAAAGGTAATTCTCAAGCACTAATTGGTGAAACTTGTTTAGCGGCGTATACTTCTCATTCGTGGGTAGTTGATACGGGATCCACTGATCATGTTTGCTTCACGGGTTCAAGCTGACCCGGCAACTTAGTGGGAGTGGGATCCTCATCACACTAGGTTATGCTACGAGAGTGGCAGCTGAAGCAGTGGGAGAAGTGCACCTGTCTTTTGAAGACAGAGTTTTAATTTTAAGATATGTTCTTTACGTTCCTACTTTTATAAAGAATTTAATTTCGGTTTTTAAACTTTATATTGATGGATAATCGGTTACTTTTGATTAAGTTGTTATCATTTCTCTTTATGATAAATTTATCTGTCATGGAACGTTGTTGAATAATCTCTATACAATTAACTGTGCACACCACTCGCAAAATGCATCCTATAATACATCAATTGTTTCCGATAAAAGAAAACGTTCATCAGACGTGAACGAAACACTTCTATGGCATCTAAGATTGGGACATATTAATCCAAAGAGGATCCAAAGATTGGTAGAAGACGGTTCACTGGAGTCTCTCTAAGTTGAACCAATTCCAACCTGCGAATCATGTTTGGAGGGTAAAATGACCAAGAGGGCATTCGGAGCCAAGGGGATTATAGCCAAAGAAGTGTTAGAAATCGTTCACATAGACGTATGTGGTCCAATGTCAACCAAATCAAGAGGAGGTTATGAGTATTTCGTCAATTTTATTGATGACTACTCAAGGTATGGTTATATTTTCCTTATGAAGCATAAATCTGAGACCTTTGAGAAATTCAAAGAATTTAAGGCTCAAGCAGAGAATCATAGGGAAAAACGTATCAAGTCTCTATGATCCGATCGTGGAGGCGAGTACCTCAGCGATGAGTTTTTGAACTACTTGTCAGATGAAGGGATTGTATCCCAGCTAACTGCACTCGAAACCCCTCAACAAAATGGGGTTGCAGAGCGAAGAAATAGAACTCTTTTGGAAATGGTTAGATCAATGATGAGTTATGCGGATCTTCCCAAGTCGTTCTGGGGTCATGCCTTGGAAACAACGGCTTACATTCTGAACTTGGTGCCATCCAAATTGGTTCCCAAAAACTCCCAAAGAATTGTGGACCGGGCGCAAGCCCAGTTTGAGACACATGAGAATTTGGGGGTGTCCGGCCTACGTGTTGGATAAGGAAGCCGTAAAATTGGATCCTCGATCAGAATTAAGGTTGTTTATAGGATACCCCGAGGGAACAAAAGGGTGTATGTTCTATGTTCCCGAAGATCAAAAGGTGGTAATAAGCACCCACTTTAGATTTTTGGAAGAAGACTATATGAACGAAAAAAGACCCAGAAGTGAGATTACCTTAAATGAGCTAAGGGGGCTAACCTCATTGCCAACTGTACAAGATGACATACCAAATGACACACTTTCACAACCGGAACCTCGTCGTAGTGGGAGGGTTGTGAGACAGCCCGAGAGATTCATGGGGATAGGAGAGTCCTCGGACTTGATTCCCGGTCAAGACGAATCAGACCCATGGACATATGATTAGGCAATCCAAGACAAGGATGCGATTTCTTGGCAAAAAGAAATGAAAGCCGAAATGGGTTCTATGGATCATAACAGAGTGTGGGAGCTAGTCGAACCACTTAATGGATCATGTAATAAAGTCTTATAGGTTTGATCAAAACAAATTCGAAAGTTGTGTGTACAAAAAGCCTGTCGGAACTGCATTGGTATTCTTAGTACTATACGTAGATGACATTCTGCTCATCGGGAACGATGTAAAGGTGTTATCAGACGTAAGGGCATGGCTATCAAAACAGTTTGATATGAAGGACTTAGGGGAAGCCGGGCACATCCTTGGGATCAAGATCACTCGAGATCGCAAGAAAAGGATGATAGGCTTATCACAAGCTTCATATATAGACACTGTCTTGAAGTGATTCAGCATGCAGGATTCCAAGAAAGGAATCGTACCTCTCAGGCATGGAATCCATCTATCCAAGGAAATGTGCCCTAAGACACAAAGAGAGATAGATGACATGAAAGGCATTCCTTATGCTTCGGCTGTCGGAAGTCTTATGTATGCAATGTTGTGTACGAGACCGGATATCTGCTTTGCCGTTGGCATGGTGGCAAGATATCAAAGTAATCCGGGAAAAAGAGGATTGGACGGCAGTTAAGAACATTCTGAAGTATCTGAAAAGAACTCGGGATAGAATGTTGGTTTATCAGTCAGACAGTCTAATCCCCATCGGTTACATGGACTCGGATTTCCAATCAGACATAGATTCCAAGAAACTATCTGCCTCAGTTAGTGTGCTTTCATTTGGGAAGTGTAGCCATGAAATGGACGAGTGTGAAGCAGAAATGCATCACTGACTCAACCATAGAAGCCGGGTAAGTAGCTGCTTGTGAAGCAGTGAAGGAACCAGTTTGGCTCTAGACCTTCTTAGTGGACTTGGATGGAGTTCCGAATTTGTCTAGCAATATTTGCTAGGGGCAGTTGCAAATTCAAGGGAACCAAGAGTCCACGAGTCAAACAAGCACACTGAAGGAAAGAAATCTTAGACGATAAATCGTTAAGAGAGGAGATGAAGAGGTGGCTAAGATCGCATTGGAGGATAACCTAGTGTATCCTTTCACAAAGTGTCTGCCTCTGGAAACATTCAAGAGACATGTGGGAGGAATGGTTGTCAAGTGTGTAGCTAATCTGCTTTGAGTATAAGTGGGAGATATTATTAGGTTCGTGTAGGTGACATTACATGTCACGTATTAGGAACTACACGAGACATGTTGTAGTATACTTAAAAGCAGACTTTGAGTATAAGTGGGAGATTGTTGGGATTATACTGGAAAGAATGCTTTTACTTTGTATAATCAAACTGAATTTCGGTCTTATTTACTGAAATAAATTGTTTATCACTGATGCTTTAAATATCATCGAATGTTATATATATTTACTGCATAACTGTTCAATAAATAGTACATGTTACATTGTAGTTTATTTAGTGATACCAGATCATAAAAGATTAAATTAACAGTCCCTTGTAACCAAAACTACACCATTCACGACCTAGATGTAAATGAACAATCCATCGTGAAAGGTTGAAGTGTAAGGCTCAGATTGGCTTGTCTTGACCAAGAGATTACACTTGTTCATGTTTAGTGCACTGAATAGGACATACATGAGGACAAATTCTTCAGAACTGAACTAGGAAGAATTAGATCTCAGTGGTTCGTTATTTCTTAATCTTAGTCCCTTAAATAGGATCGCGTGTGGTTAGTAATTATTGCTTTGACTTATTACGGGTAGAGAATCAACGAGATTCAATACTTTATATCTTGGGCAATATTATTGGTCACATGCGATTGCTAAGATTTAATACGAAGAATCGTGTGCAAGTACGCTTGTTCGATTTGCCCCCTTGGGAGGTTCATAAGTTTTATCATACCAAATCTTGCAAGTGGAACTAGTTTCCGGTATGGATAATAATGTTGAACCGTTCCTTTACCAAGGATAAAAAGATATTAATTAATGGAAAGCTATTTCAGTGGCTTGAATTAATTAATGGGCTAGATAATCTTAAACATGGGAAATAATAACCGAGAGCCATATTGACTGTAATATGGGTTAAGATGGATAGTGCAATATTAATTATGTAGTGGGATTGATTAATATTTATGGGCTTGAATAATATTGTGGCTCAATATTGATAATTCAAGATCCATTGGAAGGTCCAATCTTAATTCTCCTAAAGGCCCCTCAAGTAGCCCAACATAAAGTCCAATAACTGAAAAAGGTGTTTAAAAATAAAATAAATTTTGTTGCTAATTTTCCTCATTAATTTCGAAAAATATAAATAAAAGGGGAGAAAGATTTTCTTTGAATTTTGTTATGGAATGAAGATATGTATTCTTGAAATACAAGATTATCTCATTAAATTCAAGAAATCTCCCACTTGGTTACTTATATGAAGTTTTCGAAAATTTATGAAAGAATAAGGGAAAGAAAGATTTTCTTGATTTTCTTGAAAAGATATTATGGAAGATATGTATTCTTGTAATACAGGTATATCTCATAAATTCAAGAAGATCCAAATCTTGGAATCTTTATCCTTGTTTTTTGAAAATAACCATAACAAGAGAAGGTGAGATTTTTATGGAATATTTTAATTATGGAAAAAAGAATATAGAGGTAAAATTCAAGATTTCTTGGAGTCCAAGAAAAAATTTTTTCCTCCCTATTCCATGTTGAAAAATCGGCCACCACCTCATTATAAATAGGGGATGAATGTTTCATCCCCTGTGTGAATATTTAAAAATTAGTTTTTTTCGGAAAAATATCGTTTATAAAATATCAAATATTTTGAAACGCCGAAAGATTGTGTATTTTCGAAAAACGTCAATTGTGAGTGTACAATTCCATGTGCTGGAAAAATTAGTAAATCTACAAAGGTGGTGCAACAAATTATTATTTTCCCTTTTGTTAATTGTGCGCGAGCTTCCTTCCACTGGATTGAAGAGCAAGGACTAGGGAATACTTGGGAAGACTTTCTGGTGTGTTTTTATCGACGAGACCATAGCCACTCCAAAAGGTTAGTTCACGTAAACCTGTAGTAATTCCGCATGCATGGGATTTATATGAACTGTTTATATGCATGATTTGTTGTTGAATTATTATTTGAATTAATATAGGATTAATTCATGCTAGTAATAATTGTTAGAATTAAATTTGTATTTAAATATTCATCCCGAATAGATCCGTGCAATTAATTTCTCAACACCAGGACCCAGATCGGACCCGGACCTAGACCCAGACCCAGATCCAACCCTGACCGGTCCTAGACCATACCGAACCGGGGCCTAGACCCATACACATACCCGAATTCGAAACCAGATCCGGACCTAGACCCGCACCCAAACCTGACCTGGACCCAAACCCTGACTAAAACTCGGACCCGACCCAGGACCCGAATCCAACCCGGACCCAGACCCAGACCCAGACCCAACCCAGACCCGGATTATGCAGGGGTTGGGGAGGGTCGCGCATGGGCCGACTTCGGGGTTGTGGACTAAATTTTTTAAATTTATGAATATTGTATTTTTTTATTAAAAAAATGTTATAAGGATATTTCAATAATTTTATCATTTTATTAAAAAAAATAATTATTTAGTTTTATGGCAAAACAGTATCGTCCATGGCGAAGGTAAATGATGTGACAACCTTTTATTGGACATCCAACGCCAGGAAGGACAATGTCATTCCTCACTGTAGAAAGGTCTTTCTTACAAATTTAATAATAGTTGTGTACGGTGAAAATGGTCCGCATAATATTTTTTGTCATTTTATATATTTTGGGGCTAAGTCTTGCATTCATTTAGGTGCATTGTGCACTCATAGTGCATTTTAAAATCGTGCAACTTGTTATACTAAAATATGCGACTTATTTATATTGAAACGTGCAATTATTTTTTTCATATTAATAGTTGCACGATTCAGTGTAAAAAAATTGCATATTTCAGTATAACAAGTTGCACGATTTTAAAATGCACTATGAGTGCATGGTGCACTTAGATGCACATGAGACTCACTCATATTTTGGGCCACGTTTTTGGGAATGAGATCACTTATTCTATAATTGGTATTCCACTTTATATTTCATATCATGGATGGATGACACGTGAAATAATAAAAAGAGGTAGTTACTATTAGTATCATTTATAAGTAGTTCTTACTCTTAAATGCTACACATTTTACGAGTTACTCATAGGTCCAAAAAAAGGTGTTAAAGACTTGAATAACCTTATATGATACAAAATACCAAATTTGTGCAATTTTGAATTTATTTTGGAATGTCTTGACCGAAATTTAAACATTTATTCCCCTAAAAAATCTGCACACCCCATTTTTTTTAATCATCTATTTAATTAATTTTCAGAAAAATTACATATTCGTATGTATATTAAATTGTACATTCTTAACCATTCTGCAAATTATCAAAAATTTCTGCACACCCCCAATTTTATTTATTTATTTGTCCTTTTATTTAATTAATTTTTTTTTAATTCTGCATACCCGTAAAAATTTATGCACACCCGTAAAAAAATTTGCACACCCGAATTATTTTTTATTAACTGTCCATTTTTTTTATTTTTTTTAATTCTGCACACGTAAAATGTTATGTACACTCGTAAATAATTTTGCATACCCCAATTTTTTTTAATTATTTGTCCTTTTATTTAATTATTATTTTTTATTCTGCACACAAATAAAAAAATTTGCACGCCCGTAAAAAATTCTGCACACCCCCAACTTTTTTTTTTTAATCGTATGTCCTTTTATTTAAAATTATGCATACCTCACAATTATGCACACGCATAAAAAAACCTGCACACCTCACAAATCTGCACACCCATAATTAGTATTCAGTATCTGATCATTCCCAATCAATTTAAAGTAATCTATCAATAAACTTCAACTTAGGGAACTGATCCCTAGTCATACAAGATTGATGTAGATAATAACTTTATGAAATGACCACTTAAAATATCTATAGCTAAAATGCAAAAAACATAACCAAAAAACAGAGCACACCATTGTTGAGGCAAGAACACTAAGTGTCAGTACACAATGTCAATCTCCAGTAATGAAATGGCCTTTATCATCATATCCAGATCATATAGAAAGATTACATATGACAAGATAAAAAAAATGGGATTACACATTATTCACTTGATAAAAAAAACAAAGAACATAGGAGAGCTTGCGCTGAAAGATACAGCGCCATGGTGGTTAGCGGCGACGATCAGGCGGCTGGAGGGAAGACGACGATGACTAGGGTTAGAGGAGGAAGAATCGCCAAGGCGTTCTTTTTTTTTTTTTTTTTTCAATTTTGAAATAAAAAGGGAAATGAGTTATAATGTGAGGAGGGGTATAATTGTCCAATTTTGCACTTAAGAATATCACTAAAATGTGCTAGCACCTACTAATAAATAGTAATACCTTATGTAAAATTTTACTTTTCAGCAATTTTCCCTTTAAAGGGGGAAATTAGTCTCGATTGTTTTGACTTTTTGATTTTGATCTTGTAAACTTGTGAAAATTTTGAAATTGGTCTAGATGATCAACAATAACAGGTTACCTATCCAGTCAATGCATATGTAACCTTTTGTTTGACTTTTACTAATATGTGACAATGTTGATTGAATTTTTATGTTAATGTGTCATTATTTGTTTAATAATTTATTAAATTGGTAGAAAAATTATAAAAATAAAAATTCTATATTCTTCAAATTATGTTACTGAATTATTTTTTATAAACAATATATTATTTTTTTTAAATTGTAATTCTATTAATTTTCATAATACATTTAAATAACCCTAAAATAAATTAAATTTTGCCAAATCATTGTAAAATTTAAATTAAATTTTTGGAATACCTAAAAGTAAATTCAATAAAAAAACTTATGATCATTAAATTTATCAAAATTAAAAAACTTTAAGATTTTAAAAAGATTGTAATATAAATAAAATTAAAATAAAACTTTAAAAAAAGAATTACACCACAACCTTTCTAAAATTAAATTTAAAAATATTTTTTTAAGTTTTATTTTTATTTATATTACAACTTTAAAATCTTATGGTTTTAATTTTTACAAATTTATTGGTCATAAGTTTTTTTTTAATGAATTTACTTTAAAATATTTCAAATATTTCAATTTAATTTTTAAAATAATTTAGCAAAATATAATTTACTTAAGGGTAATTAAAAATTTTAATTAATACAATAATAAAATTATTATTTTTAAGTAACATATATTTAAATACAAAAAGTTCAATAATATAATTTGAGAATATATTAAAAAAAATTAAAAATTCAAATTTCATAATTTTTCTACTAATATAATGAATTATTAAAACAAATAATGTAACATTAACATAAAAATTCAATGAATATTGCCACATGTGAAAAAAGGTCAAATAAAGTGTTACATGTGCATTGACTAGATAGGTGACCTACTATTGCAGGTCACCTGAGGCAATTTAAAAATTCTCATAAACTTATCGGATCAAAATTAAAAAGTCAAAACATTCGGGGTCAATTTCAAAATGAGGATAAGTTACTGGACTACAAAAAACTTAATCCCTTACTCTTAAGATTAACACTGCTCTGCTGCCTCATGCATGGAAATGTATAAGCGGTGCTTGCATCTAATGCTTATTTAATATTTTAAAAATTTATAAGATGTAATTTTTAAGTAGTTTATAAATTGTTAAAAGTATTTGACTGATAAAATTTACTCAATCCGTTCCAAACGAACCTTCACACTTTCTATTTGGGCCGTCCCATTTCAATCTTCACACCCCAAAAATGGCAAAGAATCTTACAATCTCCACCACACAATCTACACTCTCACAATCTCCACCCTCCATCTCCTTTAAAAAGTCAATAAAGTCACTTTTTCTTAAAATGTGTGCTCGGTCAAAGTGTGAAGATTGGAATGAGACGGATGGAGTATTTGATAATTTAAGAAAAATATTTTTTAATTCAAATTTATTAGTATAAAATATTTTTTTATAATTTTTTTGCATATTGAGGAGGGCGGCCTTGGCACTTACGACCGGGTTTGAGCTGGGAAGTGGTCGGGCCAGGTCGAACTCGGGTCAGACTGGGTTCGGACAGGGTTTGGGTGACGGGGTTAAGTATATCCTAGTTTTTTTTAGAGCTTATAAGCTCTGATAAGATAATGAGTAACACTCCTTTGAATCCGGTCTATACATGAACCATTTAATTGTCATACATAAAAACTATCATTGTTATGTAAAAAATTATTACTATTTAAAAATTATTTTATTTTCTGAACAATGATAATTTCCGTGCATAATAATAATAGTGATAAGTTTTGTATATAAAATTGATAATTTTTGTGTATAATAGTGATATTAAAAAAATCGAGTTCACCGTGAACTCGAGCTTACATGAGTTTTTATTTAAGATATTAATATTTTATTTTACTAAATAAATTTAAACAATTTATAAGACGGAAATTAAAATTTAAAAGTCATGATCGAAATAAAAAAAGTGGGAAAGTACGTTATTAGATAAAAAAAACCCATTTGTTTCCGCCAATATATTTTGTCTGGTTCACTTGTATGTTGTGTCCCTTTAATTTGATTTGGGTACATTTGCCCCTTCAATTAGCTTACTCTACGCAGCCTACGTGTTACTTTTGTCTCTAAATGGAAATAAACTGTACTTGTCTTAAGATACCCAAACGTCTCCAATAAAATTTGAGTGATTGATTGTTAGTCCATTTCACCGCTAAAAAAATTATTAGGTCCACCCCTTTTTTAAAACACTGTTAAGTCCATAATTCTATCCTAAAAAATTAATTTACTCTTATTTTTTTAGGCAAAAAAGCTGAAAGCTGCGCCTTTTCTCATGAATCAATTAAGCACCCATTTTAGACATGTCAAATCAATTTAATTTGACCAACTACTCCTCATTTTTAATTTCATTTCTCCTTAAAGAATATATATTCATTTTCATATAAAATGGTATATTCATCTTCCAAAACAAATTACAGATTTAGAAAAATCCAATAAAAATTATTAAAAAATTACAGAAATTAAATATAAAAAACGACATTTGCAATTTGTTGGGATATTTTAGTTTTGATGAATTATGCTCAAAACATTATCAACTTGTGTTTTTGAAGCTGATCTACAGATAACAAGTTGAGGGGGAACGAGAGAACGGACGAGGGGGAACTCACGAAATCGATTTAAGATGATCGAGATCGAAGAGGTCAAGACGAGACCGACGAGATCGATGAGTTCCGGGTTAAAACCGATGAGCCGCAAAAATCGTAAGAGAAGAAAAGCTTAAGCCACCGATCGAGATCGATCGATGACCGGATCGTAAGAGAAGATAAACCGAGCATGTGACTGATGCTATACTAACCGATCATGTGAGTCGATCGATCAAAGTAGAAGAAACCAGAGCATCGAAAACCGTAAATCAGCAGAGAGAAGTCATCGGAAGAGAAGTCATCCAAGTCATGTTCATCGAGAATCGAACGCCATCGATGATCGGGCTTAGCTCGAAAGCAATGACTGAGGGGTCGATTGTCTAAAGACAAGAAGAATCAACTCGGGCACTCGAAAAGTCAAGATACCCGACGACAAGGTCCGGATCAAGAGAAGTCACCAAGGCTCGGATAGATTCAAGACTAAGAGAATCCTGAATGATTCCAAGGCGAGGAATCTGAGGAATATAGCCTTTAGAATCAGCGGACGTGGACCAATGAGAGGAAGACAACCAGCCTGGAAAAGCTGCAGAACTTACAGAGAATAGTATGGATTTTAATGTGATTCTCTCCAACGGTAACATTCAAATCCACACTATAAATACAAGTTCTTCCTTCATTATCAGGTGTGGAAAAGCGGAAATGAGAAGATAGCAACGATGCTACAGAGCCAAAGAGAGTTAAGCTTTCCCACCCTAGAACACAAGTCTATAGATATACAAATATATTCAAAGAGTGTTCTAGAACCCAACCTAAGCAACCCACGATGTATCTTAAGCTTAGAGAGATTTTCCCAACCTTAGCATTGAGGCTAAATCATTGTAAGGGAAAATCTCACCATAGTTGGAGACAACACCAAAACCAAACCCCATGGTGAAGTGAGGTAGTTGTTAGGCAATCCCGAGTGAGGGTGATAAGTCCCGTTGGAGTGTGAACTCGTTAAACATCTATAGGCAATCCCGTGGAGGGTGATAAGTCCCGAGGCGAACCCGAGAGAGGGTTATAAGTCCAGTTCGAGTGTGAGCTCGGTAAATATCTATAGGCAATCCCGTGGAGGGTGATAAGTCCCGTTGAAGGAATTTCCCTAGAGAGGGAGAGTGGATGTAGGACTGGTTGTCCGAACCACTATATATTGTTGTGTTCTTTACTGCTTTATGTTTATACTTGTCATATGCATTTGATTATAAGTAAAACAACACACATGAGCTCCAAAGTTTAAAAAATTGGAAACACTCTGCCCTCACCCCTGTTTTATATGCATCGCACGAAATGTTTTGCTTCCGCACGCGCTAAATGGGTTTTCAAATCGGGACCAACACAATTTACATATATAAAACCTACAATTACAGTCTCAAAATTTACATATTTTCGTCTTCATTACGACATGAACAGTTTCATCAAAATCATGAACAGGTTCATCTCAGCGCGATTTCAGATCTTCAGTAATCAAAGCGTACCTACTCCAGAATATGCAGTAACGAAAGCCCTTGATGATTCTTTATTCAAGATCAACCTTAAAAAACCTAAAGATTGAAACTTTTTTGTGATACTGATAACCCCAGAAAAAATAATTGCAATCAGGGAAGAAACCCACCAATCACATGTGGTGCAGAAAAATCTAGACGTTATATATTACAAAAATCATAAATTTTTCATATGCTTTCTTCTGATTATCATTATTTTTAGGAAATAGTAAAGGGGAACTTTTCTTTTAAATGATGAGTAACATGGCCGCCATTGATGTTAATATCAGAAGAGCACAAACAAACAAGCATAGTGGTGCCTAATTTTGCACAATACAAATAAAAATTAACAGATCCGAGCCAAAAAAAATAAAAATTAACCAACCCAAAAAAATAAGCGAACTCGTCGCCGGACTCACCTGTTAGGATTTTAAACAAACAATTATAGGAGAAAATAATGAAACAACGAATTAAGGAACAAACAATATGGTTACCCAGTTCGTCAGGAATGACTACGTCTGGGGGCACTACCAAGCCAGAAGATTCACTATTTTCGTGTGTTTTCAGTACAAGAGGCAAATACAATGAGTCAAAAGTATTTAAACAGAGACTTGGGCCGAAGCCCTAATTCCGCGAACAGGCTGCGGAACCCGCTCGACCTGGGGCTTTGGTCGAGCGGTTCTGCTCGACCACTCCTCTTGCTCGAGCGCCTTGTGCGGTCTGGAATCTGAGGTGCTCGATCGAGCAGATGTGCTCGACCACATGCTTGGTCGAGCGCCTCCCATACTCTGCCTTCCCGATTTCACTCAGGCTCCAACAATCCCAACATTCTCCCACCTGGAGACTGACTCCAACTGTAACTTGTCTCCTCCGTTCCAACGGTCTCTCTCACTAATAGTAGTGCCTGGCCTTATGCTCAGTTTCCAAGGCTAGTTGAAGTCATGCATAACTTCAACTTCTCTAAGGTCACAACCTTAGTCAACATGTCAGCAGGATTCTCACTTCCCCGGATCTTCATCAGCTGTAAGATCTTGTCCTCAATGAGGTAACGAATGTAATGATACCTCTACTCGATGTGCTTCGTCCTAGAGTGAAAGGCCGAATTCTTTGCCAAGTGAATAGCACTCTGACTGTTACTATACAGAATACTATCCTTTTGCTTCTTCCCCAAAACATTTCTTTACACGACAGATTCTGCAACCAAAACATTTCTTTACTAGCCTCAGTGACTGCAACGTACTCTGCTTCTGCAGTGGACTGAGCTACGATCTTTTGCAACTTAGAAGCCCAAGAGATTGTTGTACCACCAAAAGTAAACACATACCCTGTAGTACTCCTCCTTTTGTCGAGATCATTTGATGCCAAGTCTGCATCAACATATCCTGCCAACCCAACGCTTTTGCCCTCAAAGCACAAAGCTTGTTCAGTAGTACCTCTCAAGTATCTAAGGATCCACTTCACTGCCTCCCAATGCTGCTTACCCGGATTGCCCATAAACCGGCTAACAACTCTCACCGCTTGTGCAATATCTGGTCTTGTACGCACCATAGCATACATCAAACTTCCAATTGCTGAAGCATACAGAGTGTTTTCCATGTAGGTCCTCTCCTCTTCTCTACTAGGTGAGTCCTTGTTGGATAACTTGAACTGACTTCCCAACGGGACCCGAACTGGCTTTGCATCTTCCATACTAAATCTCTCTAAGACTTTCTTTATGTATTCAGCCTGTGAAAGATACAACTTTCCTGCCACCTTATCACGATTGATTCGCATTCCTAAGATTTGCTTGGTCTCTCCAAGGTCCTTCATAGCAAACCTTTCAGACAATTTTTCCTTCAATTTGCTCACCTCCCGAGCACTAGGGCCTGCTATCAACATGTCATCAACATATAATAGCAAAATGATATAACCATCATCATACCTCTTGAAGTAACAACAATGGTCAGCCTCACACATATTGATCTCAATCTCGTACATGAACCCATCAAACTTCTTGTACCACTGTAATGGGGCTTGTTTCAGACCATACAAGCTCTTCTTCAATTTGCAAACTAGCTCACTATTCCCCTTAGACAAGTATCCCTCCGGTTGCTTCATGTAGATGTCCTCATCTAAATCACCATGAAGAAAGGTGGTTTTCACGTCCATCTGTTCTAACACCAAATTTTCTGCAGCCACCAGACTCAGAACTAATCGAATGGTAGTTAACTTCACCACTGGAGTAAAAACATCAGTATAGTCAATACTATGTTTCTGCTCAAACCCCTTCACAACCAATCTTGCCTTGTAGCGTTTGCTTCCATCAGCCTCCTCTTTTATTCTGTAAACCCACTTGTTATGCAGTGCTTTCTTGCCCTTGGGAACCTCAACTAGCTCCCAAGTTCCGTTGGTTATCAATGAATTCATCTCATCATCCATTGCAAGTTTCCACTTGTCCACCTGTTCACTATGTGTGGCCTCTGCGTAACATTCAGGTTCACCACCATCAGTTAACAATAAATAATGAAGGGAGGGTGAATACCTATCAGGAGATCTCCGATCTCTCGTGGATCTCCGCAGTGGAATTGTTGGTGGTGGTGTACTTGGTTCTTCCTCAACAATCACCTGATCATCTAGAACCCCTTTGCTCCCACCCGAGTTCGAAATGTCTAACTCCACAACCTGAGTTTCAGAACCACCTTTTTTGGATATCCCCAACCTGTCTTTGTACATCACCTGTTCATTAAATATGACATCTCGACTACGAATTATCTTTCAGTTTTCCTCATCCCAAAATTGATAGCCAAATTCATCACCGCCATATCCAACAAACGTACATTTAACAGATTTAGCATTTAACTTACTTATACTCATAGCATCAACATGAACATATGCAACACACCCAAATACTCGAAGAAAAGACAGATTTACCTCATTTCCCGACCAGGCCTCCTCTAGTATACCATTTTCCAAAGGAGTTGAGGGTCCTCTGTTTATCAAGTAAGCTGTTGTGTTAACTGCCTCTTCCCAAAACATCTTCGACAGCCCAACACTTTAATCTCATGCTTCTAGCAAGTTCACATAGGGTCATGTTCATACGTTCTGCCACGCCATTCTGCTGTGGGGGTTCCTCTCACGATTTTCTCCATTCGGATTTCATTCGCCTCATAGAATTCTTTGAACTCTCGGAGCTCTTACTCTCCACCATTATCAGATCTCAAACACTTCACCTTGAGACCCGTTTCAGTTTCTACAAGGGCCTTCAACTTCTTGAAAGCATTAAAGGTATCAGACTTATTTTTCAAGAAATAAACCCATACCTTCCTCGTAGAGTCGTCAATGAAAGTCATGTAATATGATGATCCACCAAGGGATGTCACTGGTGCTGGACCCCACAAGTCACTGTGAACTAACTCCAGCTTCTGCTTCTTCAAAGCTTTGCTTCCCTTCGAAAAACTCACCATTTTCTGTTTTCTGAATACACAGTCCTCACACAAACCAATGTCAACTGTCTTGAGGTTTGGCAGTTTACCCTTCGAGCACATAACTTTCATCCCTTTTTCACTCATGTGGCCAAGGCGATAATGCCACAAATTAGCATTCCCTTTTTCACTTGCAAGAGCAATGTTGTCCCGGGTGTTGCCTGTCATATACAACATTCCCTCTTTCTTTCCACGAGCCACTACCATGACACCTTTGGATATTTTCCACGAGTTACACCCAAAAGTCACCTTGTAACCCTCATCATCAAGCTGCCCAACTGAAATCAAATTCCTCTTCAATCCAGGAATATGTCTCACATCTTTCAACTGTAACACAGTCCCATTTGGTGTCTTAATCCGAACATTCCCCTTCTCTTTGATTTCCATAGGCTCATCATCATCTAGATAAACCTTTCCAAAGTTCCCGGAAGTGTACTTCTCCATTACGTCAGCACTGCTGCACGAATGAAACGATGCTCCAGAATCTAACACCTAGGACTCCAATGGACTGCTTACACTCAGAATCAATGCATCTGAGTCCTCATCAGTGGCAATGTTGGTTGAGTTGTCATTCTTCTTTGGTTCATTCCCTTGTGCCTTGCCCTTTTGTAATGACCAAGTTCATGACATTTGTAACACTCAACTTTACTCTTATCCTTCTTGGGCTTATCTTTGCCCCTTGACTTCGATCTACCCCGATTTGGCTTCCCCATGGATTCAGATCTGCCTCTGTTTCCCGCACTCAAAGCAGATCCTGTGGCCACACCCAACTCTTTCCTGCGAATTTCTTCGCTCATGACCAAATCTCTAACCTCATCAAATTTTAGTTTCACTTTACCCGCTTAAGCACTAACAGTCGTTACCGTTCCACTCCCACTTTCTGGTAAAGATGACAACGAAATTAGGGCTTGAACTTCATCATCAAAATCAATCTCAACCGAGCTCAATTGGGCTATGATCATATTGAACTCGTTGAGATGGTTAGCTACCACAATATCCTCTGCCATCCTCAGGTTGAATAACCTCCGCATCAGATGAACCTTGTTCGCTATAGACGTTTTTTCATACATCTCAGTCAAAATCTCCAGCATCTCCTTTGTGGTTTTTGCTTTCACCTTATGTAGGGCGACGTTCCTGGATAACGACAGACGAACCACACTCATCGCCTTCCTATCCAGCAACTTCCACTCGTCGTCCTTCATCTCTTTAGGTTTTTTACCCAACGGTTGATACAAATCTTTACCGTACAGGTAATTTTCGATCTGCAATTTCCAGAATCTAAAATTCGTTCCATCAAATTTCTCAACAGGCGATTTCCCTTAAGCCATCATAATTGCTCTCCGCAGATCCCTTTAACTCGATGCTCTTGATACCAGTTGTTAGGATTTTAAACAAGCAATTATAGGAGAAAATAATGGAACAACGAATTAAGGAACAAACAATTTGGTTACCCAGTTCGTCAAGAATGACTACGTCTGGGGGCACTACCAAGCCAGGAGATTTACTATTTTCGTGTGTTTTCAGTACAAGAGGCAAATACAATGAGTCAAAAGTATTTAAACAGAGACTTGGGCCGAAGCCCTAATTCTGCGAACAGGCTGCGGAACCCGCTCGACCTGGGGCTTTGGTCGAGCGGTTCTGCTCGACCACTCCTCTTGCTCGAGCGCCTTGTGCGGTCTGGAATCTGAGGTGCTCGATCAAGCAGATGTGCTCGACCACATGCTTGGTCGAGCGCCTCCCATACTCTGCCTTCCCGATTTCACTCGGGCTCCAACAATCCCAACATCACCGAGTTATGCACTAACCGAACTCGAAAACCCCTACACCAAATACAGTTCGCGAAACCCTATGCTTCCATCCCACCGCCACCATCGTTTACCGTCAACAAAAACGTCGCCCACATTACTACCACCCAACAAAATCGTTCATCTTAGATGCAGGGGTGAGGAGGCCGCGCCGTCTGATTTTGGACGCAGCGGCGATAGGGTAGGGGGAGATTTTTGGGCGGCGGTGTCGTTGGGGCTTGGGGGGATACTCTGGTTTTGGGATTTGGGCGCATTGGGGGCAGGTGGTGCCCTGGATTTATGGGGGCGGCGGTGGGGGGAGAGTTGCAGAGAGAGAGATATGAGATTGGATCTGAGAAATGAAAATGAGAGGAAGGAAGCGACTAATGGATATGTGTTGGTTTGAGAATAAAAGGGGTATTGTTGGTAATTCACATGGGGTTTTGGACCTCTTAGTAATACCAAAATATGTTTGGACCTACGAGTGATAGTGTAGTGGACTTTGGACCTCTAAGTAATTATTTCATAAAATTTATGTCTTTTAGGGTATGTTTGTTTTGGGATTTAGGTGTGCGGGGAAGTCATGACTTCAAAATCCTATGAATTTGTAAGTTTTGGTGAATAGTAAAAAATATGTGTTTATTTTGAAATTTTGATAGTGTGAAATTTTACTTTATGTCAAATCAATATTTAATAATGATTGATATAGTATTATTATATAGTGTTGAGAGTGAGAAAAATAGTGATGTGATTGTATTGAATTTTGTGAAAAATAGGGGTGTACGTGTACTTTATAGGAGAGGATTTTGAAGTCTAATTTTAAATTTCAAACTATAATGAGACATGGTTTTCAAAGTCCTAAGTCCATTTTGGGGAGTCTCGAAACAAACATACCTTATTTATTTATTATTGTTGGGAGATGAATTTAATAAAGATATATGATTTTGATTAGATCCCAAAAACCCCTGAGTATGACATGTTCAGAATGATCTTAATAGTTGAGTCAGGATTCAGTTTTAGAGTATTCAGGATGATATCTGCAAAATGTATAGTCAGCAGATATAGATCAGGATAGATTTTGTTAAGTTCTGAAGACGCAGATGATTTCAAGAAACCGGTTTCAAAGATAAAACCGGTTTTTCAAGGCTCAAGATGAAATCGAGAATCAAGACTCAAGCAGAAATCGAGATATCAAGACTCGGGAAATCGAGATATCAAGACTCAAGATGAAACCGAGGAATCAAGACTCAAAGATGAAGATTCAAGATATCAATCAAGATATCTCGAAGACTCAAGACTCAAGACTCAAGACTCGTAAGACGCCAAGACTCGTAAGACCCTCAAGACTCAAGACTCAAGACACGTAAGATGTAAGATCAAGAAAAAGAATAATCGAAGGCACAAGACTATCAAGACTCAAGAATATACTGAATGCTCAGTATAAACCTGAATTTTCGAGGCACTGAGAATATCTATCCGAAGGATGCAATATCGGTAAGATCGCGATTCCTAAGAGAATTAGATATTTGCCAAGACATTCAAATGCGCATAAAAGGAACTAAGTCGAGTGTTGTTAAGGTTATATCAACTCGAGTTTGTAACCAAAAGAGCCGCTTGAAGGTGTCTACCTTTAACCGAGACAAAAGTCAAAAAGAGGAAGAGAAAGATCGCACCCATCTTGACAATCGATGAGGATGTGTCGCCGAAAAAAAGATGTCAGAAGTACAAAAGTTCCAGAATGCAAAAAGTGAAGACCGGATACATGAAAGGCTATTGCCTAAAATGTGTTAGGGAGTTTTCAAACCCTAAATATAGCCGTTCCTCACACACCATAAGAGGAAAATCACGAAGCTATCTCTCCAACGGATAGTTTTTCAAGAGTGACCTTGGTGTATGCCTATAAATAGTTGTGACCCTCTACATTGCAAGGTTACGGGAAATTTGTAAGCAACTCAAGAGCTCAAACTTATTATCGCAAAATTAAAGCAATCGAAAAACTTAGAATTTCCCAAGTGCTTTTATATTGAAGAGAGCTCACTAAACTAAGCCTAGCTTGATAAGATATATCCGAAGCTTAGTCGAGATATCCTAGCCTTTGCATTGTACTTCATTGTAAAGGATATCTCATCCTAGTTGGAAACCAACCGAGAAACCCCAAACCCTTGAGAAGGTAGTTGGAGTGTGTTTGTTGGTGAGAAGAGTTGTAAAGAGTTAGTAAACTACGCAGAGTAGTCAGAAAGATCTAGAGGAGAAGTTAGTAAGCTATAGAGGTAGTCTGAAAGCTTGTTTGTGTTTGAGTAAGTACACTACGGAGGTAGTCAGAAAGCTCAAGGTCGGGTTGAGTAAGTAAACTACGTGGAGTAGTCAGAAAGCTCAGGGCCTAGTTGAGTAAGTAAACTACGCGAGGTAGTCAGAAAGCTCATGAAGTGATTAGTGAATTTCTCTGAGGATCAGAGAGAGTGGAAGTAGGAGCTTGAGTCTCTGAACCACTATAAACTGCTGTGTTGTTTATTGCTTTCTTTATCTGTGCTTAACTATTGCATCACTGAGTTTGAAAGCATATTTTCACTGATATTTCAGTTGGAATCAATCCACTGGAAGTTGCATGTAATTGAATCACAGCCTAATCACCATTCCATTAAAGGAAGGTTTTCAGCAAATCTTTAAAACGAGTATAAACTAAAAGGCCAACCATTCCGCACGTCTAAGTAGCTAGAACAGATAGTTACCAAACTGAACTTACTCTTCTGAGGGTTCAGTAAGTTAGTTATCCGATCCAAGCAACTCAGATCTCTCAAACTCGTGACTCGGTTGGGATTATCCGAGGTTTCGAAAGCAGCCAGATCACCGCCTCGATGAGACTTTGACTCGAGTGATTTGTGCTTCTCGGGACCTAATCTTCGGATTATCTCACCCAAGTCGACCTCGAAGAAGAAAAAAGTTTTAAAAACACCGAACACGCAGTATTCCACCCCCCATACACGCAAGACTCGTTTTCACCGACCAACAAGTGGTATCGAGCAAAGGGTTCAACTTCACCACTGCTTTGTTGACCAAAGTTTTATTTGAAAAAAATACTTGTGGTCTATCTGAATTGATCTTATTTGCTGAATTCTTAAAAGACTCAGTTAAAATGTCTTCTAAGAAACTTCCCATGTTCTCAGTGGAGAACTATGATTTATGGAGACTAAGAATGCAGGCTCACCTGTATTCTAAACATGAACGAATGTGGAGAGTGGTCTCTAAAGGACCATTCCAATTTACTGTGGTGAATCCCAGAGGAACAGAAGATGAGAGAATTGATCCTAGAGCAGAATTTCCTAAGTCTGATGACCAACTGACTCCTGAGGAGAGAAAGTTAGTCAATCTAGACTACATTGCAAAAGACACACTATACAGTACAATTGATGATGGTGTGATGGGAATGATCTCTCACTGCAATACTGCCAAAGAAATTTGGGATACACTAGTTGTAATGTGCCAAGGCACAGATCATATCAAGGAAAACAAACTTTCAGTTGCAATAGGAAAGTTTGATAGTTTTGAAATGGAAGAAGGTGAATCAATTGACAAACTGGAAGTCAGATTCACTAGTATTATGAATAATCTAAATGCACTTGGAAAGAAATATCCACAAAGAGAAATTGCATTGAAAATTCTTAGAGGCCTTTCTAAAAAATGGGATATACATGCAGTGGTGATTGAAAACACCAAAAATATTAATTCAATGCCATATCAACAAGTCTTCTTTGAGCTGAAGGCTTATGAGTTTGTAATTGATAAGAAATCTAAAAAGGCTGACAGCAAAGATGATTCATCATCTAGTAAAAATGTGGCTTTTAAGGCCAAAGATAAAACCTGGAAAACTAGAGAGTCTGAGAACTCCCTTGCTAAGATTCAGGATGAGCTTGAGGATAAGCTAGCACTGATGGCAAGGAGGTTTGAAAGACTTAATAGTCGATATGGAAAATACAAAAGCTATTACAAGAATCACAGGTACCAGAAGAAACCTGAGGACAGATCAACTGAGAAGAAGAAGGACCTGAAAGCTGAGGGATCTTCATCCAAAAGGAAGGACTCCAAGTCCAAAGAAGAAAGTGATCAGGATGATGATACCGACAGATGCTATAATTGCCAAAAGAAAGGTCACTTCCAAAGATGATTGTCCGGATCCGAAAAGCTAAGGAGAGAAGAGAAAGGCAAGCTAAAAGAGACAAGAAGTTCTCTAGCAAAAAGGTCATGGTTGCAGAAGAAGAACATTCTGAGGAGGGATCTAGCTCTTCAGATGAAATATTCTCAGACAGTGAAAGTGATGACATTTGTCTGATGGCCATTGAGGAGGTAAACTCTTCTTTCTTTGTTGTTGCTCCTACACTAGCACAAGAGTTGTCAAGTTCAACTGTAAACAGTTAATTTGACCTGATGGATTCTTTTGAGAATCTGATGAAGGACTATGCAGTTTTACAAGAACTGCTAAATAAAACTCAAGAGCGTAATAAGGAACCGAAAGTCGAAAATCTAAAATGGAAAGACTCTAGCAAAATCAAATCACTTCTCAATTAATGGGAGCTACTTGATGAACTGGATGTTACGAAAGTACAACTCTCGAGAGAAAGAGAAGTTGATAATGACCCTAATCGAAAAGTTAGAGAAATCCAATCAAGAGATTCAATTTGTCGTAACTAAATTCAATGACCTCTCGAGAAGCATGAAACTCTACAGAACTGTGAGGATAGTGCACAGAAGAAGTTAACTCTATTGAATATTGCATCTAAAGTAATAGATGAAATTCAGAGTTACCAGAGATCTGCCACTATAAAATCTGGATTGGGATACATTCCAGGGGGAACCTCACAAGGTCATCTGAATGTTGCATCAAGTAGCAAGAAGACAATCTTTGTAAAACCAAAGGCACCTACACTTCAAACCTCAAGAAATGCCCAAGGTTGTAGACAAGGGAAAAGGACTTATGGTCTCAAAGAAACCGAATGATCGGTAGGAAAGCCCAAACCTCGGTGAAGGCTAGAAAACCCGAGCACTCGGCCAAAAGTTTCAAGCAAGTACTTCAAAGCCTCAAAGTAAGAATGCAAACTTGAAAGGCTCCACAATCGAACCATCGGAGGAATCCTCGATGAGAAACACTCAAAGAGACATTCTCAATCAAGAGACCAAGTCCTCAAGATAATGAAAGACCAGATTTCAAAGATGCATAACCTGAACCCCCAACCCCAAGGTAAAGGTTATCCAAACCCGGTAAAAAGATTTAGACCGGTCAAGACTGAACCCAAAGCAAATGAACAAGGCCCTGAACCAAAGAAAAATTCAAAGGCACATGTTCATGCTAAAGCTAAAGACACATACACGTAAAACCGCTAAGGCACCCGAGTAGTAAATGTGTATGTTGATGTTTATGGAACACAAATTAGCCACTCTAAAGTGATTAGAGTTGTCGGCGATTTGGATTCCGAAAGGTACATCTAACCTTGTAGGACCTTACACAAATTGGGTACCTAAAAATTGATCTGCTTTTTTCGAGGAAAACAAGGGCACCGAGTTGATTAAAGATCACATAAAGACCGATGAAAGCAGAGATGAAAAGGCCCCTGATGTATGGTATCTTGACAGTGGATGTTCAAGACATATGACAGGATTCAAGAAGATACTCAGTGACTATGTTGAACAAAGAGGCCCACAGATCACTTTTGGAGATAACTCCAAGGGATGCATCAAGGATATGGAACTTTGGAAATCGACTTCGATTCATATCCATGGTGTTTCATATGTATCCGATTGAAGCATAATTTGCTTTCAATAAGCCAATTTCGTGATAAGGGTTTCAAATGTTGAGTTCTCTAAGAACTTATGTTATGTGAAAGATGATACAACAAAGAAAATATTACTGACTGGTACTAGAAAAGGAAATGTGTATCTTGTTGATTGGAGTTCAACTCCTAAAGATACATGTTTGGTTGCTAAAAGTTCCACAAATACCAGTTGGTTATGGAATAAAAGAATGAATCACCTGAATTTCAAAACCCTGAATAAGCTTGCAAGATTAGCTCTTGTGAGAGGGTTGCCTTAATGAAGTGTTCAAGAAGGAACATATTTGTGATGCGTCTTGGGAAAGGAAAACAAATTAGAGCATCATTTAAAAGCAAAGTAGATGTTTCTACCGATGTAATACTTCGATTCATCGATATGGATCTTTTGGTCCTATAACACCAAAGGAGCACTAATGGCGTGAAATACACATTGGTAGTAGTTGATGACTACTCAAGATATACTTAGGGTCATATTCTTACTCAAGAAGAAAGAGACTCGATAAAGTCGCGCATTCATCGAAAAGGCTCAAGATTGAGAAAAAATATGAGTGTGGTCAAAATCGATCGACAAGGAACCGAATTTATAAATCATATCATATCAGATTATTGTGCAAAGAAATGGAATTTCACATGAAACATCACCGCAAGGACCCCTCAACAAAATGGTGTTCTTTGAAAAGAAGGAACATGACTCGAAAAAAAGCGCAGGGACAATGATAAATCAAGTCGATATTCCTAAAAGGTTTTGGGTCAAGTCATTAACACCGCATGCTACTCTCGTATCGCATCCATGCCGACCAAGAGTCAAGGCAAAACACCCTATGAGCTTTGGAATGAAAGGAAGCCTCTTGTTTCTTTTTTTCGTGTGTTTTGGTTGCAAGTGTTTCATACACAATAATGGTAAAGATCGGTTGAAAACATTTGATAGTAAAGTCGATGAAGGAATATTCTTAGGATATTCTCAAGTCAAGAAAGCTTTCGAGTTTACAAATCAGAGGACTCTTATTGTGGAGGAAACACCTCATGTTGTTTTTAATGAATCTACTTGTGTTCGGAAGAAACAGAACATGATGCGATGAACCGACCAAGAGGATCACCAAATTAAGCCTAAAAAAGAATGACAAATCATCCACTAAACCTCGAAAAGAAGAAGTCACCACTATCTATGATTGGAGTGACTCGGACTCGAATAAAGAAGTTCGGGATGGAATTCGTGATGGTGAGACTCGGGAAAGCCAACACACCAAAGGTGACCAATCTAAATGCACACCCGCCTCGCACTCGTGTATGTGATGCCAATGAAGATGTGGTCACAAAATGAGGCAAATTCTCGAATCTATCAACCAAAGGGGAACAAATGTCTCGACAATGTTCTCAATGGAATTTCCCGAGGAAGATGATTCCTTTCTCTTTTCTCGTTGTTCCTCGAAGTTTATCAATTAATCAATCTAACATTTCAAATGTTGAGGATATTACTTTGAAGGAACATCAAGAAGGAAATGGTTAGATAGTCATCCTACAAGTCGATTGTGGGAGATCTAACTGAAGGTGTTAAAACAAGAAGGTTCCATGGTGAGAGTGCACTATTCTCGCGCTTCCTATCGTGAGAAAGAACCTCTTGAGATTGGTGAAGCTCTACAAGATTCTCATTGATTATTCTTGTTATGAAAGATGAAATAATCAATTCTCAAGGAATGAAGTATGGGAGCTAGTAGATAGACCCGAAAGGCACAATGTCATTGGAACCAAGTGGGTTTTTAAGAATAAAAGAGATGAAAACAACAACATTGTAAGAAACAAGGCAAGGCTAGTTTGCAAGGTTATTCCCAAGAAGAAGGCTTGGATTATGATGAAACCTTTGTACTTGTTGCAAGACTAGAAGCCATCGATTGTTTCTTGCATATGTCGCCCACATGAGGTTCACGCCTATCAAATGGATGTGAAAAGTGCATTTCTAACGGTGTGCTTAAAGAAGAGGTTTATGTGGAACAACCTTCGGTTTCAAAACAGAATGACCAAGTTTACTGTGCTCGTAAAAGCTTTGTATGGTCTTAAGCAAGCACCCGAGCATGGTATGATACTCTTTTCTCGCTTTCTTCTTGACCATGGTTTTGTCAAAGGGACCTTGTTGATAGAACTCGCTCGTGATAGAAGATGGGGAAGATATCTTCTTGGTTCGGAGATATATGTTGATGACATCATTTTTGGATCTC
The DNA here is from genome assembly GCA_037126765.1 of Stenogyne calaminthoides. Lineage (NCBI taxonomy): Eukaryota > Viridiplantae > Streptophyta > Magnoliopsida > Lamiales > Lamiaceae > Stenogyne > Stenogyne calaminthoides. Next base: position 16,800,396 of record JBBCBC010000005.1, on the reverse strand, counting down.
CAAACCATCACCGTGTGAAAAGTTTTCAACACCGATGAAAGGCAAGTTTGAGATGTCAATGATGGGAGAGATGAATTTCTTTCTAGGTCTTCAAGTGAAACAATCAAAGGAAGGAATATTCATCAACCGTGCAAAATACACCGTAGATCCGATTGCCAAATATGGTGTACATAATTGCAATGCGCTTAGATTCCCATGAATACTAACTACAAGATGGATCCTCGATTACAAGGCAAATCAGTGAGTCATACTGATTATAGAGGAATCATTGGATCATTGCTCTATCTCACAGCAAGTAGGCCGGATATAACATTTGCTGTTGGAATATGTGCAAGATACCAAGCTAATCCTAAGGCTAGTCACATGGAGGTCGCCAAAAAGATCTTCAAGTATCTTAAGGGCACTGATGAATAGAGGATTATGGTATCCATTGATGATAACCTTGAATTAACCGTTACTCGGATGTCGATTATGGAGGTTGCAGGATTGACAGAAGTCCACTACAGAACTTGTTAATTTCTAGGAAGTAAGTCGATATCTTGGTTTTCGAAGAAATGCACCTCAACCAAGATTACCGGTTTTTAATACATGGTCAGCGAAGTCAGCTGCGTTTCGATTCTTTGGCTCGCACAACAATTAAGGGATTATAAAGTTGTAGCCAATGAAGTACCAATATTTTGTGACAATAATAGTGCCATTTCTATTTCACAAAATCCGTATTGCACACCGATGCAAGCATGTGGATATCGACATCACTTCATCGAGATCATGTCGAGAAAAAAGACATAAGGATAGAGAAAATTCATACCGATAAGCAGAGAGTCGATATCTTGACTAAACCTTTGGTCAATCAAGATTTCAGAACTTTCAAATTGAATTAGGGATGTTAGATCCAGTGTATAGAGTAAAATCTCAAAAATTGAAGGTTTTCGGATGCATGAAGTTTTCTCGAAACTCTCTTGAGAAGCTCAGATAAAATGGAAATATCTTGGTAGTCTCGTGAAACTCGATTCATCAAGGTCAAGATTTCGATGTTATAATGAACCCATTCAAGATTTTCGATATAATGACATTTCATCAAGGTCAGTACTCAGTAAGACTGATAGAGAGAAATTAGTCTGAAGAAGTAATGACTCATGCAACTCATTTATTGCTTAAGTGAAGCTCAGTAATCATTTGCAATAAATACAAAACACCTAAGGAATGTTTTTAAATATGGATCTTTTGAAATTCGAAGAAGGTCAACAACCATTTAATGCTCATTACATTAATGACCAATGAGGATATTTTGGCGGCTTACTTTTCGGAAGATCGACTGTTCGCATACCCGATTAAGCGGAGATTAATCTCAACCGTTGCTTTTCACCTAACCAACGCGAATTCCCATGATCTCAAAACTATTTATACCCCAATAAGCCATTCAAGCCAAATTTTATCAAACCCTTCATTCCCAAAATCCTCTGCAAGAAAATTCCCTTTGCCCAGAAAATCCTAAACCCTAAATCTTCAATCTCTCAAATGGCTCCTACCATTTTCGATAAATTAGTCAAAACCAACAAACCCTGGTACAAGTTCGTTGTCTCGCTCAATAGCACAACCAACTTCAAACCAGAAGAGGAGGCTCTCCATATGACCCGTTTGGCCAAGCTCACTCATCTCTGCCGCAGTTTAATCGACCACCAAGAATACGCGAAAGAGGTAATCGAGTTCATCTATAATTTGAAGATAGATGAAGAGGATGGTATGCATTCTGAGATTAATGTATCACATTTAGAGCATTCGTCCAAATACATCGATTTTGAAAGGGAATTGTATATAATTCCGAAAAATTTAAACGATGTTTTTGAGCTTTGTGATAAAGGAGAGGATCCTACTATGTATATGTTGGGTAGAGAGCAGGAGTATTTAGATAGGATTACTGAGAATCCTGTAAAATTTGAGGCTACACTGCATAAGAGGCATTTGAAGCCACAATATAGAGTTTTGATAGATATTGTGAGCAAATGCATTATGAGTCATTCGGGGAGTTTTGAGCAGATTAGTACCCCGAAGCTCAGAATAATGGCGGTGATCGAGGCTTCACCCACCACCGACTTCAACTGGCTCAGATTCTTGATTCAGATGGTGAGTGAGCAAGCCAAAGTCATAAGAAAGGTTGACGGGGCTATCTCGATCAAAGGCAAGATGCATCATGCCACCAAAATAGCATTTATTTTGGAGATGTGCAGAGAGGAGGAGGACATCTTCGCTAATTCGACCCCATTCCCCAAGTCCAAGGTGCTCTTCAAGCCCATTGCTGTGAAGTAGCAGGCCATCAGGGGGAAGAAAGAAAAGAAAGCAGAATCACCAAAAGTTGCTGCTGCTGAAGAGACCCAACAAACCAGGGGGAAGGTTTTGTTGGAGGCAAAGAAGGAGCAGGGTGTAAAAATGATGAAGCAGAAGAACCTTGCTCCAAATCGCGGAAGATTGGTGGTTCTCACCGATGAAGATGGCAGTGATTCTGAAGAAATTCAACCTGAGGGCCAAACCGCTCAGAATTTGCCATTGCAAGTTTTGGCTCAGGTTATCTCTAAGGCACAAGATCAGACTGGGGAGCAGGTCTTCTCTAAGATGCTTAAGACTTCGCTCAGTTCAGACAAAATTTTTCAGGAAATTTTTAAAGGAACTCGGGCCTCAGAGATTCCTACCAAAGATATGCTGGCTCAGACAGAAGAGCCAACTCAGAGTCAATCTGAGGACGTGCAGCCAAAGTCCCGTAACCTACTCGATGCAACCGAGGACTGGACCGACAACCTTCGAGATGTCACCGAGACTCGTGGAGCAAACTTACTTTTGATGAGCTCCTGAGTGAGCTACTTCTTGATCATTCAGCTGATGCTTCAACTGAACTAGAAAGCCCAAGATTGAAGAAGGGCGAAGCTGAAGAAACCGAGTGGAGGAGCAAGGGGGAACGGTTCATCCTTGACCGCTACCCTGAGCTCAGCTCATTCCCTGATCTACAAGATATCTTCTTCAGATTAAGGTCGAAGGTTTTCATCCTCAATCAGACTCTTCCGGAGATGCTTAACATTGCTTTATTCGAGGAGGGGAAGATCGGTGGAATGAGGAGATGACCTTCCCGACCGAAGTTCTCGTGTTTCGTGAAGACAAAGCTCGTGATGAAAAATTCGATTTTGATGAGCTAGTTCGAGGAAGATAGCCGAGAGGAGAGCTATCAAGTTGGTGCCCCTAGCGGCAGAGACAAATTTCAAGATGGGGACCAACAGGGGAGATCTTGAGGATCGGTCTCGGATGGAGAAGAAACCGTGTCTTTGATCAACTGAAATCATTCAACCTCGAGACTTAAAAGTGCACTCTTCAGTACCTTTTGGCACAATTAACAATTATGCCAAAGTTACTTTGAAGTTCTATCTTTAACTCAATTGTCATGTCTGTTGGAGGCTCGTTGGAGACCGGAGCTCCCGAGCTCAGTGCGAGACCGACCCTCGGGTTGTGTCTCCCTCAGATGATGGAGAAGCTTCCCGAAGATTGACCAATGATGGAACAAGATTGAGCCAATGATGAACAAGTTTGCTCGGATGGAAGAGACATTGGCGCCCAAGCTCAGAAGATGGAGAATCTTAGTCACTCTTCAGAACTGGTGCAACGCCAAAACACTCTGACCTCAAAGATGACCTCCATGGAAGACAAGCTGAATGAAAAGCTGGAGAGAGTCAAGGTTGAGCTGAGTGCTGAACTAAAACAGAAGCACCAGGAGAGAACTGAATTACTAGAGGTGAAATTGGCAGACAAGAATGAAGTGCTGATCAAATCTGTTGTTGAGGAAATGAGCTCAATGCTCATGACCAAGATGACAGAGATGTTTAAAGATGCTCTCTCTGGCCAGTTTGCCCATCTCTCTGAAGAATTTTCTATGGCTAAGAACCACATCAGGAGGCTGGAAGATGAACAAGATCAGTTAGCAGGAGAGGTGCGTTGTGTGAGCAAAGAGCAATATCACATGGACACAGCACTCTCCAGGCTTCTTCCAAATTATGGTGCCAAGAAGGGGAAAAGACCAGATGAAGACCTCAGGAAGTTATTGGCACGTACTTTGGAGAAAAAGGCACAAAAAGAAGCTGAAATGATTAGCCTATCCAAAGCCTTGAAGGAAGTCGAAGCTACTGACAAACTGAAGTTCGTTCAGGTGGAGAAGCCTATCTACACTCGAGTTTCTGAGGAAACCATGCTTGATGTTGCAAGAGAGAAACTAAGTGCTAGAGCTAAGGTTGGAACAAGCCAGACTGCTGCTGAATTGCCTATGAAGAGGAAAGCCTTGGGCATTGTTGAACCTGAAAGCAAGTGAGCTAAGGCTTCTAAGCCAGTGCAAAGAAAGTTGATGGAAGAGTTGGAAGAGTCTGCAGGTCAGCAGAAGAAGAAAGTCTTCAACACGAAGAATGCTCTGAAGACACTCCAGATAGAACAAAGTAAGATAGTCTTTGCCCGGTCTCGGCGTACTGTGATCGAAGAAGATCAAGAAGAGCCGGGCGAAGGAGTGGATTCAAAAAGTTTGCAAGCAAAAGGAGAGAGACATCAAAAGCACTGAAGTGGCCACACGTTGACAAATGGATGCCTATCAAATTCAACGATGTGTGGTAAGAGGTCAAGAGAACCTTCTGGTTCTACTATGATGTGCTCAGGGAGTGGAGAGGGGAAAGCTCATATCAAAATGAAGCGTTCATTGAATATCTCCTAACCTTCTATCCAAAATATCTCCAAAGTTGGATGAACTTAGCAGATGAAGGAAAGGTACAGATAGTAGCCCCTGGTCCATATTTCTACCCTCCTCCAAGACTTGATAATGGCATGGTGAATGAGAAAGCCATTATTCAAGAAATTGCTCAATATCTTTGCTTTCATTGGGTTTGACAGGAACAAATCGGATATCATTAAGGAAAGAGATGCTCAAGAAGAGGTATTTTTCGAATGTTCAACCCGGAAGTGCCCGTGATGAAGTCAAGAAGATACAAGTCAAGAGCAGATGCAAACCTGTTGCCAAATCAAGATCGAAAATCAAGACTTATCTGAAGACACTTGTAATTTTTTCTATCTTTCAGTCTTATTTTTGTTTTGATAAATTTCATTGTAACTCAGAATACTCTACTCATCATCAATGAAAATTTATCATTTGTGCTCAAAAAGATAATATCTCATTATCTTATTTACATGTCTTTTACTTTTGATATGCTAAATGAATGTCTCTGAATTAATTGTTTATAAGGGAAATTGTTTAAGTATTTGGTGATGAACTATTTAAGAAGATTCATTACTGAAGAAATTGTTGAATGATTAATTGTTGGGAGACTCTCTGAAATTGTTGGGAGATTCTCTGATTCAGGAAATTGTTGGGAGACATAACCAATCTTGTAATAGGATAAAACTGAAACCTGAGTTTAGGTTATATGGTTGTAACAAGATAGGTTTTGGCATCATCAAAAAGGGGGAAATTGTTGGGAGATGAATTTAATAAAGATATATGATTTTGATTAGATCCCAAAAACCCCTGAGTATGACATGTTCAGAATGATCTTAATAGTTGAGTCAGGATTCAGTTTTAGAGTATTCAGGATGATATCTGCAAAATGTATAGTCAGCAGATATAGATCAGGATAGATTTTGTTAAGTTCTGAAGACTCAAGATGTTTCAAGAAACCAAGTTTCATAGATAAAAACGAAGTTTCAAGGCTCAATATGAAATCGAGAATCAAGACTCAGCAGAAATCGAGATATCAAGACTCAAGTAGAAATCGAGATATCAAGACTCAAGATGAAACCGAGGAATCAAGACTCAAGATGAAGATTCAAGATATCGGTCGATATATCTGTGAAGACTCAAGACTCAAGACTAAGACGCCAAGACTCGAGAAGACCTCAAGACTCAAAAACACGTAAGATAGAGAATCAAGAATCAAGGTCAAGAATAACTGAAGGCACAAGAATTACTAAAGACTCAGTAATATATTGAATGCTCAGTATAAACCTGAATGTTTCGAGGCACTGAGAATATCTATCTGAAGGATGCAATACTGAGAAGATCGTGATTCCTTAGAGAATTAGATATTTGCTAAGACATTCAAATGCAGACAAAAGGAACTAAGTCGAGTGTTGTTAAGGTTATATCAACTCGAGTTTGTAAATCAAAGAGCCGCTGAAGGTGTCTACCTTTAACCGGAGACGAAAAGTCAAAAAGAGGAAGACAACATCGTACCATACCGACATCGACAAAGGATGTGTCATTGAAAAAAAGATGTCGGGTACAAAATTTTCGTGATCGCAAAAAAAGAAGACCGGCTACATGAAAGGCTATTGCCTAAAACGTGTTAGGGAGTTTTCAAACCCTAAATATAGCCGTTCCTCACACACCATAAGAGGAAACTCACGAAGTTATCTCTCCAACGGATAGTTTTTCAAGAGTGACCTTGGTGTATACCTATAAATACTTGTGACCCTCTACATTGTAAGGTTACGGGAAATTTGTAAGCAACTCAAGAGCTCAAACTTATTGTCAAGAAAGTTAAAGCACTCAAAAACTTAGAATTTCCCAAGTGCTTTTATATTGAAGAGAGCTCACTAAACTAAGCCTAGCTTGATAAGATATATCCGAAGCTTAGTCGAGATATCCTAGCCTTTGCATTGTACTTCATTGTAAAGGATATCTCATCCTAGTTGGAAACCAACCGAGAAACCCCAAACCCTTGAGAAGGTAGTTGGAGTGTGTTTGTTGGTGAGAAGAGTTGTAAAGAGTTAGTAAACTACGCGGAGTAGTCGAAGTCTAGAGGAGAAGTTAGTAAGCTACGTGAGGTAGTCCGAAAAGCTTGTTTGTGTTTGAGTAAGTAAACTACGGAGGTAGTCAGAAAGCTCAAGGTCGGGTTGAGTAAGTAAACTACGTGGAGTAGTCAGAAAGCTCAGGGCCGAGTTGAGTAAGTAAACTACGCGAGGTAGTCAGAAAGCTCGGAAGTGATTAGTGAATTTCTCCGAGGATCGAGAGAGGACGACGTGGAGCTTGAGTCTCCGAACCACTATAAACCTATTGTGTTGTTTATTGCTTTTTTATCCGGTGCTTAACTGTTGCATCACCGAGTTTGAAAGCATATTTTCACCGATATTTCATTGGAATCAATCCAATCGAAGTTGTATGTAATTGAATCACAGCCTAATCACCATTCCATTAAAGGAAGGTTTTCAGCAAAGCTTTAAAACGAGTATAAACTAAAGGGCCAATCATTCCGCACGTCTGAGTAGCTAGAACAGATAGTTACCAAACTAAACTTACTCTTCTGAGGGTTCAGTAAGTTAGTTATCTGATCCAAGCAACTCAGGATCTCTGAAACTTCGTGACTCGGTTGGGATTATCCGAGGTTTCGAAAGAAATTTCAAGATCAACCGCCTCGATGAGACTTTGACTCAGAGTGATTTGTGTTTCTCAGGACCTAATCTTCAGGATTATCTGACCCAAGCTAACCTCAGTAAGAAAAAGTTTTAAAAAACACTGAACACGTGTATTCCCCCATACACGTGTAAGACTTATTTTCACCGGGACCAACAATTAATATGATCTAGAAAGGGGCACTCGAGTGGCCTTTGACTTTTACACCCAATATGGTGGTACTGGACAACCGGTAGTAGCTGATTTTTTTTATTTTTTTTGTTATTGTCCAAGTTAGCTCAATTCCAATCGAATCTCGCTTTATCATAAATTAATAATTCTCCCGTGCAAATGCACGAAATAAATATTAAAAATTTAATTATAAAATGATGTAATTATTTTACCTACCAATCGATCTTTTAAATTTTTATTTTGTTTACTTTTTGTAATATAAGAAAAATATATTGTATATGTGAGTAACTCACAATTTATTTAATTAAATAATATTTTTTATTAGGTAATAAATTCATCATAATTAATAAAGTTTATAAAATGATACTAAAATTCAATAAAATCTAAAATAAAAATATTTAAATTCAACTCACATAAAATATTAATAATTATAAAAAATAGATATGTTTTGTCTGAATTTTATTTTTAAACGTGTAGTATAGGTGTTACATAAAAGATGTCTAAAAGTAAACTAATTTGATATATAATGTGTTGAGAAATGAATTTAGAAATTGATTGTGAAAAGTAACAAAAAAATAGGAAAAATAATGATTGGTTAAAGCAAATTCAACCTCTTTTTTGGAGAGTGAAAGTCACCACTACATCACAAAGCAAGTGGAGTTGCACTTGCTCCAACAAATATTGTATTATCTCTCATCACTACTACTTTTATATATTTATTATAGATTTAAGAGGTCATTTACGAAATACTCTTTCTCAGATGAACAAGGTTAATTTAATCTAATTTACAAAAAACTCTTATTAAGGACAAAATTTAATTAAACTTTTTTTTTAAGACAATGTGTTATGTGATAATCGGACCAAGAATGTGCATATTTTGAGAAATTTGGGTACGAGTAACTACACTATTTTTCGTTCGACATCATTACCATTTTGCTTTTTAAAATAATTACTTTAGTTTGAGCATTGTTTTTTATATTTTATATGATAATCAATGATGCAGAAATCGGTCTAGGCGGCCGTCAGTCGATCCGATTTTATGAAAATGAAGTTTTATGTGTTTTTGACATTAGGCAGCGCCGACTAGATGACCAAGTTGAGGGCTAGGAGGCCAAATCAGGAGCTAAATGGGCTGCTTAATTTTTAAAATATTTTTCGTCGAGGAACAACAACGTTTCAATTCTTAATTAAAAAAATTAAAACACGACTAACATATCAAAACTCGTCCAAATTCAAATTGACAGAAGGATATGCTCGTTGTCCGCCCACCCAGACGCTTGACATTAAGGTATTATTTGATAATGTTGGAATAAATTGATGATAAGACAAAGATTGAAGTACAGATTTGCTTAGTTTTTTTCTGTCAAATTATTTTCCTTGTGCTCTATAATGGATGATTTAATTTAAGGAAATAAGTTAGAATTGTTATCTTGATTTGGATGGTTGAATAATGAATTCTTTAATTAATTTTGAAGTGTATATTTGTTATAAGATGTCGATAAGTAGTAGATAAAATTCATTTAAATGAAAAAATATTAAAAATTTGGACCGACTAGTCCTCGACTAGGTGGCTTAGGCGGTAAGTGGTCTGAATTCGTCCGACTACCGAATTCCAACTTCTGCACCCTTGATGATAATATGTCGTGCTATCTATGCTAATATTTTTAATGATAAATTTTAAATTTAAATTATCGAGATTAAAAATTTTAGGAAAAATTTTATATGAACCGTGCAATTCAAGTGTATTTTTTTTACCAGTATCAGTTGTTTTCACTAAAATATGTATGTTAAAATAATTGCACTTTTCAGTGAATTAATAGTTGATACATACTGTTATAAAATGCACTTAAATTGCATGGTGCACCTGATGTACAAGGTACATACTAAAATGAGCAGGTCTCCCGTGAAACTTGTTCACTGTGAAACTAATCCATATTTACAGATGTTGGGATATAGTTTTGATGAATTATGCCAAAACATTATCAACTTGTGTTTTTGAAGCTAATCTACAGATAACAAGTTGAGAGGGAACGAGAGAACAAGTTAAGGGGGAACTCACAAAATCAGACAAAGATGATCGAGATCAGACGAGGCTGATCGAGATCAGATGAGTGAGATGAGTTTCGGAGTTAACTGATGAGCTGAGCAAAATCAGAAGAAAAGAAAAACTAAGCCAACTGATCAAAAGAATCAGAAGTTACCTGATCAGATGACCAGATCAGATGACCAGATCGGAAGAGGAGGTTGCTGATCAGAAGAGGACCAGATGAGACTGATCGAGATCAGATGTGATCGAGATCAGATAAGATAATCTGATGTAACTAACCTGATATGCTAAACCGAGGTACTAATCTGATGCAGATAAACTGAGATGCTGACCTAATGCTATACTGATCAGATCAGATGAACTTATCTGATAAGACGAGAAGAAATCAGAAGAGAAGTCATCAAAAGACAAGTCATCTGAAGTCATGTTCATCGAGAATCGAACGCCATCGATGATCGATAAAATCGAAAAGCAGTGACTGAGGGTTAGGATGTCCGGTCAAGAGCCAACTCGCCAGCTTTCGAGTGTCAAGATACCGACGTATAATGTCCGGCCAAGATAAGTCTCATTAATCAAGAATCCTCGAGTAGAAGTATCCCGAGACTCGTAAGAATCTCAAGACTCGAGAGAACCCTCAAGACTCGTAAGATCCTCAAGAATATAAATTAGTATATTAAATTGACGTGGACCAATGAGAGGAAGACAACAAGCCTGAAAAAGCTGCAAAAAGCTACAGAATAGTATGGATTTGAATGTGACTCCATCCAACGGTAACATTCAAATCCACACTATAAATACAAGTTCTTCCATCAAATTAAGGTGTGGAGAATGTGAGAAATGCGTGAAAAACACCATTGAAGCTACAGAGCCAAATCATCTAGCATTTCCACCATAGAACACTAAGCAAGAAATACACGCATATATTCAAGAGTGTTCTACCCTAGATCTAAGCACAAATGTAATATCCTAAGCTTAGAGAGATTTTCCCATCCTTAGCATTGAGGATAAACAAATGTAAGGGAAAATCTCAACCTAGTAGGAAACCAAACAAATCTTACCCAAATCAGTTTGATAGGTTAAGTTTGTAGGTGAGTGAGAACTCGGTAAACATCTAAGCAATCCCGCAAGAGAGGGTAGGCAATCCCATGAGGGAGATAAGTCCCGTGAGAGTGAGAACTCGTTAAACATCTGTTGGGTGTTGGACTAACACGTTAAACTAATTCCAATTGGTTAAGTTGGTGCCCCTGCTGATAGGGAAGAGTGGATGTAGGAGTTGGACTCCGAACCACTATAAAATCGTGTGTTCTTTACTGCTTTATGTTCTTACTTGCCATATGCATTTGACTATAAGCAAAACACACATCGTTCTTAAAAGTAAAAAATTGGTATCACTGTTTCCTCACCCCTGTTTTGTATGCATTACATGGTATTTTCCGCATTCATGGGTTTTCAAACGGGACCAACAATTGGTATCAGAGCGGGAGTTCAAAAGTTCACTGATTTCAAATGTGACAATTTGAACTGATCTATTTGAAAAACACTGTTTCTGTAAAATTGCATATATTTTAATGTTTTAGCGTCATTATCAAAAAGGGGGAAATTGTTGGGATATTTTAGTTTTGATAAATTATGCCAAAACATTATCAACTTGTGTTTTGAAGCTAATCTACAGATAACAAGTTGAGGGGGAACGAGAGAACAAGTTAAGGGGGGACTCACGAAATCAGACAAAAATGATCGAGATCAGACGAGGCTGCAGACGAGGCTGATAGAGATCAGATGAGTGAGATGAGTTTCGGAGTTAACTGATGAGCTGAGCAAAATCAGAAGAAAAGAAAAGTTAAGCCAGCTGATCAATAGAATCAGAAGTTACCTGATCAGATGACCAGATCAGAAGAGGAGGTTGCTGATCAGAAGAGGACCAGATGAGACTGATCGAGATCAGACGTGATCGAGATCAGATAAGATAACCTAATGTAACTAACCTGATATGCTAAACTGATGTACTAATCTGATGCAGATAAACGGAGATGCTGACCTAATGTTATATCGACCGATCCGATGAGCTAATCGATCAAAGTAGAAGAAATCGAAGAGAAGTCATCCAAGTCATGTTCATCGAGAATCGAAAAGCTACCGATGATCGATAGCCGAAAAGTGCTAGTAACTCGAGGGTCGATGTCCGGTCGTAAGAGCCGAACTCGCCAAATTTCGAAAGTGTCAAGATACCGACGACAAAGGTCCGGGCCAAGATAAGTCTGCCAATCAAGAATCCCGAAAGGAAGTATCCTGAGACTCAGAAGAATCCTGAAGACTCAGAGAACCCTGAAGACTCAGAAGATCCTGAAGAATATAGTCGTTACATTCAGCTGACGTGGACCAATGAGAGGAAGACAACGGTAACATTCAAATCCACACTATAAATACAAGTTCTTCCATCAAATTAAGGTGTGGGGAATGTGAGAAATGCGTGAAAAACACCATTGAAGCTACAGAGCCAAATCATCTAGCATTTCCACCATAGAACACTGAGCAAAAAATACACCCATATATTCAAGAGTGTTCTACCCTAGATCTAAGCACAAATGTAATATCCTAAGCTTAGAGAGATTTTCCCATCCTTAGCATTGAGGCTAAACAAATGTAAGGGAAAATCTCAACCTAGTTGGAAACCAAACAAATCTTACCCAAATCAGTTTGATTGGTTAAGTTTGTAGGTGAGTGAGAACTCGGTAAACATCTAAGCAATCCCGCAAGGGAGGGTAGGCAATCCCGTGAGGGAGATAAGTCCCGTGAGAGTGAGAACTCGTTAAACATCTGTTGGGTGTTGGACTAACACGTTAAACTAAGTCCAGTTGGTGCCCCTGCTGATAGGGAAGAGTGGATGTAGGAGTTGGACTCCGAACCACTATAAAATCGTGTGTTCTTTACTGCTTTATGTTCTTACTTGCCATATGCATTTGACTATAAGCAAAATACACATCGTTCTTAAAAGCAAAAAATTGGTATCACTGTTTCTTCACCCCTGTTTTATATGCATTACATGGTATTTTCCGCATTCATGGGTTTTCAAATAGGACCAACAACAGATATGACCCTTAAGTTACCACAATTAATACCCTTTTGTAATATAAGTCACACCTTCAGTTATCACTACCCTTGTTGTAATATAAGTTATATTCTTCAGTGTTATGAACAATACCCTTTATCTAGTAAAAATGTGTACTCTTCAGTTATCACTTATCGCAACTAATACCCTTTGGTAATATAAGTCACACCCTTAACCATTTACATAGATTCTTGTGTGAAACTTGTTCACCATATATTTTGCCCTAAAAAGAATAATAATTGAGGATGATAAATTATATATTATATATCAATGTTTTCATAACCGAACCGGTGATCGAACCGAATAGACCATCGGTCAGCGGTTCAACCGGTCGGACCGGTTCAACCGGCGGTTCAACCGTTTTCTATGTTTAGTTAAGAAAACAAATTAAGTATACACCTACAAAAATTTAAAATATATATTTTTTAACTTTTCATATCATATTTTATAAATTTTGTCCCAACTCATACATTTATCCCACATCGAAAGTGTTGGAGAAAAATGTGAGAGGAATATATATTTAAATTTTTAATACTAATATAAATTTGTAATTTTTAAAAAAAATCGGTTTTTTTCCGATTGAACCGGGTTTTGACCAGGTTCAACCCGGTTCAACCTTAAAAGCGGTTTTATGGGTGTTTTTTAACCGGTTCCCTGTCCAACCGGTTGAACCGGCCAGTTCAACCCGGTTTTAAAATCATTGTTATATATTAAGGGTGCATCTGTGTGAGATGATCTTATCGCTGGGATTGAATATAACTTGAGAACAAAAATTAAACAAATTTTTTATTTATATTATTTTGTGACTCATCTCATGTATGAGATCGTATTAGATATGGTGTTTCTCCTCATGAACTGGAGGAATCTCTTTTATGTTGCTCCTTTTTGTATGATGTTTGATGGAATTGTTATTTTTGGTTGGGATTATCTATGGTGGGTAGAGCCGGCAATTTGAGCTCAACTTGATGGGTTGGCACAGTCAATCCGAAGGTAAGTATGGGTTAGGCTGTAAAATTATAGGAAAAAATATTTTTTTTAAAAAGGGACCTTTTTGGCCCGACCCATGTGGCCCATGAGCTTAATGGGCTCGAGTCAATTTCACCAAAGGGGTAATGTGTTGTCCGATTGGCTCGACATCCTAATTTTTTAAATAATGAATTTATTAATTTTACTAGGAATTAATTACGCTTGTATTTTATAGAATTGTGTTCTTGTTCAAAGTATTTGGTCTCTATTTGAATATTAATTTGAAATTTAAATTTTCAAATATAAATTATTAATAAGGAGCATTGAAAATATTTTTTTAAAATTAACCCATGAACATCCATTGGTCTGATGGGTTGGGATGGGTGGACCGACCCAGCCACGAATATATGTATAGAAGTTGAATTATGAAATAAAGTATGTGAATTTAGTAACTATTATTCCTAAAATATATCTAAAATTAATATATAATTGTGGTTCTAACAATAGCAAAATACATAATTCATGTGTCAAGTTTCCAAAAATATCACCAGTTTAGTGAACTAATACCTTTGAGGTTGAGTACTAATACCTTATTGACCAGGAACTAATACTCTACGCAAATAACAATAGAATACGCACACAAACACAATGAAAAACGTAAAAACACAAGATTTACGTGGTTCGATCAATGTGATCTACGTCCCCGGAGGATGACGAAGCAACTTCACTACCAACGAATCGATCAGTTTACAAATTACACACAACTCTCTCAAGAGATTCAAACTATACTCTCGAATTCTTTATATAACTATATCTATGAATTGAATAATCTCTAAAACTTAATCTCTTTCTTTGATTCGCATTGAAATGGATAAACTTCTAGGAATGTAAATGCTCTCTCTCTTGTAACTGACTAACAAACTTTGTTCCCTTTGAAAAAGAAAAGAGACTGGCTTAAACGAATTTAGTTATAAAGGTCACGAGTTCACATACTTCCACGTGTTGGGCAGGCGAGTTCATTGGCAAACTCTTCTGTAGATGAGCAGATGAGATATAACAAAGTGTTCTTTTGATGAGCAGACGAGTCTGCAGATGAGATACAAACCCTTCTTCCTTCGCAGAATATAATCAAAACTTCTTCACAACAGTATTAGAACTCAGCTTCAAGTCGAATATGCATTGAACTCTTCAACTCCCCATCTCAATGTAATAGAGTCTTCCATCCTTTCCTCATTTCACTGAACTCATCAATGAACATCCCATGGAACCAAGTTGATCAGGTTTGAACAATGATCAAACTTGGAGATTGACAAAACCTATGTGAACATGTCTGTTGCATTGTCTTTAGTTGGAACTTTCTTAACACACACTACACCTTTCTCTAGCATATCTCTCACAAAATGAAGCTTCACATCAATGTATTTTGATGTTTCATGGAAAACCTGATGTTTTGCAAGATGAATAGTACTTTGGTTGTCACATTGCACAGTTACCTTCTGAATGATACCAAACTCACTAATTATACCTTATAACCACATAACTTCCTTTGTTGCTTCTGTAAGTACAATGTACTCAGCTTCAGTTGTAGACAAAGTCACTACTGATTGGTGAATAGCTCTACAACTCACAGATGTACCATATAAAGTGAACACATAACCTATGAATGACTTTCTAGAGTCAATGTTACCTGCAAAATATAAATCTTCAAGTTTCTTGTTTGAATCTCTTCTTTCAAACACTAATCTAGTACTCAATGAACTATTCAAATATCTCAAGATCCATTTCAAAACTTCCCAATGTAGTTTCCCAGGATTTGTCATGAATCCACTGATCATGGACACTCCATAAGCCAAATCAGGCCTACTGCAAATCATTGCATACATTAAGCTTCTCACTCCACTTGCATATGGTATTCTTACCATATAATCCCTCTCTTCAGCAGTTTCAGGATTTTGAGTCACAGACAACTTGAATTGAGGTCCCAATGGAATGCAAACAGGTCTTCATTCATGCATCTTATAACTCTTGAGCACTTTCTGCAGATAATTCATTTTGGGATAATAAGAGCTTATCAGAAGCTCTATCTCTTAAGATGTCCATCCAAGAATCCTTTGTGCTTCCTCTAAGTCTTTCATCTCAAACTTAGTATTTAGCTTAGCTTTCAGCTCATCAATCTTAGATAAACTCTTACTTGTTATGAGCATGTCATCAACATAAAACAACAAATAAGTGATCAAGGACTTCTTTTGTGTTGTGAACTCCTTTAGAGTATGAATGTTTCTTGGATTTGCCAAGAACACAATGACCACAGAAATCCAGCTTGATAGCCTTTTCATTTCCAAACACTTTCTTCTTGGAGTGGATATTCATGCCCTTCTCTCCAATATGGCCAAGTCTTTTGTGCCAAATCAAATTAAGCTTCTAAAGAACTGTTGGGAAATTTAGAGTTTTGATGAAAGTTCCAAAACACGTGGACGTAGGACAAGTTATCCGAACCACTTTAAAAATCTTGTGTGCTTTATCTGATTTACCTGCTTTACACTTTGCACACAACTTGTTTTGATATTACATGCATATTCTGAATCTGGATCAGATTTGCATCATGCAATTGATCTGATCAGCTTGACACTTTGTCATCTGATTCAAAACAGATAAGCAGAATTTTGATTTAACAAAACTGGTTTTTCACACGGGTTAAAACTTAGCTTCCGCATATCAGTTAAACTGATAGACACCGAACTGATCTGCCCTCAGGCGATCAGTAAGTTGGATATCAGTCCAAACTGATTCACACGCACTTTGATCAGGCATATCTGCTCTTCACACCTGATCTCACAAAAAGTTTTCAGAAGCCTATTCACCCCCCCTCTAGACTTCTACCCTCGCGAAAACCTGTTCGGGACCTACAAGTTGTATCAGAGCAGTGATTCTACGGACCACTGGCTTTGAGTATCATCGGTTCTTGAGGAAGAACCATTGTGGTCACTTGAACAGATTTTGAAAAACCTATTTTTAAAATTCATCTGTTTTCAAAACTCACAATCAACATGGATAATACTTCTGGTATGTATCATGATCTGCCTAAGTTTTCTATTGATGAGTATGTTGACTGGACCATACTCATGAGCAACCATCTGGGAGCAATAAGCAGCAGAATGATGGAAGTTCTTGAACAAGGACCCATCATCATTTACTACAACAACCCAGCTGAAG
This sequence comes from Stenogyne calaminthoides, assembly GCA_037126765.1. Classification (NCBI taxonomy): domain Eukaryota; kingdom Viridiplantae; phylum Streptophyta; class Magnoliopsida; order Lamiales; family Lamiaceae; genus Stenogyne; species Stenogyne calaminthoides. Next base: position 16,783,464 of record JBBCBC010000005.1, on the reverse strand, counting down.
GAGGTGATCCAGAATTTCCAGTTGAAGCAAGAATCAAAAAGAGTCCTTCACTGATGGATGCCGAGGAAAGAAAATTGTCCAATCTGGATATTGTGGCCAGACATATCATTATGAAGATGATGGACAAGATAACTAGAGATAAGATCAAGTATCTCAAGACTGTCAAACAGATGTGGGATACACTTGCTGAGATGTGCTAAGGAAATGATTTGATTAAGGACAGCAAATTGCAAGCCGAACTGGTAAAGTTTGAGAAACTTAAGATGCTGCCAAATGAAACCATAAATCAGCTCGATGGAAGAATCACCATGTCTGTCAACAAGCTTCGGGAACTGGGACGAGAAATGTCAGGCAAAGACATCAACTTCAAGATATTGAGATCTCTGACAAGGAAATGGGATATGAAAGTAACAGTGATAAAGGATTGTCAAGATATCGCAAAGATGAAGCCAAGCAACCTGTTTCTGAGCCTTAAAGCTCATGAGTTTGATCTGATTGAAAGAGGCCAAGAAGAAGATGACGAGTCGCCTGCCGAAGTCACACCTGCCACATCAAAAGCAATTGCATTCAAAGCAGCCGGCAGCAGCTCAAAGTCTACTGAACCTATTGGAAATATCGTGAGTCGGACTGAACAGATTGCTTTGCTGACCAGAAAACTTGAAAGATCCAACATTCAACTTGGGAAATATCGGAAATTTTATAGAGACTATCAGAACAGCAGAGGAAGAGACAGGATATCTACTGACAGATCACAAAAAAGGAATAGATCTGGTGACAGAAGAGATGATCATAGGAAGGATCGTAGAGAGGATAATAAAAGAGATGATCGTTCTGATGATAGAAGAGACAACAGATCAGAAAGGAGGAATTCTGATCACATGCAAACTGGGAAGTCACCTGACAGATTCTACAGAAGGAATGACTCACCTGGCAGAAGAAATTCAGTGGAAACTGGAGCATGTTTCAACTGTCAGAAACCAGGTCACTACAGTGCAGACTGCCCTAACCTGACTCCAAAAGAAAGAGAAGACAAGCGGAACAGAAGAGAGCAAAGATACTGATACAGAAAAGCCATGGTTGCTGATACATCTGGGATAGATGACTCTTATCTGCCTTCAGAAGATTCTGGTTATTCATCTGTAGAAGACTTCTGTCTGATGACCAATGATGATGATTTCAACAACTTCGAAGATCTGATGTTCTCATTTGATGACGACATCTGCCTCATGGCTAAGGATACTGATCAATCTGAGGTAACTTCTAAACCTTTTGTGTTTTCTGTTTCCACACCTGTTGTGATGAGCACACCTGCTGGAGAGATTGACCTGCAGCTCTACAATGAGCAATTGCTTGATGATCTCTCCAACGCAGTAGACACTTATACAATAGTGGAAGCTGAGAACGATAAGCTGAGAGTAGAGAACAATCAGCTTGTTAAAGATAATGCTGCGAGAAAAGCTACTGAACTGAAATCAGTTGAGACTGTTCAGAAAATGACTGCAGAACTGGAGCTTATGAAAGTCAGTTCTTCTGATCAGGATAAACTAATTAAGGAACAGCAAGCTATTAACAAACAACAAGCTGATGATCTCAAAATCCTCCAAGCTAAGTTTGATGAACTCTTTCGACTGCATAAGAGTCTAAAACAAAATCAGGACAGTTTGCGAAAGAAAGTAGAGATTTTTTGGAAAAGCCTCTAAAAATGTTGATGAAATAACAAGCTACTTTCAAAAGTCAACTGATAAGAAGGGTATTGGGTTTGATAGCCCTTCTGGATCCTCATATGTCCAACCTGGTTCACAGTCCAAAAGTGAATTTAGGAAGATTTCTGGACAAGATACACGAAAAACTAAATTTGTATCAAAGAAGGGAAACAGACCTGCTGAACATGTAAGGCAAGTGTCTGATCAGAAAGGGAACATAAATGGATCTCAACTGATCAAGCATCAGCCGATGAATCAACAGAAGAACCATGTTCTTCTGAAGAAACCTCAACCTGATCAGCAGATTAGGAATCAGAAAAGACAACCTCTTAAGGGGAAATATGATCTGAAACCTAATCAGGTCAAGCTGCCTAATCAGCAAGCTAAGGGTAAACTGCATAAACTATTTGTGCAAAAGAGATATGAATCTTTTGATGGTAGCAGTCGTACCTATCCTTTCAACCATAAATCCAGGACATCTGCACTTAAACCACACTGGATTAAAAGAAGACAAACCAACCAGAAAAATCCCAAGTCTTCTGATTCATCCAAGGTTCACACTCATAATCATACTGACCAGAAAGCACATGATGAGATGTATGATTATGTAGATGCTTATGGGAGACAAATCGGGCCTTCTGATCTTAATGATTACCATAGAAGTGTCCTGTTTGTTTGGATCCCGAAAGGTAACACTAACCCCTCAGGACCCAATCCTACAGGGGTACCTAAAGTCTGATCTGATTGCAGGTTCGCGTGGGTTTGGCCAATAAGGGAGGTGTACAAGCAACTATCTGGTACATCGATAGTGGATGCTCAAGGCACATGACTCGAAACAAACATCTCCTCAATTCATACACAGAACAAGAAGGCCCACGTGTGCTCTTTGGTGATGATAACTTTGGTTTTACCAGAGGATTTGGAACATTAGAGAATAATGATGTACAGGTTACTGGAGTCTCGTATGTCGATGGTTTAAAGCACAACCTGTTATCGGTTTCACAATTCTGTGACAACGGATTCAGTGTTGAGTTCTCGACTGTCAGTGCACTATCAAGAATCGAGCTACTCAACAGGTTTTGCTAACTGGTTCAAGGAAAGGAACGATCTACACTGCAGATTGGAATAGTTGTCCAAGAAATGCATGCCTGATTGTTAAGAGTTCCAAAAGCAGCAGTTGGCTCTGGCACAAGAGAATGAGTCATCTGAACTTTAAAACTCTTAACAAGATAGCAAGGATGTCCCTGGTTGAGGGTCTCTCGAATGAGGTATTCTCTAAGGATCAGACATGTGCCGCATGTTAGAAGGGAAAACAGGTTAAAGCTTCATTCAAGGGGATCCTAGGACCAGCATCCAGCAGAGTACTACAACTGCTCCATATGGATTTGTTTGGACCAGTTATACCACTTAGTCTCAGCGGATGCAAATACACTCTAGTAATTGTGGATGATTATTCCAAGTTTACCTAGGTTGTATTCTTGTATAAGAAGAATGAAACTACAACAAAGATACCTGAGCTGCTCAAGAAATTGCAAAATGAGAAGGGTGTCAGTATTGTAAAAATCAGATCAGATAGAGGTACAAAATTTCTGAACACCTTTATTACTGACTTTTGCACTAAGTTTGGTATACAGCATGAAACATCAGCCGCAAGAACACCACAATAGAATGGAGTAGCAGAACGGAGAAACAGAACACTCAAAGAAGTTGCCCACACAATGTTAGTTGAACATGCAACTCCAAACCGTTTCTGGGCAGAAGCTATCAACACATCATGTCACACTCAGAACAGATGTTCTTTGATTAAGATTCACTTCAAAACACCTTATGAACTGTGGAAGGACAGAAAACCTCGTGTTTCTTACTTCCATGTTTTTGGGTGCAAGTGTTTCATACACAACAATGGGAAGAGTTAGTTGAAAACCTTTGAAGCAAAGTCATATGAGGGTATATTCTTAGGATATTTCTCAACCAGCAAAGCTTTCAGGGTGTTCAACAGACGAACTCTAGTTGTGGAAGAAATACCTCATGTGGTCTTTGATGAGACATCTTCTGAACAAGAGAAATCTGCCTCAGAACAAGCAGTACCAGATCATCCGATACCTGATGCTCAGAAAATGGATCAGTTAAGTATCAAAGAAAATGGATCAGATCACATAATAGTGTATGTTCCAAAACTTGATCTTACTGATTCACCAGGTTAATCGGACCCAAAGGTACGTACAACTGTCAATGAAGAAGATGGTACAGTTGAGACAGACATCAGCATATGATGATTCCAACATCAGCTGAGACTTGTCCATACCAAGTGGATCCTATTACTGCACCACTTCCAACCACTAGTGACTCAATATCAGATGAGAATAACAATATCCAAACTGATATACATCAGAAAAGAAGGACTTGGTTGAATGACCATCCTACTGATCAGATTATTGGCAATCCTAATGCCCGAGTCCAAACTAGACATCAGGTTGGTGAAAGTGCTATGTATCGTTGTTATCTGTCTTTAAAGGAACCAACCACTATAGAAGAAGCACTACAAGATGCTAGCTGGATTTTAGCCATGGAAGAAGAATTAGAGCAGTTTGAGAGGAATCAAGTTTTGAAACTGGTAGACAGACCAACTCATCAAGATGTGATAGGCACCAAGTGGGTATTCAAGAACAAGATGGATGAGAACAATGTCATAACCAGAAATAAGGCAAGATTTGTTGCTAAGGGGGTATTCACAATCAGAAGGAATTGATTATGATGAGACCTTTGCACCAGTCGCTCGCCTGGAAGCCATTCGGCTAATTCTGGCATATGCTGCTCACAAAGGATTTATCGTGTATCAGATGGATGTAATGAGTGCATTCTTAAATGGGGTACTAGCTGAGGAAGTTTATGTTGAACAACCTTCTGGCTTTGAAATAGACAACTAGGTGTATCGTTTAAGAAAAGCTCTTTATGGCCTGAAACAAGATCCTCGAACTTGGTATGATACACTATCTCAATTCTTGATAGACAGTGGATTTACTAAAGGAATAATAGACAGAACCTTATTCAGAATAGAAGATGAAGAAGATATTCTGATGGTTCAGATCTATGTGGACGATATCATCTTCAGATCTCCCAACAAAAGCTTATATGACAGATTCAGGAAACTGATGCAAGGGAAGTTCGAGATGTCCATGATGGGTTAGATGAATTACTTTATGGGTCTTCAAGTTAAACAAAGTACAGAAGGGAATCTGTTGGCAAAGTTTGGAATTCAGAACAGTTAGGAAGCCAAAATTCTTATGACGATTGGATTCAAGATGAATCCAGATGAGAATGGTCAGAAAACTAATCAGAAAGAATATAGGGCTCTCATTGGATCATTACTATACCTGACTGCCAGCAGACCAGATATAACTTTTGCAGTAGGAGCATGTGCCAGATTTAGGCAAATCCAATGCAAAACCACCTGGAAGCAGCTAAGCGGATTCTTAAGTATCTGAAGGGGACAGTAAACCTTGGTTTATTCTACCCATCAGATGATAATCTAGAGATTAGTGGGTATTCTGATTCTGATTATGGAGATTGCAGAATAGACAGAAAATCAACCTCAGGAACATGTCGGTTATTAGGAAGCAAACTGATCTCTTGGTTTTCAAAGAAGCAGACATCTGTTGCCACATCTACTACTGAAGCAGAATATATGGCCGTAGGAAGCTGTTGCTCCCAACTGCTCTAGCTTAGTCAGCAGCTGAGAGATTATAACATAATAGCTATGAACGTGCCCATATTCTGTGACAGTAGTAGTGCTATTGCAATTACTCAAAATCATGTTCTACATACAAGATGCAAGCATGTGGATGTCAGACATCATTTTATAAGAGATCATGTGGAAAAGAAAAATATCAGAATGGAAAAGATCCATACTGATAAGCAGAGAGCTGTATCTTAACCAAGCCACTAGCTGAAGTCAGATTCAGAGAACTATGTTACGAGCTAGGACTTCTGGATTTAGGAGAAAGTGCACCAGAAATCTTTGGTGGACTGGTCTCCAGGACCAGTTGGTTAAGAAATTGACCAAATAAGGAGGATTAGTTGAGTAATGAAACCTCAACTGTTCAGAAAGAATCAGTCAGGGACTGATCAGAAAAGGGATAACAGTTGAAGGGGGAACTTTAACTGATCAGATAGGATCAGAAGGAACCTGATCAGATAAGTGGAACATTGTTGGGAAATACCAAGGATTAGGCTGAAACTAAGATCAACAGAAATCAGTCAGACTTCAAGTGGTATTGATTGATTACAACATCAGTCAACCAGATACACATTTCTTTTCTTTTGTCTTTCTGATTATTCTTATGCAACTATCTGATAATATTTGCTTTTACTGTGCATATATCTTTTATGACACATACCCTGCAAAACATTTAATACGGACGTGGGGAATATGTATTAATTGCATTAAATGCGTTTTTAAAAATCCAAAAGGCAATCGTGCTTGCAAATCCTTGCCGCACGATCGACTTCCTTTTAAAAAATGCTTAATCTAAATCGTTCATCTTGTTCAAACGTTTGGTTTTCCGGTCTCGATTTTCCCTCCTTCCCATTATATAGCCTTCGTCAAAACCCATCAAAATATACTTCCCTAAATTCTTGCGATTTCACTTACACTCTGCAAATTCTCACTTACACTCTGAAATTTCAAAACATTTCTTGCGATTCATCTTTCCTAAAATCAAAAAGTAAGAATCTGGTAATTATTTTTAAATGTCGAGTTAGTTCTATATAATTATTTGCTCTTATAGGCTACAAATTTCTGAATGTTTACCCTATGTGTTATGCTTTCTCAATTTTGATGTCAATGTGTTTATTATAAGGAATCAAACAATCGATTATCTGTCTGAGAAGTCAAATATGTGATTTGTTTTATGTTTTTATGCACAAATTCTCACACAGGGTTCTTTTGTTTTAGATGGCAACACACAGTAAGGGAAAGATTATGTGTAACTACACAAATTTATCCAATCAAATTGTCGAGGAAAAATATGTGGTTTTTGGAATTACTCGAGATCCAGAGTCTATGGAGGTGGAGCATTTATTGAGGAGATGTGTACTAGAGCAATATTGTGCAGCCCACTCCAATCCAGTGATGCAATATGAAGCCCTGGAGTTTCTAAGGAATTTAGAAGTAGTGACACCTGGTGATGAACTTGTATCATCTGTCAATGGTGAAGAGGTCAGAGTCTCCAATGCAGATATCACACGACTGTTCAATCTGCCCAAAGGGAAAATTTCACCTGCTCACTACAGAGAGAATGAAGATGAGTAGATAAGAGATCAATTGTTCAGAGAAGCAGATAAACAACACACGACAAATTTTGTCAGACCAATGCTGAAGCGGAAATTTCATCTGCTCTTTGACATTCTTTCGAAAACAATCATGGGAATATCTTTTAGCCCTGATGGACTAACTGATGTCAAGATGCATTGTATGGCAGCAATCGTGGATGGAGCCACAAACATCAACTGGGCAGGATTCCTAAAAGCAATTCTATTGCAAGAACAAGCGAAGTTTGGGGTGAATGATCAGAGACAAGTTTTTCTGCGGAAGAGAATCAGCAATTTGAATAAGGTGGCAGTCATTCTGAGGGACAAATTTCCAACTGCTCAATGGAGCCAGAATGGGCTGAAGATCTACAAGGCATTTCGCACTTGCACAACTGTCATTTTCGGTCCGTCTGATGATGACATGAGGATGACCGTCAGGAAGGGAAAGGGAAAGGAAACTACCTCAGCTGCGTCTGCTCATCCACCTAAGAGAAAGAGGCTCCTGACGAAAAACCTAGCTAAGAGGCCAAAGAAAGTGAAGCAAACCCCGATGACTCTATTCCTGGAAGATGAGTCAGATGAAGAAGAAGCCGCAGCTCAACCCGCTGCACAGAAAAAATCTGACGATAAGTCCAAGAGGCACGCTTCACAAGTGGAAAGCTCTCCAGAGCAGTCAGAAGGAGAGCAGGGGAAAGAAAAGGAAAAAGCAAGATTGTCTTCTCCCCAGTCACGTGCACAATCACCCATCAGATCACCGCCTGCTCAGCGCATGACTCCCTCTCCTTCTCTATCTCCATCACCCAGAATTGAGCATAGCAGATCACCATCAGATCATGTTAAATCTGATGAACAACCCACCCATGAACAGGCTGCTCAACCGCCCCAAGCAGAACATTCTACGACTCAACCTACCTCTGCTAGTCAACCGGAATCTCTTCCAGAATCCAGAGCTGGGAAGACGAATTCCAGAGAAATGATCAGACTAAGAGTAGAAAGGGACTTGGATGAGTTGTTCTCAGAACTGAAAGATCAACCCAGGATCAAACATGAAGTGCTCGAAATTCTTACCTGGAGAGATATTCGACTGAAAAACTTCTCAGATTTCATAGTTCTGATGGAACAGATGGGTGGCCAGGATGAATTTGATGACTTCGACTTCGACATGAAGAAGGCAGCAGGTGTTGGATCCCCAGTTGAGCTTATATCTGAAGCTGTAGTGAAAGCACTTGTGTACAGGAAAATGGGAAAGTCTGTTGAAAGGGTCGATTTGGTTTCTGATGAAGAAGCTTTCCAGAAATATGCTACCATGAAGGATGCTGGAGCTGCCGATGAAGGTGGTCTTGGTGATGCAGTTCAAGACCAGCCACTGGAGGTAAAAACAACTGATGTTGGTACATCTGCTACTCAACTTCCAACAGATCAGGTGGTCCACGGTATATCTGCTACACATATCACCACCAATCAATTGCAAGAAATCAGATCATGCTTTAAGGATCTGTTGAAAGTAGAAGTTGAAGGCGTATTGGCTAACTCGGTTAGCAATACAATAATTGGTCAAAGGCAAGCATGCATACGTGAACTTAAGGATCAGAGGGAGTTTGCCATCTCCCAAATTGAAGCACTGAAAGATCAGTTCAACCGGACAATGACTGACTTGAACAGCGAATTCAAAAAGGCATATGGTGAAAAGATGGCCAGGGTTGATCAACATCAGGTATCTCTCCTCATGGTCACAGAAAAGCTAGAAAATACAGAGGAGAAGATTGACAAACTGATTCTTACATTCTCAACTGTGATTGAATCTGCAAAGACTGAACTGCTAAACAAAATTCAAGAACAAACAGTTCAATCTACAGGACTTTCTGTGCGAGATCTAAATCAGGCCATCACAATTGGATTTGGCTCCCTGACTTCTCACCTCAACTCTCTTTTTGATCAAACCAAAAAGGGGGGAGGACAGGTTGAGAAACCAGCCAACAGAAGATCTGATTCAGACTGTCGAATCATACGGACAAAGACTTGACAATCTAGATCTGTTTGCTGATGAAATTATTGCCAGGATGGAGAAATCAAAAGCCAGGAAGATGGCCGAAAAAGTTGGACCCTCTAGACCCTAGAAGACTACATCTCTCCCTCCGCCAGCTCAGACTCACTCAAAGAGGGTAACTCGGAGTGCTGCCGCGCAGATTGAAGCAGACAAGGAACTGGTAGTCAAGCAGGGGTGTAGAAATTGGCCTAGGCGCTAGACGGCCGCCATCCTCCCCGATTTACCCCAAATCGGTCACCTTAGGCGTTTTCGGGCTTGAGCGCCGCCTAGGCGGCCAAATCGGTCCAGGCATTTACTCGGTTTTTTTTTGTTTTTTTTTTAAATTCAACAAAACTCAGTCAAAATAAAGGAACAAAAAACTCAAAAGAAAGGAAAGAAGAGTGAGCGTCGTGACACTTGAGAGAAAGAAAGGAATTTCAATTTTTCAAAACCTAAAATTGTGTCCGCCGCCATCGATCTGCCGCCTTTATGCCCCCACGGACCGCACATCCATCCATCCACTGCCGCTCTCGCTCCGCCTCCCCCCCCACGCCTCCTGGCTCCTGTCGCCCTCACAAATGGTCGCCCTCTCTCCGTTTGATCCCGTACTGTGCGGGGATGGAGAAAGAGGTTAGATTGTGATTTTTGAGTTTTGGTTTGTAGATTTGGGATTTGCAGATTTTGGATTTTGAAGGTGTGAATGTTTTGATTTTTAGGCGTGAAGGGGATGGAGAAATAGATTAGGCGTGAAGGGTTTTGTTTTTTGACTTGGTGTCTGGTGAAGGTGTGATATTATATTTATTTGAATTTAATTATTTATTAATTTATTTATGTATTTTAAATTAAAAAAAAAAAAAAAAAAAAATAACTATCAAGCGGATGAAGAGGCCTGGCAACAACAAATGCCTAACTAATCGTAGCGTTTTTCCGCCATCTCGCTAGAGAAAAAGAAGGGTCCTGAAGAAGATTGTTGAACCCCTTATTCTTGATATCATTCTAAGAATGATAAATATGAAGAAAGGATGAAGGAATGACCAAAGAACAAAAGAACAATGATGAAGAGGCCCGCCCGAGCGAGGCGTAATCAAGAGAACCGAAAAAGCTAAAAATGATGGCTCTTTTCCGAAAGATTTTACTTAAAAAATCTAAAAAGAAGAGATACGTTTCCAGAGAAAAAGAAGAAGGTCTAGTTTAAAACTTTTCGGATGGGAAGAAGATTGTTGAACCCCCGATTCCAGCTAAAGTTGAAGATATCATTCCTAAGAATGATAAATATGAAGAAAGGATGAAGGAATGGTTGAATATAAGAGCGGAATGGCTTCTGGATGCCTTTGTTCTGGAAATTGAGCCAACCGAAGAATCTCCAGACGAAGAGTTCTTGAACTGGTTGGAGAACAAACACCCAATCTTCTTGAAAAATCTAGAATATGATGCCAAAATAATCAACGCGAAGATCACACATCCCCCATATGATGTGTTGGATTACAAGAAGAAAAATGATGGCTCTTTTGACAGATTGGCTTTTGAAAGATTTTACTTCGATCTGATGGGAAAAGCCTGCATAACTAATCCGCAGCAGGTGAATGATGTAAAGTGGAAACTAATCGTATCATCGATATTCCACAGGATCTTCGCGAGATGCCGAAGGGCTATGTTCCTAAAGCTTGAAGATCAGAAGATAGTTTTAGGATCAATTGTAATTTATGTTTAAAACTTTTCAGATGTACCTTGTAATGACAATTCTGATGAATGAAAACTTTACTGATCCTAAGACAAACTCTTATTGTCTTTTGATTATCTGTTCTTTATTGTTTTATTAAAAAATTATCAACTGTTTTTGGTTTCTCAAATGTTTTGGTTTCATCAAAAATGGGGAAATTGTTGGGAAATTTAGAGTTTTGATGAAAGTTCCAAAACACCTGTAATAGGACCAGCCAGACCTGTTAGCTGACTGATGATCTAGATATTAGGTTAGGATGACCAGTTGATATTTATTGTATAGAACAACTGATGTAGTAGATAGGTCACATATTGAGGGGGAACTCAATATGAATAGGTCAAGTCTTGAAGAAGGTCAGAAAATCAGACGAGTCAGAAGATCAGAAGATCAGACCAGCCAGATAGTCAGATGATCAGGTGAAGACATGAAGCTGAAGAATCAGACTACCAGAAGAACAAGACCAGAAGACCTACATCAGATGAGTCTACTAGTTGAGCTAAGACAACTTGCATCTGAAGACTGTCAGGTAGACTGATCAGTTTTATCTTATCAGTTCAGCTCACACCAGATCATACGATGTTAATCAGACAATAAGAATGTCAACCCTAGTTGGTAAAGCAAACACTGAACAAGTGTACTTGTTAACCAATGAGAATGAGACACGTATGTATGGAGCTGACAATGCGGGATTTGGTGTTGCATAGTCAAACGGCTAGAACGGACAATCATACATGCTTTCGGCCATGTCGTCCCTGAAGCATGTTGCATCAGCCTGCAAATCTACCTAAAATAGCTTGAAATTCAAAGTGCTCTCCAACGGCTCTTTTGATTTCATGGTCTATAAATATGGGATCAACCTTCATAGTAAGGTCACGGAAATTATCATCAAGCTCAAGCTATCCACAATTTCCACACGAAGAACACAAAATCAAGAATATTTTCTAAGTGATCATCCCATAGTTCTTAGCATAGAAATCTTATCCTTTAGCTTTAGGCTACTCAAATACTAGGATAGATTTCTAGTTGGAACACAACAAATCTTATACCCAAACCAAAAGTTAGGTTAAGTTTGTTTTGCAAGATTTCAGACTAGGGTTTCTAGTTTCTGATTTCTGATATTGGTTGAGTGAGAACTCTTGAAACATCTGTTGTACTGTGTTGGACTAACACATTAAACTAATTCCAGTTGGTTAAGTTGGTGCCCCTGCTGATAGGGAAAAGTGAACGTAGGACAAGTTGTCCGAACCACTATAAAAATCTTGTGTGATTTATCTGATTTACCTGCTTTACACTTTGCACACAACCTGTTTTGATATTAGATGCATATTCTGTGTTGGGATATTTTAGTTTTGATGAATTATGCCAAAACATTATCAACTTGTGTTATTGAAGCTAATTTACAGATAACAAGTTGAGGGGAACGAAAAGAACAAGTTGAGGGGGAACTCATAAAATCGTCTTAGTCTTCTTTGAAGAAGATGATCGAGATCGCATTTTGTCGTCGTATTGAATTTGCCTTCATATTGATCTAATCCATCGATTATCTAGTTAGAACGAGTTCCAACAAAACGTAAAGTTAACGATGAGTTGTACAAATTCGATAAGAAGAAAAAGTTAAACCAAAGAAAAAACCGGATATTAGAGAGTCACCGATCAAATGACTGAATTATTGTCAATCTATCCATGATCTTCTTTGATTATTTTCAAAACGTGTTTTTTGTTAATCGACGAAAGAAGAACAGATTTCTTTTAGATCACATAGTTGGTCACTCAAAGCATGTCTCTTCAGCTAATTATGCTATCTATTTTGATGAACTCATGACATCAAAAACATGAATTAACATAATAAAAAGGTCATAGCATGTGCAATTTCTAGAGTTTACGTAAACTTACCCGCTTGGAGTCTCCCGTTGAGTTCCGAGATAGAGACGGATGTTTGTCGGCTACCAACCGAAAAGTCCTTTTCTCGAATGTATTCTCAAATCCTCGTTCAAAACCTTGGTGGGAGGTTCTCCAACGAACAATTATAAACAAAGGAAAAATAAATATTTTGTTGCACCATCTTTGTGGATTTCTAAATTTTCCAAGACCTAAATTGTGTTGTGGATGAAAAATGCATCTCATTTATAATCGAAAAATTAGGGTTAGAAGATATTTTCTGATCTCCAAAATCTTGAATATACCCCCATATATTTTCTTTTTTCCATGTAATTTTCTTTATCTCACCACTTGATTATTTTCCCTTTAAGTAGGAGATTTGCAAATTGATTTTTCTCAATTTATGAAATATTTTTGAATTCCAAGAATACATATCTTTCTCCATAAAATCTTTCAAAAAAATCAAGAAAATCTTTTCTTCCCTTCTCTTATTTTTATAATTTTGGCCTCTTGCTCAATTACACTTAAAAGAAACCAAGTGGGAGATTTTTTAATTTATGGATTCTTGTATTCCAAGAATACTTATCTCCTTTCCATAAAATATTTCCAAGAAAATCTTTCTTTTTTTTTTCTTTAATAATTTTGAAATTAAGGAAAAAATATACAACAAAAATATTTAATTTTATTTTAAAACACATTTTCATTTAATGGATAATTAAGATGGACCTTCCAATCTCAATTCCAATATTGAGCCACAATATTATCCGGCCCAAATATTAATTAATTTCACTATATAATTAATATTGCTATCCATCTCAACCCATATTATTTTAATATGGCTTACTTAATGAAGATTATTTAGTCCATTAATTAATTAAGATAGATCATTCAATATCCTAATCTTTTATATTAATTAATATATTTATCCTGGAGTAGGGACAACTCAACATTATTATCCATACCGTAAAATTAATTTCACTTGCAAGATTTGGTATGATAAAGGTTAAAAACCCATGGGACAAATCATTTTTCATCTCCAAGCACACGATTCTCAGACACTTAGCAATCGACATGTAATTAATATTATTGCCCAAGATATAAGGTATCAAGTCCCTATGATTCTCTTTCCCATCATAAGTCAAAGCAATAATTATTACCACCCACAATCTTTATTAAGGATATAGATTAAGAAATCAACAACAATTTTGTCTAACTCTTCATCCCATAAGTCGCTTGTTTAAGAATTTATCCTCTAGTCCGCTAAATACACTAGTGTAATCTCTTGGTCAAGAACCAATCGATTTTGCCTTACACATCAACCTTACCAATAGATTGTTCAATCTATCTAAGTTGTAAAATATGCACTTTCGTTTACAAGGGATTGTTAATCTTATCTTGATCCTGCATCACTATGTTACAAATCGCTTTTTATGGAGAGTATTATGGGGAAATTCGATTACAACTTCCAAACAAAACTTATACGTAAAATAAATAAATAAGATGACTTGTTGACCCGGTTAAGTCAAGAAAATGACTACTCCGGGGCATACCAAGTCAGATATAGTATTTCGAGTCACGCAAATTCTCTTTATGAAGATGAATCGAGTCTTTGATTGGTAAATGAGTTCTAGGGTTTTTTTGGATATGTGGATGAACACTCTTCTTTTTTGTCCTCACCTCTCAAGGGATTTCCTATAAGCAATCTCTTTTTTTTCCTCTCTCCCTTTTTCTTTTCCCGGTCCGTCCTCCTTTTCTCTCCTTTTCCGCACTATTTTTTGTATCAAACATGAGTTTTGATTGGTAAAGATGTCTTGGATTTTCCGGATCATGCAAGAACTCGGAGATGTCGCCACGTTTCCGATTTCATCTTCTAGATTCATCTTTGTATAAACATTGTCACAAATTAATCTTCGTTTTTTCAATGTTTATCACTATTTTAAGTTCCTCATCCAGAGTTGAGTTCAAGATACATTATGTTTGTTTCAGGCTAGGTAACAACTCGCCGTCAAAAAACTTATCCAATGTATTATTAAATCCGAAGACTCGAGAAGAAACCCGAGACTCGACTTTAAAATACGAGACCATGCGAAGAATCTCGAGACTATTTAAATCCCATTTCTCCAAGAAAATTTTCTCTCAAGACTCAAAAGAAAAACTCAAGACTCAAAGAAAAATTTAAGGTAACGAGACTCTTCTATTTTATAATCATGGCCTCTTGCTTTAAACTCGAGACTCGAGAAACCTAAGACTCAAGAATCTCAAGATTCGAGAGAAACCAAGAATATAAGATTCAAAAATAGGACGTGGACCAATGAGAGAAAGACAACCAAAAAAAGTCGATAATGGGGAAAACTTGGTATAGAATAGTATGGATTTGAATGTGATTCTCCCAACGGTAACATTCAAATCCACACTATAAATACAAGATCTTCCATCAAATTAAGTGTGGAGAGTGTGGAGAGTGTGGAGAATATGTAAAAGATGCTACAGAGCTAAGAGCCATATACTCAAGCATTCCCACCATAGAACACAAGTCTGTAGATATACAAATATATTCAAGAGTGTTCTTAAACCCAATCTAAGCAACCCAAGATATATCCTAAGCTTAGAGAGATTCTCCCAACCTTAGCATTGAGGCTAAACAAATGTAAGGGAAAATCTCAACCTAGTTGGAGACACCAACCAAACCCAAACCCTATTGTTAGGTAGTTTGTGTGATTTTTGGAGTTGTAAAGAGTTAGTAAGCTGCAGTGAGTCAGTCAGAAAACTCAAAGTAGAAAAGTGAGTAAGCTGCAGTGAGTCAGCCTGAAAGCTTGTAGGCAATCCCGTGGAGGGTGATGAGTCCCGAGGTGAGCCCGAGAGGGTGATAAGTCCAGTTTGAAGGAATTTCCCTAGGAACAGGGAGAGTGGATGTAGGAGCTTGAGTCCCCGAACCACTATACTTTGTTTTGTTTTTTATTGCTTTACGTTCTTATCTTGTCATATGCATTCGAGTATAAGCAAAACACAATACATGGGCTTAAAACGCAAAAATTTGGAATCACCATACCTTCACCCCTGTTTTATATGCATTACACATTTTTTTCCGCATTTCATGGGTTTTGCACCGGGACCAACAAGTGGTATCATGGGTTTCTGGATCAGATTTGCATCAAGTAACTGATCTGATCAGCTTGACACTTTGTCATCTGATTCAAAACAGATAAGCAGAATTTTGATTTAACAAAACTGATTTTTCACACGGGTTAAAATTTAGCTTCCGCATATCAGTTAAACTGATTGACACCAAACTGATCTGCCCTCAGGCGATCAGTAAGTTGGATATCAGTCCAAACTGATTCACACTCACTCTGATCAGGCATATCTGCTCTTCACACCTGATCTCACAAAAAGTTTTCGAAAGTCTATTCACCCCTCCCCTCTAGACTTCTGCCCTCACGAAAACTCGTTCGGGACCTACAAGAACTCATGGTATTACCAACACTGCCAATGACAGAATTTCCTACAAGAATGTACATATCATTCACTTTTTTCCCTTCATAAGTGTTCTATCCTACTTGGTTACAAGAATAGATTCATTTACTGTCTTAAACTCACAGCCAGTAGTATTTAAAGAACCAAGTGATATGAGATTTCTCTTTAGATCATGAACATACCCCACTTTCGATAGAGTTCTCTCAATGTCAACAAACATGAGAATTTTGACAGATCCAATGTCTTTCACCTTGCATGAATGATCATTGCCAAGAAGAACTGATCCTCCATCAATCTTCTCTAGATCTTTGAACCATGTTGGATGAGGACACATATGAAATGAACAACCAGAGTCCAGCACCCACTCATTACTCATTCTAATATCTGAAACATTCATGACTTCAACACTATCATATCTTTCTTCAGTAACTGCAGCTTCAGTTTTGTCAGCTTCCTCTTTAGGTTTTCTTTCTGGACAATTTTTCTTCAAGTGTCCAACCTTATGATAGCCATAACACTTTCTCTTCTCCACCCACTTTGATGATTTCTTTTTCTCATCTTTATGACAAGATCTCTTCTTACCCTGGGATTGTTTATTTCCTTTCTTGAATTTGACATTTAAACTCTCACCTTGATTTTGAGATTTCTTTTCAATTTGCCCTTTATCTCCTTGCATCTTAAGAAATTTGGTTTTGATGGCAGTTAGAATTTCCTCAAAACTCAATTTGTCATGCCTTCCAAATAACAAAGCATTCTTGAAACTTTCAAAGGCTTTTGGTAGAGAGTTCAAAATCATCAAGGCTTTATCACCATCTTTGATTTTCACATCCAGATCTTCAAGGTCATCAACTAATCTATTGAACTCATCAAGTTGTTCATTCAGATTCTTCTCTTAATTTATCTTGAAGCCAAGAAGCTTCTGCTTCATGAACAACTTATTAGAAATTGACTTGGTTTGGTACAGATCTTCGAGCTTCCTCCACAAATCTATGGTTATTTCTCCTTTGACACCTCTTTGAGATATTTATCTCCAAGGCACAGAATGATCGCACTGTGTGTATTCTCTAGGATCTTAGTCTTCTTTGCTTGATCAGTCGTAGAAGACGATGCCCATTGATCTGCTGGTTTCGGAGCATTTGTCAGGCCATGTTGAATGAGTAATGCCTTCATATTGATCTTTCATAATCCAAAATCGTTCTTCCTTGTTGTTACCCAGAAAAATTATCTAGGGCAACAAACACGTAAACAATGGACAAAGAACAACAAAACGTAAAGAACAAGTAATTTGGTGACCCAGTTCGTCAGAAAGACTAGGTTTGGGGGCAGTACCAAGCCAGAATATTTTATTATATGCCTATCTCTCTAGAATTTCAAACCCTTTTTCATGTGAGATTTATCACTATTTATAAGATTACAATATGGACTGTGAACCATAATGTGGCACACGAAAAAACCTAGATATTATGATTTCTACCGGATTTACACGATCTCTAGCTTCCATAATTATTGTCGGGAATCTATCCAGCGGATCTTCTTTCCATTATTTTCAAAACGTGTTTTTTTGTTAATCCAATATCTCTTCCATAATTACGTCGGATGGCTATCTCATCTTCTCCAGCTCGGCCAAGATCGCCGTACATAGTTGGTCACCCCGGGCGTTGTCTCTTCATTATGCTCTTCGCCTAGTTACCACGGTGTTGGGATACATTATGCTAGGATCTATTCGGGATGAACTCATAACACAAATTTAAATCACAGATTATTACTAACATGAATTAACATATGTGAATTCATATAATAATCATGCCAACAACCTCATGCAAATAATAATCACGTAAAAGGTCATAGCATGTGCAATTTCTAGGAGTTTACGTAAACTTACCCGTTGGAGTGACAGCTTCTGAGATAGACAGGATCAGGTATCTGGCTACCAACCGAAAGTCCTTCTCAAGTATTCTCAAATCCTCGTTCAACAACCTTGGTGGGAGGTTCTCCAATGAACAATTATAAACAAAGGAAAAATAAATATTTTGTTGCACCATCTTTGTGGATTTCTAAATTTTCCAAGACTGAAATTGTGTTGTGGATGAAAAATGCATCTCCTATTTATAATAGAGAGGGTGGTCGAAAATTAGGGCCTAATTAGGGTTAGGAAAGATATTTTCTTGATCTCCAAGAAATCTTGAATATACCCCCATATATTCTTCTTTCCATGTGTAATTTTCCACAAAAATCTCACACCCTTGTTTAGCCATTATTTTCGAAAAATAAGTAGGAGATTTGCAAGATTGGATTTTTCTTGAATTTATGAGATATTTTTGAATTCCAAGAATACATATCTTTCTCCATAAAATCTTTCAAAAAAAATCAAGAAAATCTTTTCTTGCTTCTTATTCTCTAATTTTCGAAAATTACACTTAAAGAAACCAAGTGGGAGATTTCTTAATTTATGGGATAATCTTGTATTCCAAGAATACTTATCTCCTTTCCATAAAATATTTCCAAGAAAATCTTTCTCCTTCTTTTTCTTTAATAATTTTGAAATTAAGGAAAAATATACAACAAAAATATTTAATTTTATTTTAAACACATTTTCATTTAATGGACTTTATTTGGGCTACTTGAGGACCTTTAGGAGAATTAAGATGGACCTCCCAATGGGCTCTGAATTCCAATATTGAACCACAATATTATCCAGCCCATTAATATTAATTAATTTCACTATATAATTAATATTGCACTATCCATCTCAACCCATATTACTTTTAATATGGCTCCCGGATATTACTTACCGTGTTTAAGATTATTTAGTCCATTAATTAATTAAGCCACTGAAAATCTTTATATTAATTAATATATTTATCCTTGGAGTAGGGACAACTCAACATTATTATCCATACCAGAAAATTAATTTCACTTGCAAGATTTGGTATGATAAAGGTTCTGAGCCCACCAAGGGGACAAATCATGCAAGATTCTCCAAGCACACGATTCTCTGTATTAATTTAGCAATCGTCATGTAATTAATATTATTGCCCAAGATATAAGGTATCGAAGTCCCTATGATTCTCTTCCCATCATAAGTCAAAGCAATAATTATTAGTCACACACAATCCTTATTAAGTGATAGAGATTAAGAAATCAACAATAACTGAGGTCTAACTCTTCATCCCATAAGTCAGTACGGAAGAGTTTATCCTCTCTGTAGGTCCGCTTCAGCGCAACAAATGCACTAGTGTAATCTCTTGGTCAAGACAAGTCAATCTGAGCCTTACACATCAACCTCTACCAATAGATTGTTCAGATCTATCTAAGTTGTAAAATATGCACTCGTTTACAAGGGATTGTTAATCTTCTGTGATCTGGTATCACTACATTAACTACAATGTAACACGTGTTTTTTCATTTATGAACGGTTTGCAGTAAATATATATAACATTCATTCATATCTAATGCAACAGTGATAAGTAATTTATTTCAGTAAATAAGTGTTTAATACATAGGTTATACAAAGTAAAAGCATACTTTCACGTATAACCCCAACACACGGCTCATAGGCCGGTCTGGCTCCTCGGCGATCTCCAATACTTGCCCCCGGGAGCCTTTGAAGGCTATATTGAACTGACTAATCTTGCCACATCATGGTTGGTTGCCACATGGTCGCTGGCCGATTACACGTGCACAACACCTGTGAATTTTCTCCACATGCAACTTCATAGATGTCATCGTGATGCGTACCCTACCCACATATGGTGCCACTTGTTAAGTTTCCAAAGATATCACCACGACGAACTAATACCTTTGAGGTTGAGAAATAATACCTTATTGATAACAAGAGAATACGCATACAAACACAATGAAAAATGCAAGAACACAAGATTTACGTGGTTCGATCAGTGTATCTACGTCCACGGAGGATCGAGAACTAATAAATACTCAACGCAGCTAACAAGAGAATACGCACACAAACACAATGAAAAATGCAAGAACACAAGATTTACGTGGTTCGGTCAATGTATCTACATCCACGGAGGATCAGGATGCAACTTCACTACCAACGAATCGATCAGTTTACAGATTACACACAATCCTCTCAAGAGATTCAAGCTCTTGAATTCTATATAGAACTATCTCTATGAATTGGATAATCTCTAAAACATAATCTCTCTCTGATTCGCACTAAAATGGATAATCTTCTCGGAATATAAAAATATCTCTCTCTCTCTCTCTCTCTCTCTCACTCAACTGACTAACAAACTTTGTTTGCCTTTCAACAAGAAAAAAGGTCGGTTGAAACGGATTTGGTTAAGAAGGCCATATGCGCAAAGGTCTCCACGTGTTGGGCAGGCGAGTTCGTTGGCAGACTTTTCTGCAGATGAGCAGACCAGTTATGACAAAGTCTTTTGTTGATGAGCAAACGAGTCTGCAGATGAGCATATGACTTATAACCAAGACTTCTGCAGTTTCAAACCCTTCTTCCTTTGCAGAATAGAATCATAACCTCTTCCCAACAGTATTAGTTCTCAACTTCAAGTCGAGTATGCATTTAACTCTTCGTAATGTTTTAGGTATAGCTTATAACAATTCTAATATTTAAAAAAAAAAAAAAAAAAAAAAAAAACTCAACATTAAAAATAGTAATAAAATTAAACACAAGAAATTACCTCACAATTCTTAAAACATAATTAGATCAATGTGTTAGCAAATGAATCGAGCGGATCCGACCGTTGATTGCCGCAAACCCACTTGCCCCGCCACTAAACCGATTCGACCCACAGGCAGTGGATTGACCAAAAAACAAAACCGACCCCAATGACATTAACTCATGGTCTAAGGTCAGTGCGAGGCCCACGGGATCTCCTGTTACACAATGGTGTTATATCTCATATTACATCCTTTAAATTTGCGTCATGTGTTGATTTCATAATATCTATAAATATAAGAATAACATCTTAACATAACCTTTTTATCTAATTAGGAAACTATATTTAATTTTAGCAAAAAAACAATTCCTTCCAAATCTCATTCCAAAATTAACCAATAATTCGTTCCAAAATTAACCAATAATTCCTTCCAAAATCTTATAAACATATTTATAATTAATTAGTTTAAACTACACATATAGTATAAATTAACCAATAATTAAATTTATTAAATTATTTAATTGAAGCACGTATATTATAATCTTAATCTATTATCCGAATGATTGATGGTTTAGGGTTTATGTTTTTCTTTTTTTTTAATTTTTATAGTTTTTTTCAATATTTTTAACACCAGGTCCGGACCCAACCAGGCCCTATTCGAACCCGGCACAAGTGGTTCATGGTTCACCCAACCTGAATAATTAATGGTTTAGGGTTTAGAGTTCATGGTTTAGGGTTTAGTTTTAGGGTTCACGGTTCATCTAAATTAAAAGTAAATCCAATTGCACAAGCATCACTCAAATAAATTTGATGTGATTAATATCATATTTATATGTAATTAATAACTGTAAAAAAAATGGACGATAAAGCTGAGTTTTGTTATTTTTTTTTAGTAAGTTTTCATATTTTATTGAATTTTAAATTTATACGATAAATTAAGATTATAATATATATACTCACTCCAATTAAATAATTAATAATTATTGATTAATTCGTATATGCTTTAAATTAATTAATTATAAATATGTTATACTAAAAAAATTTGGAATGAAATTTGAAAGAATTAGTTTTTTGCTAAAATTAAATATAGTTTCCTAGTTAGAAAAAGGGGTTATGTTATGAGGTTATTCTTATATTTGTAGATATTATGATATTAACACGTGGCGCAAATCTAAAGGATGTAACATAAGATGTAACACTATTGTGTAACAGGAGATCCCGACCGAGTGCGAGGAAGTTTGGTTTTTCGTCCAATGAGACACATATGTAAAATATCTATATATATCTAATAACAAAATGTTGGGCCAAATATTGGGCCAAAAAATTGTTATAATTTTCTAATAAAATTTTAAACATCTTAACAAATTTGATGTAGCTCAAATGGTATAACAAATATTTTTTATCTTCTTTGTATACAAGAGGTACAAGGTTCAATTCTTCATATCTACCACATATATATATATATACTAATTATTTTTTGAATAATTTCTAAATTATTAATATTATTTTTGAATTTTTTGAACTTGATCTATTTATACATATATAATAACAAAATATTATACCAAAAATGAAAATAATTCAATAAAAAAATTATTACAAATTTTTGAACTAAATCTATTTATACATATATAATAACAAAATGTTATACCAAAAAAGAAAAAAATCAACAAACAAATTATTACAAATTTATCATAAAATTTTAAAAGTGACACATTAATGATTAATAATATAAAATGTTATATTTTGTAGTTGATATGGATATATTTTTTTTTTTAAATCTGTTACTTCTTCCATCTTTTTTTTAGATTGCTCACTTGATTTTGACACGGGTTTTAATGAAGAAATTCTTTATTAATATTTGAAGGTAATAAAATAGCTTTTTGATAAGGGTATTTTGTCAATTTTAGTGAATAAGAAAAAAAAAAGTTACTTTTGTATATAATTATTAGTGACATGTGATGGAATTTAGTGATGTTTGTAAGGGGTAGTATGAAATGTATAGTTATTTTATTGCTATTTTGAGTATGTGATAAAAGATGGACTTTTTGAATTTTGAGCAATCTAAAAAAGACGAGGAGTATTATATATATATATATATATATATATATATATATATATGTGTGTGTGTGTGTGTGTGTGTGTGTGTGTGAAAATGTATAACTTGTATACTTATTTGCATGATAATATTACATGACATTGGATTTAAATTGATTAGTTCAATTACCATAAATTAGTTGCATGAGCTATTGACATTACACTTAAATTGTTAATTGAATAATTTTTAATTAAATTATTAGTTGACGTTATTAGTTGAATTGTCAAATGATACTAGGAATTGGTTGTGATAAAGCTCGATTTGTTTACTTATTTGTATAATTATTTTACTGAATATAATATTTAAATTGATTAGTCCAATCCATAAACGGATCCAAAAAACTTTTATGACGGGGCAAAAAAATAAATAATATAAAAAATAGAATTTCCTGTGAACTCGGGTTCACATGAATTCTATTTTTTTAATGTCACGATTATGCATATACTATCACTATCTTAAAAAATATTTGATTTTTTAAATAGTGATAGTGCATATACATAACAGATCTACAGATTCTTTTAAATGAAATATTTGCATGATTAACTAATTATAACACTGGTAAAAACTCATTTAAGTCATTATATAATACTTAAAAAAAACTATGGGGGCACGTGGTCTCGACATAGGACATGTAGGTCCATCATTGAGTCCAATTACTATGAATTAGTTGCATGCACAATTGAAATTAGACCTTAGATTGTAAAAAGATACTGGGTTGGTTGTGATGAAGCTCGGTACCCACATTTTTAAAAGAAAATACTAATCGAGATTAACTTAGGACAAAGAGTGTTGATTTCAGAAATGACACTGACTTCATCAGATAGTAGACTATCTTTAACATCTTAGAAAGACAATTTTGATGTCTTCAAAAAAAAAAAAAACAATTTTGACTAATGATAACTTATGGTGTGACCATTAATAAGAATTATAGAAAAATATTAAAACCTTTGACTTTTTTAAGGAGGTCAATTTCAATTATGGGTAGTTATATTTTATCATGTTCATAGTAACTAGAGGGGACAATTTAAAATTTTTGACATGCAATGAGAATTGGGAAGACGATAATAGGTGACAATCAAAGTGATTTAAAAGGAAATAATTCAAAATTGTAAGAAAAAAATACCTTTAAAATTGCATTATTTAACAATGTAATTTTTTTAAGCAGTTGGAGCGCCACCCATTTCTCATGTCTGATTGCAAAACTATATTCATCAATGCGTTGCATCGAAATGAAAAAAATAAAATAAAACAATATATTAAAAAATGAAAAAAAAAATTCTTATTATAATTATAATTAAAATATTTTTTTATAATTTAATTAACACAAAAATGAATATTTTTTATATCATGTTCATTTTATACTCACAAACCGTGCAACGCACAGTTGATATACTAGTATAATAAATAAAAAGCGAGTGTCTCTCTTCTTAACTGGGGATACCGAAAGCGTGATCTCATAGCGAAAAGAGGAGACCAAGGACCAAGGTGGCCGTCGCAATTACGGTTGGAGATTGAAACCTGCTAATTATGCACATCGACGCCTCCCTCCTCGTTATGCTTTCAGGTATGTACACTATAAAAAAAATATGCATTTTATTTTTTATATAAAAATTTACGTACCCATAGAAGGGAGATCATATCATCATGCACCATCCAAAGCAAAGAAAGTTAAACATGGAAGAAATCAGAATCCCTTTTCACTCAATGATCACAAACATACGAAAACCATAATGATTCGCCTTTTGAACAAGCTGAAAACCTAGAGTGAATCCAACGAGCCGTTAGCCAAGCCATCGCAGCTGCCGCGGCCAAGCCGCGGTGCGGGTTGGCCCAAGTGAACCCAAGGAGCGGTTAGCCAAACAGCGCTGCTGCAGCAGGCCGGGCCGAGTGAATCCAACTAGCCGTTATCCTAGCAGCGGAGCCGAGCTGAGTGAACGCAACAAGCCGTGCCAAGCCGCGGAGCCGGGCCAAGTGAACCCAACGAGCCGTTAGCCAAGCCGCGGAGCCGAGCTGAGGGAACCCAACGAGCCGTTAGCCAAGCCGCACTGCTGCCACGGGGCCGATCGAGCCGAGTTATCCCAAGAAGCGGTTAGCCAAGCCGACTAGGCGGTGGCCGGGCCGAATATTCGCTAGTATCATGACTTTCTTATTAAGTTAATGATCCTTTTCGCCTAGCTTGTCGCAGGGTCGACTCGGACCACTCAGTTTGGAGGGGGAAGCGGGTTTGCGCCGATTTCATTCTTTACGTCCATCAACTCGGACGGATTCATCTGTGACACAATTGGGTGTTTCATTTTTGTTTCATATTCTATAAAATTGACACATGTCCCATTTATTATTTATTTCTATTAGTATTTAAAATTAAAGAAAATACACTAATACACATTTGGGCTTGGACAGCTGTGAAAAATGACCTTGGAGAACTGTTATAACCGCTCTCCAAAGTAACAGTTGTCCAAGCTTGGACAGCTGATAAAAAACCGTTGTCCAAGAAATCGCACTTGGACAACGGTTTTTTAACCGCATTGCAAGGTTTAACTTGGAGAGCGGTTTTCAACCATTGTCCAAGATATATACTAACAGACAAATGGTTTTAACCGCTCTCCAACACTTTTTTTTTTTAAAAAAAAATCGATTTTTAGGCACGGACCCACCAAGCATCTCATATATAAGCCACCAAGATCGCACTTGGATAGAAAAATCAATTTTTAGGCACGGACCCACCAAGCATCTCATATATAAGACACCAAGATCGCACTTGGACAGCGGTTTTTAACCGCTCTCCAACACTTTTTTTTTTTTAAAAAAAATTGATTTTTAAACATGCACCCACCAAGATCTCATATATAAAAATACCAAGATCCCAATTAATTGAGGCAATTATTCGCTCCCATGGGGAATCAAACACGGACCTTGGGCGCTGAAAGGATCAATTCATTCCACGCACTTGCTTTCTTACGTTTACTTAATGAAATTAATTCTATATGTTCTAAAAATCGTTTTTTCTTACAATTTTTTTTAAAATTCTTTATTTCAATTATCTTATTTATTAATTCAATCACATTTTTATATAATAATTTTTTTATATAAATTAAAATTAAAATTAAATTAAATTAAATTAAAATTATATTTTTTACTTGTACTTTTTTTTAACTACCTTTCTTTTAAACTTGTAATACTTTTCCTTCTAAACAATTAATACTTTTCTATCAAAATAAATAATATTTTTCTTTAAACAAGTAATACTTTTTCATCTAAACAAAGTAATACTTTTCTTTAAACAAGTTATATCTTTCTATCTAAACAAGTAATATTTTTCTATTTAAACAAGTAATATTTTTCTATCTAAACAAATAATATTTTTCTATTTAAACAAGCAATACTTTTCTATCTAAATAAGTAATATTTTTCTTTAAACAAGTAATACTTTTTCATCTAAACAAGTAATACTTTTCTTTAAACAAGTTATATCTTTCTATCTAAACAAGTAATATTTTTCTATTTAAACAAGTATTTTTCTAAAAACAAGTAATAGTACTTTTCTATCTAAATAAGTAATACTTAGACAAAATTGAATTAATTTATAAGAATATTAAATATTATAGGTATTAATTTATAAGAATTAATAGTGATACAAGTTCGTAAGTGTAATATTATGAATTTAATATTATGAACAAGTTTTACGTAAGGGTTATGTTAATCTCATTATATAAGACGGATATTAAAAATAAATAACACGAGAATTTAAAGAATAAAATATTTGAATTGTACATAAAAAGAATTTACAAAAACAAAAAAATAAAACAAAAAATACAAGCTTTACAAAAAAAAAAAAAATTAATTCATTTGAGAGCGGATTATGAACCGTCCGTCCCATTTTTTATTTTGGACAATGGCTTCAAACCGCTCTCTAATTTATGTGCAGTTTTATGAACCGATTGCCTAAGTTTTGATCTTGGGCAAATTTTTTAACCGCTGTTTTTTTTTTTTTTTTTTAATAGAACAGCTCTCCAAGGGACCACTTGAAGAGCTATTCGAAAAAAAAGTTGTTCAAGTGGAGCTCTCCAAGCTCAAATGTGTAGTAGTGATAGTATACTGCGTCAAAGAAATGGGTTCTCCATGACTTTGAAATTTTCCCTCCAACTTCCAGCTTCTTCCACCACTACTCTATTTCACTATTGTATGTTTTTAAAGATATATTTCACACCCTTCAAATTGTGTTTTTAATATTTTCACTTTTTTTTAGAGTCATCAATATTATTAAAACATTTAATTGATTAAACAAGTTTGGAGAATGCACATATATATATAAAGCGTTACCCCGGTTTTGTTGCGACAAAAAAATATTTTTCAGATTTTGTTTTGCGTGATTTTCGAGTAGGCAAAAATGTTTTCTACTTTTGTTCCTTTTTCCCTTTTCTCTCTCTCCGCAGGTTTTGCATCACATGTTATTTGCTTTTAAAGCATCAGTAGACTGACAGCAGTAGTAGTATATATATCTTAGATATAACGGGTTGAAACCCCACATGTTTCTATATATTATATAGTCTATGAGCATAACTAAACAACGTCATATATATATATATATATATATATAATAAAATCGCTCTATTTTTTTCGAAAATTTTTTTTAAAAAGTATAGCTTGAGCGGATTGTAGTTCGGCATGACGCTTAGGAGAAGCACCAACAATATTTACGATCTTCTTCATGTTAGTGTTAATGTCCTAGAAACAATCTATTGTAAGGACATAATATTCGATGATATTCAGTCTGATTTAATATTATAGTTCACTTAATATTAATGTATGATAATATACTTGTTTAAATATTATGTTTGATTGTTTGCATTTATTCATGCAATTGTTCACATGAGTCATTGTTGTCATTGATGTTGTAACTCAAATGACTTAAATGTGATTCTCAAATAGTCCTGATTAAGGATCACCAAGAATATTATTATTTTTTTATAAGTAATGATATTAATTTTATAGGTGGATTTGTGACTCATTTTCGGACGGAACTAATTTGATCAGGGTGGAAAGGGAGTTGAACGAATTTGTCCTGACGTACAACTACCTACTTTGATAAGAAAAAAATATTTTCTAGTCACTTTTTGTGAAAAAATACTATACTACACTTATTACAAAAAAAATATTTTCTATGCACATCACCCATCATCACCCCTTTTCATCCCGGACCAAGTAAAAAAAAAAACTTTTTTTTTCCCATTTTTACACATTTTGAATCACAACTTTTTTTTTTTATTTAGTGAATCTTAACTTGTAAAAATCTATTTACTATAAATAAAGACTAACTGAATGAATATTGCCATTATTTAAGAGTGAATGCTATTTAATATAGAATCCGCATGAATATGTTTAGATTAAATTTATATTTAAAAATAGAATTTGTTATTAGCTATAATAATTTATAAAATTTACTCATACATACAATAATTTAGTTTAAGCTCTTTTTTGGGTTTTTTTTTATTTTTTAGGGAGGGGGAGGTTTGGAGATTAAGAGGAATGGTAAGAGATAGACAATTTTAGTAATTTGCTTGGTAGAAGTTGTTAAAAGTGGTATAAAATATAAAAAAAATTATAAAAGTGTGGGAAATATTAATTTATCCTTTTTACTTATTCACAATCAAATTTCTATGCACATTAATTTCCACCCCCACCATTGTCATCACTCATCATCTACTAACATTATTAATTGAAATCAAATAATCAAGGACCCAATTCACCCACATTCATCCTTCACCTCTCCAATAATCCAGAACCCAAAATTTGCATCGCTAATTAATACAAAACTTGCACAAATTAATTAAAACAAATAGCATAAATAAAAAAGTCCACCAAAATATAACATCATTATTTGAAACAAATTGAATTAAAACCCACCAAAATTTCTATAGGACGAGGAAGAAAATCAAGACAAGTGGTGGAGACTATGGATTCGAGTCAGAGGGTAGAAACGACCACTCATTATCCCCATTTCTTGTTCTTGTGACAACGGCAGTGAAAAAAAACTCGATACGGGATAGTAATCTAGGGAGTTATATTTTAATAACAATAATGTTACAGATTTGAAAACAACCATGTCATGTTTTAAAATTTGTAAATATTGAAATATATTTTAAAATTTTGTAAATTTTGAACAATTGAACTCGAATAAGCTCAAATCTCACGTGACATTTCAGTCCGATTTGGGTTTATTCGGACTCGATTGTTCTACATTTATAATATTTAAAATATATTGCACTATATTTACATATTTTATAATATATTATTCTACATTTCTAAATTCGTAAAATTATTATCCTTAAAACAAGATCCTTAAATTACTGTCCTGAAAAAATATTATCAATTCTCTCACATTCATATCATTTATTTTTAAATACTCAATTGTTTAAATATATTCTCACAATAGTTCATTAACCATTCGTTCATCATATACTCCCTCCGTCTCAATCTTTATGGTAAAATATCCATTTTTTTGTCTCAATCTTTATGGTAAAGTTACTTACACACTTTATTACTTTATCACATAAAATATTAATAAACAACACTTTATACCCCCAATTATCCATCACTTTATCATTTTATCATATAAAATACTAATAAACAACTTTTCTTACCCCACTACTTTATCACTATTCCACTAAATCCTTATGAACAATCACAACCCCACGAAGATTGGGACGGAGGGAGTATATTTTATGGGTTTTACCATCGCCTCTCTCTTGTTCATTTTTCTGACAAAATTATTTCTCCCACGTATCTATATGCTTGGAATGGATGACTCTCTCGGTTCAATTTTAAAAAATAATTATAATAATAAAAAAAATTAATTAATTCAATATTTAAACACATACCGTCATTGTCAAGCTTATTTTTGTTTGTCCTTTTTAAGCAGCTTCTTGGGCTTAATAAAGATATCATTTGTCTTCCGATCAAAATGTTAATGGGGACCAACGATGAAATCATGAAAACATCGTCATCGGATGGACAAAAAAAATTGTGAAAATTGTTTCTTCTTCTTTTTTTTTTAAGTGTCTATATATTTAGTACTACATTACCGTGAAAAGAAGAAGGTAAAATTAAAAAAAAAAATCTCAAGCTCTTAATTCGACAAAAAAATATCTTCATGAAAAAGTTAATTATTTGGTCTACTAAATTTTTATAGTTTCATTGGAGGTAAGTGTAGCGGTAGATTATCGATTTAGAATTTTGATATGACCAATATTTTTTAAATAAAGCATAACATTTTGAAAAAAAATAATAATTTTATTCTAAGTATTAGTTTATAAGAGTAGTAGTGTCAATTTAAAAGTGCAATGATATTAATTTCATAGAAGAGTTTGCGTTCTATCCTCCGTCTACCTATTTTGTTAGGACAATAATTTATGTGATCTCAAGTTCACGGTGAACTCAATTTTTTTAATATTAATGTTATGCATAAAAAAAAAATCACTGTAATAAATAAAAATCATTGTTCCAAAAATATTTTATATTTTGAAAACTTAGTTTTTATGCATAACAGTGATATAATTCATGTATCGACCTAATTCACGGAAATGTTACTCTTTTTTTGCAAATTATACCTCCATAGGTGAAAGAATAATAAACATAGGGATACATTTAATATTTTTCCGAAATATTATGCTTTTTTTCGTAAAATATATTTGTAACAAAATACATTGAGATAATGAGATATATTTGTATTGTTTATCCGACACAAAATACTTTATCCACCATTTATAATTTTCTATATGAACAGTGAGCATATAATTTTTTGTATCAATCCAATCAGAATCGGGTTGATTATAATAAATAATTTGAATTTCTTTTAATAATCAGACGGTCCATTTCAAAGGAAATTACTTTTTTCAAAATAACCCATGCATGGCTTAGATGTGATGAACACTAGGATGTATTAAAGATGTTCCAATATCGTGCCCAAAATAATAGTTGGGCCAATAAAATATTTATTTTACAACAGTAAACACCAATGGGCCAATTAAAATTAAACTTCCACTGCAACGAACCACGATTCCTTCTAGTTAAGCCAATTCAATGTATAAAAATTCGTATGAGACAATTTCATACATGAGACGTGCATAATTTAGTAAAAATTAACACCCGTCACATTTAAAATATTAAAATATCATGTTCAAATTATGTATCGTCTTATCGGAGACCATCACATAAGTTTGACTCTTTCAACATCTACATCTATTATTTATAAAATTTGTGGGTTGCATAGCTAGTTTATAGTCAGTACTAGATAAAAATGTTAAACAGATCAGCCATAATTCATTAGGGTCAACCATACAGGGCCACGGGCTTAAATGGGGTAGGGTCTTGATGGTTCACTTTTAAATAGGCCATTAAGAGTCGTAACTTAACCCTAACCCTAGCGGGTCTCGGGTTAAACGGGCGCTACACCGATTTTTTTTAAGTACATTCCATATGCATATTCAATAGATCACAACTATCACAAGTTCACAACTTAAGTAATTTACTCTATCCATAAATAAATTCAATAGATATTATAGAACAAAATAAATCCAATGCATTAAATTATACAAATTGAAAGATTAATAAACAAATTAAAAGTTCAAAATTACATAAAGTACGTGGACTTCCACATGCACAAAAACCGATCCTTCCAACTTCCAACTCATCATCACTCTTCATTATTCGTGGTCCTGAAATCAGCGTTACTCGGTTTTTCTTTTCTTTGTAGCAATTCTGGATTAATTCTGGATTAATCGTAAAAATGTTGTATCACATCATCACATGGCTTCATTCAGATATAGCTTCAGATATAATTTTGTTCAATTGGACAGATTTGTTTTGTTTTTTCCAGCCCAGCCCATTTAACTTTCTTCTTGCTTTTACAAATATCTTATTTGGGTTGTCTACTTGTCTTGGGCCTCTTGGGCTAATAAAAATTAATAATAGGCTGAGGTTACTCACACCTACCCATTTCGTAAATACACTTTTTTATCAATTTTTTTTTTAAATAGACACATAAAATATCAAAATTGCCCTTTTTCGTCGGTTTACATTGAATATTAATTCTACTGTTCAAAAATATTTTTTGAATTTTTATAGTCAGTTTGAGAAAATTTTCCGAATTCATGACATAATTTGGAAAGTTTTTCCAACATTTTACATGTGAAAAAAAGATCTTCTGGTTATAAATGTTTTTCGAGATTTTTCATGTTATTCGAGAAATATTTTTGAATTATTGTACTAACTTCGAAAAGTTTTTTCGTCAATTTACATGTGAAATATTGATCCTACTGTTCGGATATATATATTCAAAATTTTATAGTAAGTTCGAGAAAATTTTTCGAATTCGTGTACATAATTCGAAATTTTTTTCCGAAATTTTACATGTGAAAAAATGAGGGGGAGTGTATAAAGAAGTATAAATTAGGGTATTTTGGGAAAATCAAGGAGATTGTATTCATCATACAAGTGGTGTATTAATCCAGATTGTGTATTTACTAAAAAGGTAGGTACCGGGCTAACCGGTTCCGCGCAAAAGCTGCCCGATTTTAAACGGGCCAGAAATACCCAATCCTAACTCTAGAAAAATCCCGATTAACCCCTGCCCGGCCCACCGGTCCACAGCCCGTTTAACACCTCTAGTACTAGGTAAGCAATAACTACAACGTGTATTACCAAATTTCTTTTTCTTTCAGGTGCATAAGCAAGAAATCATTCTCAGCAAATATCTGGTATATTGAGAGAAAAACTATTTCTTTTAGCATTATTCTAGCATGAATTATATTTATTTAAACTAGTTTTTTCATCTAAATTTATTTAAGTATAAAAAAATAGGCCTAAAAGTGATACTCCCTCCTTCCCTCTCTTACATGAACATTTACTGTTCACACAAATTTTAAAAAATAAATTATTTGTTAGTATTAAAATTAATAAAGATGTTTTTTGATTGTGGTAATATGGTAATATGATAACATTTATGTAAATTAAAGGAGATAACTGACTTTAGTATATATATATAGTGTAATATTGAGATGTTTGAGGGATATAGATTAAATGAAAAAAATATTTTATTGTCATTTATTAAAATATTCAATTAAATTTGAAACATACCTGTTTCGGTAAATATTCAAATAAGAGAGGAATGGAGTGAGTATATATTTCAAAATGAGCAAAATGCTACCCTGTTGGGATATTTTAGTTTTGATGAATTATGCTCAAAACATTATCAACTTGTGTTATTCAAGCTAGTTTACAGATAACAAGTTGAGGGGGAACGAGAGAACAAGTTGAGGGGGAACTCACGAAACCAGAAGAAGATGATCGAGATCAGACGAGGTTACGCATTTGAGACCGATTGAGATCGATGAGTTAGATGAGTTCCTGAGTTAATCGATGAGCCGTGGCAAAATCGTAAGAGAAGAAAAGCTAAGCAAGCCGATCGAAAGAAACCGACTGTAAGATCGTAAGAGAAGGTTGCGATCGAAGATGAGCGATGAGACCGATCAAGATCGACGTGATCGAGATCGATATGATAACCCGATATGCTAACCTCGATGCTATCCTCGAGATGTTGACTGAAGATGTGTTGATCGATCGATCACCGAGCCGATCGATTAGGCAAAAAAAAATCGATAACTGAGTCAAGTGACCGAGGGTCAAGAAGTAAAAGTGACTGAGGGTCGATGTCCGACCAAGAGTCAACTCAAGAAGCCCGAAAGTGTCAAGATGCTGATTAGACAAGGTCCGGCCAAGAGAAGTCTGGCCAATCAAGAATTTCGAGTAAAATATCCCGAGACTCGTGAGAAAATCAAGACTCGAGAAAAATCAAGACTCAAGAAATAAATCAAGACTCAAGATGTCATTAAAGATCCCGAGACTCGTAAGAACCTCAAGACTCGAAGAAATCAAGAATATAAAAGTTAAATTCAAATTCACCGACGCGGACCATTGAGAGGAAGACAACCAAATTTAAAAAGTCGCAGAATCTTACGTAATAGTATGGATTTGAATGTGATTCTCTTCAACGGTAACATTCAAATCCACACTATAAATACAAGATCTTCCATCAACTTAAGTGTGGAGAATGTGGAAAGATGCTACAGAGCCAAGAGCCATATACTCAAGGCATTCCCACCATAAAACACAAGT